>BSBK01003667.1:962500-1387471 GCA_027943335.1 Chamaecyparis obtusa | reverse complement strand
GAAATCAATGAAAAATTAACACATTGGATGAAGGACATAGTACACTACAGTACATAGTACAAAAGTTGATGGGACATAGTCAGAACACCTCACGAGCATGGGATGCAGGCGAGGTTTTAAAAATTAATTATTTTGCTTTTTATTTTATTGATTGGACAATTTTCTTTTGAATTTGGATTGGGAAAATAATTTAACCCCCAGTAAAAATTGAAATAGCCAATCAAAAAATAAATATTTCTTTAGAAAAATTAAAATGAAAATAAAAAAACTTGTAAACATTACAAATGATATTTAATTTTTTTACAATCCATAGATTTCAACGCAAATTAATAGGAGATAATTTGCCGCGCCTATATATATAGGCGGGACTAATAAAAACATTGAATTGAGGTAGCTGGTGGTAAATTATTGGGCAAGCTTACAGAAGATGCTAAATGTTTGGTCATAAATGAGAGAGCGATTTATAAACATAAAACGAAATTGGAAAGAGCAAGGAATATGAAAATACCAATTCATAAGGAATCGTATCTAGTTGACTGTTTAAGAAAAGAAGGTGACCCCCGATGGTTGAGTATAAAGTTGAGGGGAAATAAAACTTTGTTATGATTAAAGAGAGAACTTTTGTTCATGAAGAAGATGGTTTGTAGGATACTAGGCACATATTGGGAAAAGGGAAAAACATCTGCAATGCAACTCTTAATATGTTAGACATATCCATTGGCATTAACAATTATTATGTTCTTCAAGTGTTATAACCTAAAATTTTGGATTAAAATATATATCTTTATTATTTAAATCTTAAGTTAGTCAAATAGAATAAATATCTATTGTTAGGATGATGATAGGCAATTAAACTGAGAGTGGGGTATCTAAGAGGGGATCAAATTTTTAAATATCTCACTGATCAAGCTATTTGAGTGGCTAAAAAGACTCAACATTGGAGGCTGAATTGGAAGATAAATTTGATATTTAGAGGTGTGAGGGATTTACGCACATGGGGGAAGGAAATGGTACTTGAGGATCCTAGAAGAAAGAGAAGGACAACATTTTGGATAGAAGGAGATGTACATTTCCAGGTTCTTTTGGATATTTTGATATACTTTCTGCAAAATTGCATTGATCCATGAATTTATATAGCTTGTTTAAAAACATATTGCAGGTTCTCTTCTTTGACTCTATGCGTGTATCTAGCTATGGAAGTAAATAAAAAATTTAGAAACTTATACTTTGTTGATATGGAGATAAGTTGGATGTTTTTTTTTTTTTTTTAAATTTTTATTTTATTGTTATTGATCGAATCCGAATAAGAAATAAAACTTGTAGAAATGTCTCATCCTCTCGATACTTCATAGAGGGGTTTAATTCATCATTTCTACTGTAGTAAACACCAAGAATGGCTCTATCTTTCTATTACTACTATTTAGAGCCTAGCCTGATCCAAGTTTTCTAGCTAGGAAACATACCTCTACTAACGGCTTCAAATGGGTGTTAGTTGATAAGAGAATAAAGTCCTTATTTTTTTATTTGAACAAATCAATTATTTGTTTTATTTTTGTTTATTTTCTTGAATCATTGAGACTGGTGCGATTTGGAGACAATGCCATATAAAACTTCCTTTTATTTGTAACTAGAATTGGGTAAATATTTTTAGCATGTCTAGGAGTTTAGTTTTCCTTGTATTGATATCTAAATAAACCAAACTTATCCAAACCACCTTGCGTAGTTTGTAATAAAACTTTTTTTAGTTTTAGTGGTCCTTGATTTACCACTTACACTAATTTTCGTAGGACGATTAAGGAATCATGACATTCGTTTGGTAGCGGGAATTAGCCTGGAATTGGCATTTGTTATTTCCAATTTCATGGAATCCTTAGTTGGGGAGTGCAATATGAAAATAGAATAGGAATATGTAAATGCTCATTTTGCATCTTCCATCTGAAAGGTGAAATTGGAATTTCAATGGGGGAAAACAAATTTTTAAAATTTTCATGTCTACACTTAATTTTTTAATTTTTTATTTGTGTGGGGAGGGATTTAATTTATTTTTTATTTCTCTGGGTGGTTTGTAACTTTGTTATTTATTTGAATTTATTTGAATTTTTTTTTTTAAAAAAAAAAGTTGATTTTTTAATTTTTAAAATTTTTTTTCTCAAATTTTTTTTCCAAATTTTTTGTCGATTTTTTTTTGAATTTTGGTTGTAGTGATTGTAACTTTGCCTGCCACCAACTTTGGCTGCCTAAAACGGTCTGCGATTCCATTTTAAAATCAATTCAATTAATAAAAATGAATTATTAAATTTAAAAACAATAACACAATTCAAAAAAAATTAAAAAACAAATCATACTCAAATTCTAATTCTAGTTTCAAAAAGTGGAACCAAACGGTCCAAACATAATCCAGAAATGAAAAACCGGATTATCAAATCCATGATTTGACCATTTCCAGCATTTGACCAAATCCATCATTTCCTAATTCTCGCTACCAAACGGGCCTATGTAATGTCTTAATCCCCAATTTTGTAACTAGATTAAGGTAAATTTATCATTGATAATTACTTTACTGTGGTTCCTTTGATAGACTTTCCAATAGCGTTGAATTCTTGGTATTCCTACTAAATATGTAGTTTTTACTTGTTTACCAACACTTTATAATAGTGTTGCATGGCGTTAATCTTCCAGTAGGCATATTTTTAGTGTTGTTGAAACCTTAAGAAGATTAGGGAATTGCATTTTGTTTTAGTTTTGTTAATATCTCCATTGTAGCGGCTGGATTGGTCCTATAGAGTTGTGCTAAGGAAAATAAAAGATTTTTCTTCTTTTGCATTGAAATGCTAGTCCTTGCTTCCCTTAAGCCATTCGTCAATGCAAGGCAATAGATGGTGTTGTATGATAATTTCACTGGTGTTAGAAATGAAATTGTTAACTTAGCTCATTAGCGTAGTTGGCTAGTGCGTAGGCCTCATTGTCATAACCAAAATGTCCAATTCATTTATTTGGAACAAATCTAAGTTCATATGAAGTTATGAGAGTTGGTTTGAGATCTGAAAAATTCCTCTTTTATTTTCTTTTATTTCTTTCTACATTTTATTGTATAGTTTCAGGTTTTTTATAAGTTTATTCATTTGAAACATAGTTGATTGAGTAAATGTCGTAGTAGACCTTGTATAAAAACTTGACTATAAAACAACTGAGTGCGTGTATATTATGTAATCACCAGCAGTTTGTATTTATTTACGTTTGCTATGGGAGACTTAACCACATGTTGCTAGTTTTAATGGAATAAAAACCTCTTTTTAAGCTTGATTTCTGGTATGAACAAGAAATTTTGAATGGTAATGTGCTTCTTGTTAGGATTCAAGCCGGTTTTTATGGTTATGAGTTACAAAATTATGTTTGTTATTCTTGTGAGAACAAAAAATTAGTTAGTAATATGGTTGAAGTATGGGTGATTTATGACTTGTGAAAAAACATGTATTCACTTGGAAATGGTTTAGGATAAATGTTTTTCTTATTCCATCTTTTAATTTATTTTATTTTATTCTGTTAAAGTGGTGCATGAATCCTTAAGTAGAAGGAATGCATCAAAATATGATATAGAGGAGCTTATAGATACTTGAAATTAAACTATTATACAATGAATTCTTGAATGCAATTGTATTCTTAGTTAGAAAGGTGATTTGAATCTCATGTCAATTAGAAATGCCTTCCAAGACTCACGAGGTTTTCATGGTCATTAAATGTCATTTCTAAACTTGTTTGTGAAAATTATTTATAAAATATTTAATCAAATAATTCCACTTGCATGTTGATAGATGGATGAGATCTATTTCTTTGTAAAAGAACATGATTACATTTGCATGAATATAAATGCCTTACAAAATTATGGCATGTCTAGATTACTTGTAATTTTCATTATTCTTATTTAGAGGATTGGGTAAACTTGTATGAAAGAAGTAAACCTTGTGTGATATATAGAGTGAGTGAATGATGATCTATGTCGATTTGACATGAATGAAGGATTATGTACCCTGAAGAAAGGATAAATTTATGTTGTTACCATGGTGGAGACAAAATCTAGATCTTGAAATGGAAGTCATGCATAGATTAAAACCATAATTCATATGTGAATGATATGTGATTCTTATGTTCTTATGATGATGGAATGTTAGTATTTGGATGTTACATTGCACATATTCCGTTACATCAGTCAATTTTTCATTCTTGGTCTACTTCTATCTAGGCTGGGTATCTTTCATGTCAGGAAAGATTCTGGGGAAGCATAACTATTTCATGGTAAGGTGGAAATGCACTCCCACGATATTCTAGCCCTTGATGATTTGTGTGAACACTTGATCGTAGATTCTTTCAAGAAGGACTTTCTTTATAGTGCTTATGATCCTATGTACTCATCCTGGTGGTATTGGTAATTTTGTTGTTTACTTTGTCATTAAGATGGAAGTTCATATTTAATCTAATTTTTTTCTTACATTATTTTGATTCGATAGTTGGTTGATATATTTTTGAGTTGTTATTTAGAAAAGTTGGTCGAGACCTTTATATTGAGTCGATATAACATCTATAATTGTGATTATGTTAGTACATTCGACAAATGTTCGACATTCCACTTTTCTTGGACACCGAGGTATTCCCTATCTTTCTAATAGTTTTGTTCATAATTGTACTTATTTTAATCCTTTATTATCGGGAATCTATTTGTATCTAGTCGACTTGTGCATTCAACCTTTGACTTGTTGATTGACTCCTTAGTCTTTATTATTTTTACTGATGTGGCATTTGTGTCGAAAGGTCAATCTTTACATCAAGTCATTAAAATGACAACAAGAGAAGATGTCATGTTTTTTGTAAATGGGGTCAAGTTGATAATGATAAAGTAGGCGGTCAAAAGATAAAAAAATATGTCAAAATCTGATGGAGTTCATGAATCCAAATGATTATTCCTTTAAAAGGAAGGACAATTTTTTACGTTTAGAAAGTGATCATCAGGTCGATGAATATCGAGAAAGAGATATTTCTACAATGGGTTGAAAATGAAAACTATATACACTAGTGATAAATATAATGAAATTTCTATTTGATCTTGATACCTATAGGGATTTCATAGTGGAGTTTGAGATAAATACTTTAGAAATACCTCCTAGAAAGGAAACACACCCTATTTCTCACTACAAAAAGAATCCTGGTGGACATAAAACCTTGATATTAATATATTCTTTTGTTGGGGGAAAACCTCCATCAAAGTATAATTGCAAAACATGGTGTTAGAGAGGAAGTTCCATAATGTTGTCTTGGATGACCTATAAAATACAACACCTACTTCTATAGAGACATCTTCTTTGAATATGTAATATGTGTAGTGGATGCAAAAGGAGACTCACTTTATGCTCTTATGATTTGAAGGAACATACTACTCACCTGTCAAACTTTCAATTGCATATATTATTCAAATGTCCAAGGTCACATTATGCTCACCTATTAATAAATTAAATAATTAAGAAAATCCAAGGGAACACATTTTATCAAAACTGTTGAAAATTCCAATTGTAAAGAAATGGTTACGGGAGATGACAAGGACATTAGAAAATATTTTTAAAGAGGTAATCAAGAAAAACAACGAGGAGGATTCTGAATTCTGAAGCTTATCCTCAGAAGGAAGATTTTTTTCTTTAATATCAATTTGTAAAAGAGAGGGAATATCAATATATTTCTTTGAGGGAAACGTGATCTTTTTGTACTCAAATCCATAAAAAAAAAATTGGGATGTAGAAAATAATTTGGACAATAATATTATTTCGCTCCTAAGGTTTGATAAAGTTAATGGGAAGGTGGCAAATATTATGTGTAATGATGGAAAGATCACACAATAATCTCAGAACCAGTGTTGAGTGTGGGAGTAGTCCAATGGAGTAGAAGTTCATAATTAATAGTTACTCCTCACATAGATTATGAGTATTTCTTGTTGTTGCCTTTATTCTCTCTGAAACTGTCTTTGCCATATTTTCTTTGAGTCACAACTGGGAGAGCTCTGTCACTCTAAAGATGAGAGAAGATTTGAAGCGTGTTGAGCCTATGACTTGTGAAGATTGGAAAAGGAGGGAGGAAATTTGGCACAAACTTTCTAAAGGGAAAACTAACCCTTATCTGGAGAAGCTGCATGGTTACGACATGAAGGTCACAAGGATTTTTGTCCAAGACTGGAACAATGACACCGTTGTTCTCTTTGGTAAGGAATTTTCTATCAATGAGAAGTTAATTTCTGATGTTACTGGTCTTCCTATGTCAAGTATGAAGTTTTTTAGGGATAGAAAGGTGTGTGAGGATGTGGTTATTAAGTTCCCTAAATTTGATGAAGAATAAGAAGCTCTAGTTAAAGGGGTCAATACCTATTTTGAATCCAATTAACTCTACAAAGATAAACACACCAACTTAATACTGGATTAATTACAGAGGACTACTCTCAGATAGCCTCAACATTTCCCTCCACTCAATGACTATTTTTTCTTAAGGAAACATTTTTGTAACTAACAGAGAAGAAATCCATTCATTCATAAAAAAAATAGCTTTAAAATAAACTAAACTAAAGTGAACAACATAGATAAAATACAAGATGTACTTCATGTCTTACTCAGTGGTCTCAAGCATAGGGGGAAGCAAAAAATGCACTCCAAAAATGCTGATCCTTTGTATTATCTTTGAAAGTCATATTTATAGTTCATATAGTGAGAGGGATCTAGACGATTCATCTTCTCATAGAAAAATCGATTACAAAAGAAGCTCTGTAGAGTGAGGAGGACACTTGTCAATCCATTACATTAGAGAAAATGAAACAAAAGAAGAAGTAGAGCAGACAGGAAGAGGAATCGATTCAGTTCTCAGATTCATTAGGGTGAACCCACAATAGTGGGTTACACTTTTTTGCCTGAACGAACACTAAACTCTACATTTTGACAAAAACTTTCAGATTTAGATGCATATTCTCGTTAAACCGTTTGAAATAAAAAGATGAAGTAAATTAGAGTCTTTAGTATTTTCTGTCTAGATTTGAGATATATTTTTTATTTTTATTTTTGAATTGATTTGAATATTGTTTTCCTTCTCCCACAAAAAATGTTATGTTGCTAAAAGCGTCATTTTGAAAGAGTTACATTATTTTCATACAACATGACTTTTTTTTTCTAAAATAGATATCAATGTGCTTCTTTTGAATTTAGTTTTGTAACATCCATATGGAGGGCATGCAATTGGTTTGACGATATTATCATGATTATTTCATATTTTATTAACATTTGAATTGGACTAAACCGTAATTTTGACATACCTTGACTACATAGCTTATAACTTGTCGTGTATTTGTCCAATTTCATTTTTTTTTAATTTATAAAAAGAGAACTTCAAAATCTAGGGCATAGATATTTTTTATAATTTTTTTTCTCTCATTTACTATTTTTCCATAAGCGTCAAACATAGAGGTAGACATTGTTGGAAAAATGGCCAGTGCTCCCCTCAAGATTCGTTACATGGTTTAACAGCCTCCTATGTCTTCTATAAGTCTAGTGGTTGTATCAAGCATTAACAGGTTGATCTTTTGGTGCAACGACAACTACTACTTGTAACAAGTGGTATCAGAGCTTGGTCACAGGTTTGAATCCCCTCGGGTAACACTGAGGGGGAGATTGTTGGAAAAATGGCCAGTGCTCCCCCTCGAGATTCGTGACATGGTTTAACAACCTCTTGTGTCTTCTATAAGTCTAGTGGTTGTATCGGGCATTAACAGGTCGATCTTTTGGTGCAACGTTAACTACTACTTGTAACAGACATACAGTGAAATATCTATGTTTAGTAAAACTAAAATTAAAAATTCATAATAAGCTTAATATATATTAACATTATAATCATTGGAAAGATTTTTCTCACTAGTACCTTACTACATAGATAGGTTTGTCAAATGGATTCATTTGATCTGCCAAAAGATGAAGTGATTTTTTGTTAGCATTTTAATAGGTGCGAAGGAGACTCCATTGTAGGTATGAATGAGGAGTATAGATGTTATATCAATATTTGTTTTAATTTAACAGGCATTGAGTTAAGAATTTATAATTAATTCCTTCAAATGGAACTTCTCAAGGATTCAATAATCATATTTTATTAAAAATGTGTTATTTCAGCAAAAATCAACATGTCTAAAAAAGTGTAACCCACCATTGTGGGGTCACCCATTAATTTTGGGTCATGTCTTCTCGTATGCTTCCATGGCATATGTAATATCATCAGCTTGAGCTATCTCGACAACATTGTGTCTTGTCATTCATAAGAGATGGTTGCTGCTGATTTTCTAAATTTTTGTAGGTAATGCATTGAGCTTTGGTCCAACAGCTATCAATTGGGCATCAATGGTGCTGATTTTCTACACATCATATGATTGAAAGGTTTCTAGAGAAATTAATGTGTCAATATAGATCTGATAAGTGTGCTTCATCTTCTCCATGTCAACCAATTCTTCACCTTTTCCTTGATGCGATCCGCAATGTAGAGCTATCATGTATTGTTCAATTTGTTTCTTCTCTTCCTTTAGCTACTTGTAGCTTGCTTTAGGCCATTGACTGCACTGGTAGTAACTTCCTTCTTGTAATCTATCGAGAATACCCATTTCTGAACTGGTTCATCTTCAATCTTTAGGATCTACTGTGAAAAAGTCATGCTCGGTTTGAGTTCAAAAATTTCTCTGATTAACTTAGCAATTTTCTTATAGTTTCTCTCCTCCTCCTTAACAAATTGTAGATTAGTAAAAATATCACTATATATCTTATCAAATTCTTTGTAACTGGTGGCTAAATTTTCAATTATCATCACACCTCTCACTTTAAGATCATCCACCCAGAGTTTGCTAATCTGAGCCATGTGTTTGTCTTCGTTCATCTGGGTGAAGAGAGAATTATTGTCTACTATAGAGGGATCAAACACCTCCATGCTTGTAGAATTCTCTAAAGGCTGGCCAAATACTGAGATAAGAAAGTTCCTGATTAGCGTAGACAGTTCCAACACCGTATTCTTTAGCTTGGCCTTGCCTAGCTTTAGATGATCAAGCTGTTCTCCAACCTAATGGTTAGACAATTTACACATTCTCTTTGTGGTGTAATGGCGTGGGAGACCTATGTCTACCTTGATCACATTGAAGTCATCAATTCTCATCTAGTCCAAATCCCCTTCCGCCTTTTCTTGAGAAACTTTGAGCATGACATGACTTGTGGCTGGGTCAGTCTCTAGTGATGCCAACTCTGCAAGTTCTTTGGCCTTATTCACTAGTGGGCTCTTAATAATCTATTATGTCATACCTTGGGCTAGGGAACTATCTTCCACCCTCTTCCTCTTATTCTCAATGGTCTTCTCTATCCAGGAAGGGGAAGATAGAATAGGGGATGCTAGCTTTACTGCATCTTCAACAAACAACTTCCTTACTAAAGGAGGAGTTCCAATTTTCCCGCTAGAAAAAGGTAATTTGGCAAGACTAGTATCTTTAGAAGAAATTAATATAGCTTCATTACCTTTACTCCCTTTACTACTCGTGGCCTTGGTTTTTTTCTCTATTATGGCTTGATCAATTGGGTGGCTCAGAGTCTCCATCCCTACATCATTTTGCTGATGTTGAGCCTCAACTTCTACTTCTCCCTCCTCCTTCTCAGCCTCAGCCTCTACATCTTTCATTTTAGAATCTAAAGGTAGATTCATTTGAGATCCTCCTCCATGGGTTGGAGTGACTTCAATAAGTTTTTTAGGTGGTTGGTCACCTCCTCCCTAAGCTTGAGTGGATCTTGGAGGTGCACTGGGTGTTGTGGCAGCATAAGAAGTAGTAGTGGTGTTGGCTTGCTGTAGAGCTTGAGTTCCTACTCCGTGAGGTGTAATAGTCCTCTTTTTTCCAGACTTCTTCCATTCAACCCAATCATGAGTCCGTTTGAGGATACCTTCCATCAACACATCCAAGCCTGTTATTTTTGGGCCTGCATATTGCTTTGAATTGATGGAAGTATGCTTTATCTGTTCATCATATCTTTGGGGCCTCATATAACCTCTTTCCTCTTCAACTCCCTCAACATCAATTTGTATTTTATATGTCTTTACTTGCTCAATCATCAAGCATGACCAGTAACAGTCTCTAACCTCCAAGTCACCCTTTCAATTTGTCCAGAAGTCTTTGACATCTGGCCCATGCCTATATGCCATTCCAAACTTCAAATGGTCTTTTACATAGTTAGCATAATCATAATGCAGCCTGATAACATTGTACTTTTGGAAAGGGTACTTCGCCAGAGCTGTCGTGACAAAATTCTTAGCAAATGAACTGGAAGCACAAGAATATGGCCCTATTTTTATGGGAAAGGATATACCGGCTTTGTGTACACTACTGCAAAGTACATTTACCTATATAATTTGCTAGCACATTTTTGTCATCACCAATTTTTCCTCTAGATAGCGAGGTATCTTTAAGGGTGCATCATCAAAGCCTCCTATTCTGAGATATGAGAAGGTTGGGAATTGGATGTAATATGCTCCATATTGTTTAATCACTTCAATGACTTTAGGGGAAAATCTCATTTCTGGGCATCCTTGTAGCTCTCTATACAGTCTCATTGTGACTGCATAATTCACTTCCATGAAATAAGTGTAGCTTTGGTGTAGAGGCAAGCATGGGTAGAACTCATGTACCCAGGTGGACTCATCATAGTCTTGGATTCTAGGAAGCCCCGATCATATATGCGTTGTAGTCAATGCATAGATCAGGAAGGAGGACATCTAGAAGATGTTGGTTCCCTTTGAAAATGAGAGCTCTAAGCTCAATCTTTCTGCCACAACCCACACCCAGTCGACATAGCTATTTTCTGCACACACAGATTGGATGAGGAAGAAATCATGTTCAGCTAGTGCTAGAGCCTCCTCACTTCCCTTTATTATGTGATTTAGGATGAGGATGTATACAATTTATCACTTCATATTAGCACCGTATAAGGTTTTGGGCATCCTTGTTTGTGCACTTCTTTTGGTTTGGAACCAGTCTAAAGCCATCACCCCTCACCATCTAGCCTTCTTTTCATTAAATTTAGACACGAAGAGAGAGAAAAATAGTACTAATTATAGGCATCTCTTTATGGGATACATAAACAATTTTCCATGGTGTCTCGGTCGATATTTAGGAGCACTTGTCTGTCTGGCATTTTTATCTATTTGCTATCTGAATAAAAATGAGCTATGCACTCCCTAATCAATTCTACAGCTTGAACTACTATAGGGAAACTGACAACCTCTATCAATCCACTTTCTTTTATCTTCTGTGTGATAGGATGCAATCGATCTGTGAGCAACTTCGCATACAAATCAACCAAGATGTAATGACTAAGTTTTGTATCACCTAACTCCTTCCACTCACTCTCTAGACCATTCAAATGATCATAGCTAGGATACCTTAGTGTCATTTTCACTTCACTCTTATATACATTATGCCAAACACTTGTCTTTAATTATTGATTTATGAGCTATGCATAGAGTCATTGCAAGTCAAGTCGTCTTTAGCTATTCTTTCCAATTCGGGCGTGTGAGTGTTTGTGACCATTTCTCCTTAATTTTGTATCTCCCATGAACCAACATTAAATTCTAGGATTTTCCTTCAATTTAACTCCATTTTAATGTTGGCACCAATAAGTGTGGTAGGTCAGCCTTCTCAATTTAGAATTTTTATATTATAACGACTCTTTAAACTTGGGGATTTAAAAAATATGCAGTCAGAATCATCCTTTCCCAAACTCAGCATTGGATCTCTTCAATGGGCGCAAGTGATAGTCCTTTGTATGCTTATATCCTTCTGTACCTTTAACAGGAAGAGATAAACTCAATCTGAGATTTTACGCAGCCTCTTGATGTCACTCCAACCAACTTTTTGAATTTGCACATGAACACTGCAAATCTCACACTACAAGTACCCATTACATTCATTTCTTGAGAAACAACCATAAATGATTTTAATGTGATCAAGTTTCTCTTTCTAAGTTCCTTTTCACTTATAGAACATGGGAAAATGATCTCACACCTCTTTCTGTACCTACTTAAATTCTTGATGTAACCATAAAAAATTATAGTGTAACACTACAACTCCCACATAGCTATGCATTATTTTGCCTATATTCCCGAAAGTTAACCTTAGGTACATATTCAACTTATTCCTTAGTTCATTCATGTGCTCTTATCTCTTAAATTATCAAAGAGCACATTATACATTAGAAAAATTACAAAATATCATTAAAATAATACCTTTGGGAATTGCATGCATACAGTGCAGATCCTAGACCTAGGTAGTTGCGAAGACCATTTCCCGAGCTTTTCAACTTAGGCCATCAATTGATTTGTTGATGTTAAAAAAATATTTCTCATATCTTCTAAGGATAATATGTCATTTTGCGAGGCTCAGTCCTTGGATCTCGCTCCTCAATTTCTATGCTCAAAGACTTTCAAAAATTACACCAGGAGAGTGTGAATCCTGAATAGTAGGTACCCTTATAGGCCAAATCCCAAAAAGTATCTTTCATATTTCTAACTACTTGCAAGGGATTTTGATCACTTTTTGAGTGCGCCTAGGATGAAATTCCCTTGTTAGCATCTCCTTTAAAGGACATTTGCTCTACTTTTATCCGCCACTGTGAGACTCTGAAAAATGTAGCCTATTGGTTCTTCTCCTTGCAGGACCAAACTTGAATCAAATAGTTGGGCTTAAAACACTGGTTAGGCACTCAAGCTTGACAAGAAAAACAAAAAAATTGATGAAGATAAAGAGAAATCCTCCTTCTTCTTTGAGCTCCACATTCACTCAGGTGGGTGTGTGCTATAAATGTGTCACACTTCTATGGATCATTACATGCAAGAAAACTCAAGAATGAGCCCTCAAAAATCGATCCATAGCTCCCTAGGCATGGAGTGCAAGGGTTTTTAAGAATGCTCTCAGCTAGAGCTATTTAGCCTATAACCTTGCTAGTAAACCATGCAATGGGAGATTCAATGAAGACAAGGGCAAGAATTCCAATATCCTCAAGAATCAAGAATGAAAATGCAATGCAACTATACTAGAAATGGAAATGCAAGCTAAGCTATGAAAGGAAATATGCAAGTGTTACAACCCAAGCTAATTAATCTATGTGAGCTAATCTAGAGCATAGAAATGAAGCTAATCTAAGAAAGAATAAATATGAAGCTAAGCTAAGAATGCAAGAATGAGATGTAGAATGCAAGAATGAGATGTAGATGCTAAGAATGCTCCAAATCTTCAAAATCTCCAAAGTGTACCTAGAAAACCTGCAACATAATATTAGCATCAAAAGTTGGGGATCTAGAATGAAGAAGAGAGCTCTCCTTTTAAAGGAAATGAGAAGGAATGGACCATGGAGATTAAGAGGCAAAAGATTTAATCAACAGTGGAGCTTGAAAGAGGAGCAATCCATGTGCACAAGTATCCTCCAATAGGAAAATAGGAGTTGACTTTTGTGTCCATATGAGACAAAAAGTGCTTTTTCCCTTTTTATAAAATAAGAATAATGCTTTATTTGTGCAACTTAGGATAAGAGGAAAAGTGGGGGCTTTTTATTTATTAAAAGGGGAGGGAATATTCCTTTTAATAAATAAAGACTTAGGATAAGATGGTTAGCCCATAGAAAATAATCAAATAAATGATAGAACTAGGATTTGATCAAGAACAAGCAATTTATGATTTAGCAAATGGGGGCTAATAGTCTAGATGACCATTTTTAGGTGTATACATTTGCCCCTCTTTGACTAATGTGTGATCGATCTGGGAACACATGTAGTCAAAGAATGAAGTTGAAATGTGAGATCGACTTGGGATCACAAAGCAACTCAGATTAGCCAAGAAAGTAAGAGATAGCCAAGAAGGCAAGCAATAGCGTTCTGACTCCAAAGAATGAAGTGCAAAAAAATAGCAAATCTTGCATGGTCAGCCTGGTAGTGACAGTACTGAACACTTAGGAAAGAGATAACCAATAAGATATGATGTGTCTGCCCCCTCAGGATCAAAAGCAAAATCTGGGTAGAGGGAATGCAGAAGCAAGAGAGACATGATCAAATCACTAGAAATCATAATCGAAGAAAGAGAATAGAATAACCATCAATTAGTGAGGGTATGCCCCACACATGAGACACGGGGCACGAACCTATCGGTCCCTCAACCCGTAAACACCACGGAGGGGGATTTGAACTTGGGATTTGAAAGTGAATGAAAGACTGGAAGTTTGAAAGAGATGAAGAGGTGAAGAATGCCCTAGCGAAGATCGAAGGATCAGGCCTCAAAAGGTTAACCAACTGCATGGAAGAAGGAAAAAGATGACTTGGATGATCAAGGTGATCTTGGATTTTGGTTTCGATCCCGAAATGAATAGAAAATGATGGGATATGAAAGACAAGAAGTGAAAGACATGATTAGGAAGAAGTGAAAGGTGAGCGCAGTTGATTAACAAGTCCATGAAAGATGAAAGGAGAGCTCTCTCCATATGCAAGATGCAAAACTAAACTAACATGAACTTAAGAATGCAAGCTACATGAAAAGTGGTTTACTTGCAAGGTCACAAAGCCAATAGACATCTAATATTCATCATTGAGCATTATTGGTAGTGTCACAAGATCATACAATACACACTAGCATAACTATGTGGATCTGAATATGATCTATATCAGATAGAAATGTGGAAATCTCACCTAGGCATCAAAGACATGTAGGTCCAGATGACTAATGCAGTGAGATCACCTAAGTTTGATATAGCAAGATTATGCTCGCATCGAGACACAAGAAAGTCAAGATGACTAGAAGCATGCACTCACGAAATAGTCAAGGATAATACCTTGTAGGTCCATAGTGTCAAGTAAGACCAGCATAAATGCTCATGACAGGTAGGACCAACAAAATATACCCACAAGCAGATAAAGAAATAAAACATGTTCTCATTCCCTCAGTCTTCTAGCTATGCATCATCGAAAACTTCTCAGGGAGAGGCCACTCATCAAAGAAATTCTCATAGACAGCGCACAAAGAAAAGTAAAGTCACCATATCTCAAGCGAATTGATTGTTTAAGTGTGTGTGTGTTGGTCATAGAGTCAAACTCTGGTTATCACATCTGCAAATGAGAAATATTGCATCATCCAAGACGGCGGGAAGGATATCTGATAAGTGTTAAGAAACACTTGATGCTAGGGCAGTGTTGAAAAACACCATTTGCGAGGTGCCTAAGAAACCCAGATGCACAAAGAGACCCAAGATAAGCTTAAAACAACGTATGCCCCCTAGACTAAGACAAGAGTCAATTCCAGGCTAGGAGAGGCAAAGCGAGAAGTGGAGCGAATGAGCACCACGCAAGACTGATAGACATAGGTGCAGAGGGTCTCAAGCAGTGCCTATTTCTAGGTTTTCACCATTTGATAGATTTATTGCAATTTTTTCAGGACTTTTTATAATTTTTTTTGTATTTTTGCTACCAAGGAGCCTGTTTCCAGGTTTTCACCAAGGCACTTTTTCAATTTTTTTCAATTTTTTTTGATTTTTTGATTTTTTTGGTGAGACATCAAAGTGCCTATTACTAGGTTTTCACTAGGATGCTCATTTTTTCAGTACTTTTTATGCTTTTTAGGATTTTTTCAACATCATATATGAATTTTTTTGGTATTTTTTAGGATCGTAAAATATGTACAAAGGATGCCCCAGACAGAAATGGGCATCAAGAATCTGCTTCCTCTGATGTAGAGAACTGATAGGCCCCAGGCCCAAATGCTGCAACTGTGACGATAGGAGCTCTCAACCAGTTTGACCAATAATAACCAGCCCTAAGCAATGTCTAAGCTAGCGGAGGATCATTAGAATGTGATCCACATATGCCATCATGGATTTCAGCTAGCGCTTTTTCTGACTCCTCTATTTCTAGACACTTAAGGAGAGTTCCGTCTAGACCCTTCCTATACAAGTCACCAGAGACAAAGGCAAAGTGTAAGGGATGGCGGAAGGAATGGCGTGGTGGATTTGCAAGAGGAATATGAGGTGGAAGATATGAAAAGATGGTAGGATTGTAAGATTTGTGAGCAGGATAGCGTAATTCATCCACCAGGAACTTGAAGTGAAATTTATGCTTTTTCATTTGTAAGATGGATGTTGAAGTAACCAAGGCATTACTAACTTTGATCTTAGCTCTAGGAATGGGCTGAAGTATAACAGATATGAGATCATGCTTGAAGTAGTGCACCATTTTTTTGTAGAGAATCAGCTTGTCATCTTTTATTTGAGAATCATTATTTTTGAGCAGATTTTTATTTTTACTTTTCTTAGGTGCGGATACTGCCACAATGTGGTTTTCACCATCCGACCATTGCTCTTTTCTTTTGACTTGATGACTGTGATGTTTGATTGCTGATTCAATCTTTTTTGTTGCTAGTTCTTTGGTGGAAGAAGTAACAGGTGTTGATGTGAGATGAAATGAAGTGACTGGTTCAATAGCATTTATGCGAGGGGTGTCATCTCTGGTAATAAGAGAGGTTGAGCCTATAGAGTAAGCTCCAAAAGTAGCTAGATCTAGACTTGTCATAGAAGAACCAGTGTGGTCCGCTAAGGCAATATGAGGAACAAACTCATCAGACCCCACACAAGACCCATCAACCACGTCGGGATGGTTACTACAAGAATGAACCATATCAACATCCATATCATCAGTAGATATACATTTTTCTCCCCAAAGAAGTGAAGTAGAAGGAAGATCATCTCCCATGTGAGCCATAGTGTGTAGTGGTGACTCATCTGTATCTGTGTCTGAATTACTGAGCATGGGAGTATTTCTAGAATCCTCTCTATAGATCCACTCTTGAATAGCTTGTTCTTCTCTTTCTGCTTCTAAAGGAATGGATGAAGGAACAAAAGTATCAAAGATCACCATAGAAGAAGTGGAAGGCTTCATCTGATCAGAAGGTTTCCCATATGACCTAGGAGAAATAGGTATAGAAGCAAAGGAACCCAGCGTATACTCACCCATACCAAGGCTCATCATCTTAAGTGATTTCTCAGCAGCAGCTAGAGACATACTAGGATCAACAAAAGGTTCATTATGAGGAACAAATTTTTCAGTAGCAGCAAGAGCATTGATAGCAATAGTATGGTCTCCAGGAATCACAACTTCAGTGCCATTGTATGGAAATTTGACGCATTGATGATAAGTGGAAGGAACAGCCTGCATGTCATAGATCCAAGGATGACCCAAAAGACTGTTATATGTGAGTGGGATGTCCAATACTTGGAAGCTAATATCTTTCATGATAGGGCCCACTCAGACAGGCAGCGTGACAAGACCTTTGGAAGATCTTTCCACTTCATCATAAGCTTTTATAGTAATCTTCTTTTTAGAATGCACAGTGAATTCTGATAAACCCAATTGTTGTATGACATTGAAAGAAACAATATTTAACCCTGCACCATTGTCTATCAGGACTCGGCGGACTCGGGTATTGTAGACTAGAACTTCAATGTGTAAAGCTAGATTATGAGGGTGAGCAATAGATATGTCATCTTCTACAGAAAAGGAGAGAGATAGCGGAGATGAAATGTGGTTGACCATAGCCTAAAATTGATTTGGATCAATGTCATTGGGAACACGTGTTGTACGTAGAGCCTCATCAAGAATCTCTCTATGCGAAGAGGATAACCGAAGCAACTCAAGGATAGATATCTGTGCCGGTGTCTTTTGCAAATGTTGGACAAGATCATAGCTAGGGGTGGCTGAAGGAGCCACTTGTTTGGAAGGCAAAGCTTGCTTGGGATCTTGCGCAGTTTTAAGGACAATCTTGGCTTGCCCCCTAGTAACAACATTCAGTGTCTCACTTCGGGAAGATGAACTACCATGTGTTTGCAAGACTAACTTTGGCTTACCATGATTGGTGTTATTATCATCTTGAGACCTCATCATTATAACACTCTCAACAAGCTCTACCATGTTAATCACAAGCGTATTAGAAGGATACGTGTAATTGATCTTTGCATCATGATTCTTCTTGCCTGTTTGAGAGGTTTCCCCCTTATCATGCTTAGGTAGAGGATCTTTGAAAGCTGTGTGATCAGAATTTTTAGTTAAGCCATCAGTGGAGATTGTGTCGTTCTCAATAAGATCCTGAATATCATCCTTAAGCCTAAAACAATTGTCTGTTGGATGTCCCTTGTTTCTATGATAATGGCAGTAATGATCCTCTCTCCACCAATCTGGCTTATTTATTGGATCCCAGTTACCAAGTTTATCAGGAAGCGTAAGATATCCATTGTCAACCAAAGTCTTAAGGATCACATCGTAAGGTTCTGCCAACTTGGTAAAGACTCACTTTCAAAATGAATTCTTAGGCTTATCTGCATATTGAGGTTTAGGAGCATTGTGAGTGTTGCTAGCTTCTTGTTGTTTTGCTACATAGATAGCGTTGGAGAGATTGAAAGCGGGCTCTTTAACTTTAGGAGCATCAACAACCCCATCATTAACAACATACTTGTTCTTATTCCAAGGTTTGTTCTTGTCTTTTCCATTGCCTTTAGCATCTTTATTAATAACAATATCCCCTTTTCTTATAGCTACATCCTCAATTCGATATGCACTTTCAACCATGTCATTGAAAGAGGAGAACAGTTGTTTCCTTAGATCATAATACAACTCAGGCACAAGAGTGTTGACAAAAATATCAATCTTTTCCCTTTCGGGTAGCTGACAAGGATATCGAGAATACAATGACCTCCAACGTTGTAAGTAAGTTGCAAATGGCTCACCTTGATGTTGTCTTAGATTACCGAGATCTATCACAGTGACAGGTTGTTGGATGTTGTAAGAGTACTGTTGGGTAAATCGCTGAGCTAACTCATCAAAAGTCTTAAGCAGTGGTGTCAATTTCGCAAACCATTCCAAAGCTTGGCCTCTTAAGCTTCGAGGGAATAAGCGTAGGAGATATGTGTCTTCATGAAGAAAGTCCATACTAAGAGCATAAAAATGACGCACATGATCATGAGGGTCACCATTTCCATCATACTTGTCATATTTAGGAACCTCAATATCCTTAGGAAATGGGACCATGTATAGATCTTTATCAAAAGGAAGAGCACAAATTGATTCTACAAAAGAGACCTTTGGAGGCTCTCTTTCTAATGCCATTTGGGTAAGGCGTTGATTTGTCCGACGTAATTCTTCTTGAAGGACTTCCAATTCAGTTGGTACTCTTTGTTGGACAATTTGTCTGACATCATAGCCGGGAGGAAGCTTGTATCCTCTAGAAGTCATATATTGAAAATATTGATCGCCATTACGCTCTAAAAGCTTATGCATCATTCATTGGAAATCCACATCTTGTTCACATCTCATAAGATCCTCACTAGAAATCTCATCATTAGCCTCTGCCTCATGTTGAGAGGGAGGAGGTCTAGGAGGTGAAGAAGGCATACCAAAAGTGGTTCTTGGAGGAGATCTTGGTGGCGTGTTGTTGCCATTGTTGCCATTAAAAAAAGGTCTATGCTCATGATTACTAGTCTCAGGTTGCTCATGAAATGTCCCTCTATAAGCCATGCACCTAGTAGGATCCATCCTTTGTTGATTGTGTTCTTTGTCTAAGCGTGCTTGATTATCCTTACGCTCAAAGTGTTCTTGCAAGAGTTGAAACTTTTCTTGTTTAGTCAAAGTGAGTGAGACACTGTCTGTGTTTTTGGGGGTCTTGAATGCGGAAAAGAGGAAACCTCCTTTATACCACGGTGTAGCCTTAGAATTCTTAGATTGGTCAGAACTAGAACTGTTGTTGCTAATGGGTGCTTTTGAACGTCTAGTTGGAGAAGGTAACTGTGTATAATTGAACAGAGGATGACTCTCCTGCTCAAATTGAGACCGAGTTGTAACTGGCATGAAAAGAGATGTTGGTTGACTAATAGAATGAGACAAAGTTTCTTAGATTTGAGATAAGAAAAGCTAATAAAGATCACTTGTCAAAGTAGAACAATAGAGAGATGGCTCGTCAAAAGTTCTCAAGCACTTACAGCAATCAATTGACTAAAGCCGAGCAACGAGCAAGAAGCTCAATAAGCAAGTAGCTAGAGAGGTAACCGTGATGTGACAAGTGATCAAGAGTAGCATTTGTTAAAATCAAACCCAATAGTTTTAGCTCATTTATTTCAGTCTAGAACAAATCTAAGCATGTAGGTAACAAACCAGTTTCAGGTAAGAACAGAAAAAGACACTCTACAACATGTTAAAGTGCAATTTTAGCCACTCCAAATTGCAGCAATGACAGGACAGCAAAAAGATTCTGGGTGATACTTTCTAGGCAAACAGGGTGATACTTCTCAGTTCGGGCGATACTTTGCCTTAAGCCAGGCGATAGACTACAGTATGGTTGCGTGATAGACTCCAGGCTAGTGGGGCGATAGTCCAGAAGGCACGAACTATCGCACGATATACCTCAGCAAAGCGCGCGATAAAATAGCAGGGCACAAACTATCGCGCAATATTTCTCAGTAAGGCATGCGATACTGTTGCAGATTCGGGTGATTCTTTGACCAGTGAACATAAAAATCTCAGTTTTAAAGTGTTTTGATCAATTTCAAAGATTGGATAGTGCAATTTCTCAGTTTGACAAGTAGTAGCAGCAGGTGCAAGACAAGTTTGCAAACAGTGTAGGATCAAACATGTCATAGAACACTTGAAACAAGGGCAAAAGCAACCTTGCCATGACAAGAACTTGTGATATCAAAATAGAAAACCTTATGAATGCTACCATTTGTTTGAATGTTAAGAACGTTTACACTGGCATAGCACAATCGAAGACAGTTCATGCAATTACTACCTAGAAGGTTAAGGCTCATTACTTAGCAACGTGGCCCACAACTTGATGCTCCTTTGCCTCACACCAAGTGGTTGCTCACAAGAGATATTGGCGTTGTCATGGAAGTGTCAAAAAACACAACCAAAGGAACACATATGGTGAGTGTCTTGGGGTGACCCGGGTAAGTCCACTTGGATCAATCCTTGCACCAAGAAGCTAAGCGGCTAAAATAGGGTGGCCTCTAACCAATGGTTCGTAGTAAGGATTTCCGTTCATAACACCCCTCTTGCTCCTCATAAAGGACTAAGACCTCGCGGCCTCAAGAGTACCTTAAGCATTCTTTCTCAATGCTTTCCCCATGGTCACAATCCCATGAGCTACTAACATCAAGCGAAGACAAGTGTTATGTCTACCAAGGTTTTGTGTCCTCGATAGCCTTGAGATTATAGTGAGTTGGAATCACTCGCCACCAAGGAAAATGATGACAAGGTTGTCCCCACTTGGGTCGTTCCTCTTGATTGCTCAAGAGAAGACCCGCTAAAGGATCCTAAGCTAAACAAAGAGTGGATTAATTCTTGAGGTTCAAGGTTTTTGGTTCACCACAAGGGTGAAGAGCATACTCCCCTATCTCAAGAATCTCTCCCAAACACACCAAGCAAAGATTCAATTACCCCCTTGCTTTCAAAATCCCAAGATGGGTCAAGATTTTTGTTTCACCACAAGGGTGAAGAGCATACTCTCCTACCACCTCAAAATTTCTACAACAAGGTATTAAGTGCCTATAAAAGGAAACAACTAGTATATGCCGCACTTAATAAAAAAAGCAATTAAACAATCACTTGATTTGGTTTTTATGCTTAGGGAAGCCCTGAAAAAATCATTAGTAGCCCTCTTTGACATGCAATTTTAGCAAATTTCAAGCAAGAAGCACCTACAACCACAACTTGTTAGACCAACAAGAGTTAGGAGAATCAAAATCCAAAATCTAACAATGATTAGTACATGAAAAATCAGATAATCTGCAAGAATAACTGATCAAATGATAAAATCTAAAAATGAAACCATCAAGGTTGGATTAGGCTCAGAAAGACCTTTCCAATGATATATCACACTTAAAATTTTGATACCATTTGCAAAATTTCAAAAAAAATGGGCACCCGTTTTCCAAAGTGGCACGGATTTGAAAACACTAGAAATTTCAAAAAATTTCAAAAAGATAGCTAAGAACCTAAAACTTGCAAGATAGATAAAATAGCCCAAAAATAGGTCTCTACCAGGTACAGACACAGTATCACATGATACTTCACCCGACACCAAGCGATACTTATCAGTCCGCACGATATTTCGCCCGACACTAGACAATATTTCACCTGAGACCAGGCGATATTCTCTACTATAGCCAGGTGATACTTCTGACAGGAAAAGTATCACGCGCGCATACAAAGGTATATCATGTGATACTTCTGGAAAGTATCGCGTGACAGTCTGAGACAAAAAAATAGAGACTAAAAATTAAGCTAAAAACTTGCCGAAAAATTGATGGAAATTGACAAAAATGCAGAATTTAAAGGACAAAGTCTATCTACTCTACCCCACGGTGGGTGCAAAAAATGTGTGCTATAAATGTATCACACTTCTATGGATCATTACATGCAAGAAAACTCAAGAATGAGCCCTCAAAAATTGATCCATAGCTCCCTAGGCATGGAGTGCAAGGGTTTTTAAGAATGCTCTCAGCTAGAGCTATTTAGCCTATAACCTTGCTAGTAAACCATGCAATGGGAGATTCAATGAAGACAAGGGAAAGAATGAAAATATCCTCAAGAATCAAGAATGAAAATGCAATGCAACTATACTAGAAATGGAAATGCAAGCTAAGCTATGAAAGGAAATATGCAAGTGTTACAACCCAAGCTAATTAATCTATGTGAGCTAATCTAGAGCATAGAAATGAAGCTAATCTAAGAAAGCATAAATATGAAGCTAAGCTAAGAATGCAAGAATGAGATGTAGAATGCAAGAATGAGATGTAGATGCTAAGAATGCTCCAAATCTTCAAAATCTCCAAAGTGTACCTAGAAAACCTGCAACATAATATTAGCATCAAAAGTTGGGGATCTAGAATGAAGAAGAGAGCTCTCCTTTTAAAGGAAATGAGAAGGAATGGACCATGGAGATTAAGAGGCAAAAGATTTAATCAACAGTGGAGCTTGAAAGAGGAGCAATCCATGTGCACAAGTATCCTCCAATAGGAAAATAGGAGTTGACTTTTGTGTCCATATGAGACAAAAAGTGCTTTTTCCCTTTTTATAAAATAAGAATAATGCTTTATTTGTGCAACTTAGGATAAGAGGAAAAGTGGGGGCTTTTTATTTATTAAAAGGGGAGGGAATATTCCTTTTAATAAATAAAGACTTAGGATAAGATGGTTAGCCCATAGAAAATAATCAAATAAATGATAGAACTAGGATTTGATCAAGAACAAGCAATTTATGATTTAGCAAATGGGGGCTAATAGTCTAGATGACTATTTTTAGGTGTATATAGCGGGTATTGCCACATCACCGCCTCAGACCACCAAACAACAACCATTATCGTGAAGAGCCGGGACCCATGCGGACAGATAGCAAGCGGTCGCATGATCGCATGTCAGAAAAGTCTGACATGCGGCCATGTGATAGCCAATAAGGATATGCCATCCGTCACCCCTCTGACACCGGGCCCACCAAACAGAAGCAACGCTGGAATAGACAAAATTGACGATAGGCGCATGATCGCATGGGGAAAGAATATTCCATGCGATCACACGCCAACCGTTGATCTCCTCCCTCTAGCCCCACATCATCGCACTTGCGCACTTAAGACAAAGAACAAGGAGAGCCGGCAGAAAAGAAGACATGCAAGGTCAAAAACACACAAGGTTTTCGGAGAAAGATCGAAAACACACAAAAATTTCAACATGACACAAAGGTAAACAAGGAAGCCAAAAACATCAAGGGTTTTTATGCAGGCCAAAAATGTTGAAAACATCATGGATTTTTGAAAACATAGTGGGTTTTCAACACTGTGGCAGATTTTAAAATTTGCTTCCCGCAGACCTTGAAACTCAAAAAACTTTTTGGGCTTTGCGAATTAGGAGATGCAGTTTGGACTGAAGCAAGGTGACAACAATAAAGAGCACAAGGTAGGACACTTGACAAACACTTGCAGGGGAGAGGCCAACTTCACAAGATTTTGCAATGACTGGAAAATTGGCCTAACATAGCCGAAACATGCAAATCCCGAACTTGGCTTGAAAAACATTAGACACAACGAAAAGGAGTTGGATACTTACTGAATTAACTCCTAAGCATAACCAAACACCCTAACCATTAAATAGACCTTTGATTAACACCTAAACAAAAGATTAGGAAATGCAACAGACCAAATGATTTCCTGCATAACAATGATTTAGTAAGTAACCTGGTTTGCCAAAACCTGAACCTGATAAATGTTGATCTATGGCTTTGGGATTTGGTGGTGACTCCAACTGCGAAAGGGGATTATTTTTAATAGCTCAAAATTGGGACAACATACTACTAGGTGTTTCCATTAGGATCTTCCTCAAGCTATTAAACTTCTTGCAAGGAACTAAGCTCTAATACCAATTATTAGGGTTAGGGAGAACTGAGAGGGTGGGATGAATGAGTGTAGTAGTATTTGTTAAAATTTTAAATTGAAACAATAGCTTAATAATGAAAGTAAATGCAAGTAAACCAAATATAACACATAATATAAACATCAAAACACCATCATTTGTTTCTAAGGAAACTTGGTTAAGGGAAAAACCTCTGTGGGGATGATACCCAAAAATATCTCACTACTATAGTAATAAGTGCTTGATTAAAGGTATAATTACAAAAGAGGGGAATTCACTTGCATTCAGGCTTATAGCCTAGAGCTCACTACTCAATAGTACAACCAAAATACATCAAGGCTTACAAAAAGTTACATAATCAAGAAATGGACTTACAGTCCTATATTGAACTAACTGTTAGCATCAATAATGCCTATACAGTTCCAATGAATCTCCAAACATAGATCTTCACATCGACATAGTCTCTTCTTACTGCCTTGTCATAATATCATCATTCCTTAATTGCTTCTATATCCTTCACACTCAAAACTCGATCTTAAATATAAGATCATGATCTCAAAAGATAAACTCTATCGACCCAAATAAGAGTAATGAAACATGTAGATGTATATGCACCAAAAAAGGATCAAAACATAAAATCAAACCTTTCTAACCAAACCAAGTAACCTCTAATGTTGGCTCTATCATTAACAATCATTAGACTAATAAAAAATAATGATTTTGTAGGTATACCGATTCAATTTCTCTGAACTGTCTTGTTCTTCCAAAAAATGTCAAACTGATATTACACAATGAATATCTCATGCATATGATGACTTTAGGATCTATGATTATTGTATTAGACATAATAGTATGTCTACATTCATACCTTACAATCACATACACTAATACTTAGAATTTGTTCCAGTCCAAAATGATCTATTCGATTGGTCATTGTCCCGATTCCAATACTTAGACAAATATAGGTATCAAATCCTCGCGTAAACTAACTTGTCTACATCATGACCAAGAATAATGATATTTTGTTCCATCAATGACAATATACCATACATTTAGGATTATCTCTTTCCAACATGAAGTATGCCAAAGATGATAGACAGAGAGATGGGAAGCATCGAGATTATGAATAAATAAGACAAAAGACCAAAAAAAGGTCAAATAAAGGGTTTAAAATGTAGTCAAGTAGAATCTCACACATGCAATCCCATCATTGGGTTATTATGAATGTAAGTTACCAATTCATAACATTCCAATAGTAATCTACACATCTCTAAATTTGTAGATTTAGCGTACCATGTAGACATCTTTGCAATGTGCAATTGTCCAAAATTATTGGGGTCGTGTGGTAGGAATCTCAGGGTAGGTAGTGAGTTGGATGATGGTGGAAGATGATAAGATTTGTGTGGAATTTGAGTCTTAGGATAAGGTGTTAGGAATAGTCCCAAGAGATAACCGTGAGGGGGGGGGGGGGGGTGAATCAGTTATCTACAAGATTCAATTCTTTATCCAATTAAGTATATAAGAAAATTAAGCATAAACACAATATGAGGATACTTAACACAACACCACAATTTTGGTTATGGGGAAACCCAAATAGGTAAAAACCCCATTGGGAATTAACACCCACTAAGAACTACACTAGAGTATTATGATCCCTGTTAGAAGATCTTACAACCCTGTTAGGAGTTGATCTTTACAATGCATTAAGTATAGTGACCTGGTCAAGGGTCAGACCCTGTTAGGAGTCTTTTACAATTAACCCTTTTAGGGGTGAGGACACACTATCCGGGAGCACACTACTCAAAGGGATGAAGGCTGTAACCTTCTGTTTAATAGATACACACTGTATCTGGATCTTGGTGAACTACGCATAGACTTGTTGTCTTTATCAGTTCCAATGAATAATATATACTCTCTAATTTGTCACATAGAGTACCTTCTGCTGATGGCTCAACACTTTGCACCTTCTGCTTTGCTCTTATCTTTTAACTATCTGCCATGCTTAGCAATCACAAAATGACTGCCTACAAATATCTTTCTCTAAATGATATAATCAAGTCGGCTTGTTAGAACCATCTTGAAATCATATTAGAGAAACAATGTAACTCTCCAATAACATCTTAGTCAGCTCTACTAAGCACACAACACAAATTAGGACCGTGCAACTCCATGTGAGTAGATGCGACACTTCACACAGTCGGCTCCATCAAATTAACTCCAACTTTCTTCTCATGCTGAATTATGTCATGTGCTATTAACCAAACATTCTTAACTCTCCTCTAAACATAAATCCAAAAATGCATACCAAAATGATAGGCGCAACTACTGCAACAATATAAACAATATCAGCTCTACCAAATAAACTCAGGAAACTATGACTGTCAACTGGAGACTTCATAACTCAACCTGTACTGCATATATGACTCTGCATCCATGAACATAAAATTATACACATGTCTACAACATAACTAAAAATGCACAAGGATCCATTACAATCATACTGTAAATCACATACAAAACTCTTCCTGGGACCTGTCAGGAACACTCACTGATACAGACTATTGTATTACTATCTTCACTTAGAATCAACCTCTGCATCTATGATATCATGCTAATAACATATCTAGGAAACATATACTCATAGCTCTCTCCATCAGGCTTCCACACATGCTACTTACCATATGTTGTCATAAATGACAAAAATACAATCAACAATGGCTTGCTGGCAAATCTCCAACAATCTCCCCCTTTGGAATTGATGGAAACATATGGAATGAAAAGCACCACCAATCAAAATGTACAATCATTTTATAATATTATTTATTTC
Organism: Chamaecyparis obtusa; assembly: GCA_027943335.1. Taxonomy (NCBI): domain Eukaryota; kingdom Viridiplantae; phylum Streptophyta; class Pinopsida; order Cupressales; family Cupressaceae; genus Chamaecyparis; species Chamaecyparis obtusa. The sequence continues at coordinate 1,360,132 of BSBK01003667.1, read as the reverse complement.
CTCAACAAAATTCCCCCAAGGATGAATCCTTCATCTCTTACTATTTTGTTTCTTCTTGCTAAATACTCACTCCCCCTTGCTGTAATTCTTTTATAACATTCTCCATTTCCTCATCAAAACTTCCTTAAGGATGAATCCTTCATCTACTACTGAATGATTTGAATATCAACTGGTGTATTATTTACTATTTTGTTTTTCACGACTATATACTTACTCCCCCTTTGACATCAATGGAAAAGGGCACCAAACAATTAGGCACTGTTACTACTCCTGAAGTAGAGTAGTCAACCTTTCATCAATCACTGAGGATTGATGGACTTTAGCAATCTCTAATCAGATTCAGGGAAGGGAATTACTCCCAGCTTCTCCTTGAGATACTCAAAATTATTCTTAGGTAAAGGCTTTGAGAATATGTCTACTAGCTGATCTTTTTTGCTCACATAGTCCAACTTTACTTCTTTCTTTGTTACTTTCTCTCTTAGGAAGTGATATTTTATCTCAATGTGTTTTGTCTTTGCATGCATCACAGGTTTCTTTGACATATTGATAGTGCTAGTGTTATCACAATGAATAAAAATAGGATAATCAATCTGAATACCAAAATCCTTTATCATCTGCTTGATCCACACAATTGTAGAGCAATTTAATGTTGCCGCAACATACTCTACTTCTATGGATTGAGAGATAAAATTTTGCTTCTTACTTGTCCAAGTGACAAGTCTATCTCTGAGAAATATTGCTCCTCCTGAGGTACTCTTCCTATCATCCACACATCCTACCCAATCTACATCTGTATACACATGAATTTCTACATTTTATGAATTAGGATACCATAAACCATAGTCTATAGTTTCTCTTAAGTATCCGAATATCCTGTTTAGTGCCATGAGATGACTCTGTTTAGGATCTGCTACAAATCTTCCAACAATACCAACTACATTGGAAATATCGGGTCTAGATTGAGTAAGATAGATTAGTTTACCAATCATAGACTTATAGAAGGTCATGTCTACTGCTACTGAATCATCTTCTTTTGAAATCTTGCATCCTGTTATCATAAGGGTACTTACTAGCTTGCAATCATCCATCTTGAACTTATTCAATATCTCTTTCACATACTTAGATTGATTAATGACTATACCTTTGTCTGTCTGCTGCAAATTCAGTCCCAAAAAGTACTTGATAGGTCCATTCATGCTCATATCAAATTTGCTTTGCATCTCTTTAGCAAATTCAGCACTAAGCTTGTCATTACCACCAAAGATAATGTCATCAATAAATATAGCAACCAACAACAATCCATCAGATGGTTCTCTTATGAATAAATTACAATATGCTACTCCTTTATTGAATCCAATTTTTGTCAAGTATCCATCAAGTCTTTCATACCATGCTCTAGGGGTTTTCTTGAGTCCATAAAGGGCTTTCTTCAATCTGCATACCATATCAGGTCTATCTGATAAGGTGAATCCTTTAGGCTGCTCTATGTATACTTCTTCCTTTAGCTCTCCATTCAGGAATGCTGACTTAACATCCATCTAGTATACCTTAAAATCTTTGAAGGTAGCATAGGCTAGAAACAAATTTATGGCTTCCAATCTATTTACATGGGAAAATGTATCAAAATAGTCAATTCCTTCTCTTTGCACATATCCTTTACATACTAGTCTTGCTTTTTTTCTTACCACTATTCCATCTTCATTCATCTTATTTTTGAACATCCACTTGGTTCCAATCACATTCTTATCACTAGTCCTAGGGACCAATTCCCATGTGTCATTCTTAATAATCTGATCTAGATCTTCTTTCATTGCTTCATGCCAATCTGAATCATTACATGCATCTTCAACACTTAAGGGTTCAGTCTGTGATAGTAAACATACCTCTTCATTTGTTGTGGAACTCTTTTCTTTTGATCTTGTCATGAATTTACTATTCTGATCTCCAATGATGTCTTCCTTTGAATGATATCTAGATGTGAATTTAGGAACATTAGGTGTGACTCTCTCATCTAACTTTTGTGATTCTTCTTCACTAGTTTTAGGGTCATTGAACAATACATCAATGCTGTCAAACATTTCATCAACAACTATTTCTCTAGAGGAAGGTTAGGTTCTTCTTCAATCATAGGTGCATAATCATGATATCTTTCTTGAATCATAAACTTCTCATCAATCTTAACATGAGCACTTTCAATGATCTTCTTCAATCTCAAATTGAAACATCTATAAGCTTTTCTTTTAGTAGAGAATCCAAGAAAAATACCTTCATCACTTCTTGCATCAAACTTTCCAATTGCTTCATCTCTCATGATGTAGCACTTTCCTCCAAAGATTTTGAAGTATTTGATTGTAGGTACATTCCCAAACCATAGCTCATAAGGTGTCTTGTCTGCACCTGGCCTCAATTGAATTCTATTGATTGTGTAGATTGCAGTATTGACCACATCTCTCCAATAGGTGTGTGCGACCTTTCCTTCAATCATGATGGTGCATGCTATGTCAAGTATGATCATATTCCTCCTTTCTACTATTCCATTCTGTTGAGGGGTTCTAGGTGCACTTAACTATCTTTTTATCCCATGTTCTTCACAGTACTCATAGAATCTGTCAGAGGTGAATTCTCCTCCTCTATCTGATCTTAGACATTTAATCTTCAATCCAGACTCATTTTCAACCTTAGCTTTGAATATTTTGAACTTCTTAAATGCTTCTAATTCATCCTTTAAGAACACAACCCACATCATTCTAGAATAATCATCAACAAATAAAATAAAGTACCTTTCACCATAGTATGATCTTGTTTGAGTTGGTCCACATAGGTCTGTATGCACCAGAATTAATTTATTCTCTACCAAATTATGCTTGCTTTTGAATGAATTTCTCACATGCTTTCCCATCACATATTCCCTGCATATTGTATCAACTAGTTTTGCAATGCTAGGAAGGTCTCTTACTGCCTTTACATTGCTTATTTTTACTATGTTGTCAAAATTGATGTGACATAGTCTTTTGTGCCATAACCAACTATCATCTACTTTAGCAACAAAACAACTTGCTTTAGGATTAAGATAAAAAATGTTACCTTTAGTCTTTGAACCTAATGCAATCATTTCTCCTTCCTTGTTATTAATGATTCACTTGTTTTCTTTGAATTCCAACTGATATCCTTTTTCAAGCAAGTGTCCAACACTTAGTAGATAATGTTGCAAACCATCAACATAAAGAACATCATCAATGCTGTTCTTTCCATCCAAGGTGATAGCTCCTCTACCTATGATAGGTTTAGGATTTTTATCTCCAAATATAACCATGCCACCTTTGTATCTATCTATATGTACAAATCTATTCTTGTCTCCTATCATGTGATGTGAGCAACCGCTATCAATGATCCAATCTATCCTGATGTCATCTTGTGAAATCAGGGCCAACTCTTGTGCTCGATTTTCATCTTCAAGGTCCATTTCATCAAACATTTTCTCCATGTCTTCAAGAGCAATGCATCCAATTTCATCCTCTATTGATTCTTCATCTGATACTCCATCACCAACATAGTAACATTCTTTTGTATACTTAGGCTTGTAGTTAGTTTTGAATTTCTTGACTCTTGTAGGACACTTGGATGCAAAGTGACCAATCTTGTTACATGAAAAGCATTTGAATGGTAATCGACCTTCATATTTTCCTTTTCCTTTCCTTTCCTTTCTTAGTAATCAAAGTAATGAAATCATCTAGCTCTTTTTCTTCACCATCATCATCAAAATTACTAGAAGTGTTTAAAGATTTCTTACCTTGGATTGAAGCTTTGAAGGATGTCTCACTTTTAGGCTCTATCTTCAAACTTGATATCTCAAAGGCATAAATCTTGTTGATTAAGGTTTCTCTCCTGAATTCTTTTGAGAATGGTATGGTCTCTTTGAAGATGTTTATCTTGTTCTAATATTCTGGTGCCAAAGTAGTCATCAACTTATCCATTATGTCTTCTTCAGAGATCTCTCCACCATTATTTTTGATTCCTGCAACTACTTCATTAATACTTTGATTACAGGCTCTAATGTTCTCTTCAGGTAGCATCTCCAATGTATTGTAATTTTTCTTCCATGTCTTCCTACACACATTCTTGGCTTGGACATCTCCTTCATACATGTCTTCTAGATACTTCCATATCTTGTAGGCTTTATCTATTTTCTTGATCTCTGAAAACTCACCGTCAGATAATATGCTGATAAGGTCTTCTTTGGCGATTGCATTTTGAGTGAACATCTCCTTTTTCTTAAGATTTGCATCTTCCTTTGCAAGATCTGCTAGAGAGGGAATCTGAACTTCTTTTGTAGCTACTTCAAAAATCTCAAAGGCAATGCACTGCAAATGTGTCATCATCTTGTTATTCCAATCAAGATAATTCTCTCCATCAAAATTAGGAATTTATTTTCTAAAGAATGTCATTTGATCAACCTCAAGCTATTAAAATTTCTCTCCGAGGCACTTGGCTCTGATACCAATTGTTAGGAATAGTCCAAGAGATAATTGAGAGGGGCGGGGGGGGGGGGGTGAATCACTTATCTAAAAGATTCAATTCTTTATCCAATTAAGTATATAAGAACATTAAGCATAAACACAATATGAGGACACTTAACATAACACCATATTTTTGGTTACGGGGAAACCCAAATAGGTAAAAATCTTGGTGGGAATTGACACCCACTAAGAACTACACTAGAGTATTATGATCCCTATTAGAAGATCTTACAACCCTGTTAGGAGTTGATCTTTATAATGCATTAAATACACTACCTTGGTCAAGGGTCAGAACTTGTTAGGAGTCTTTTACAATTAACCCTATTAGGGGTGAGGACACACTGTCCGGGAGCACACTGCTCAAAGGGGTGAAGGCTACAACCTTCTATTTAACAGATACACACTATATCTAGATCTTGGTTAGCTATGCGTAGACTTGCTATCTTGATCAATTCCAATGAATAGAATATACTCTCTACTTTTTCACATAGACCTTCTGCTGATGGCTCAACACTTCGCACCTTCTGCTCTGCTCTTATCTTTTAACTATCTGCCATGCTTAGCAATCACAAAATGACTGCCTACAAATATCTTTCCCTAAATGATATAATTAAGTTGGACTATTAGAACCATCTTGAAATCATATTAGAGAAATAATGTAACTCTCCAATAACATCTCAGTTGGCTCTACTAAGCACACAACACAAATTAGGACCGCACAACTCCATGTGAGTAGATGCAGTGCTTCACATAGTCTTCTCCATCAAATTAACTCTAACTTCCTTCTCATGCTAAATTACATCATGCGCTCTTAACCAAACATTCTTAACTCTCCTCTTAACATAAATCCAAATGCACATACCAAAATGATAGGTGCAACTACTGCAACAATATAAACACTGTCAGCTATACTAGATAAAATTAGGAAACTGTGACTGTCAACTGGAGACTTCATAACTCAATTTGTACTACATATTTGACTCTGCATCTATGAATATAGTATTATATACATGTATACAACATAACTATAAATGTACAAGGCTCCATTACAATCATACTATAAATCACATACAAAACTCTTCCTGGGACCTATCAGGAACACTCACTTATACAAACTATTGTATTACTGTCTTCACTTAGAATCAACCTCCGCATCTATGATATCATGCTGATAACATATCTAGGAAATATATACTTATAGATCTCTCCATCAAGCTTCCACACATGCTACTTAACATATGTTGTCATCAATGACAAACATACAGTCAGCACTGGCTTGTTGGCAAATCTCCAACATAAGGTAGGGAAACTAAAATATGGCCTTTTACAAAATGATGTAAAATTTAAGCCATTAAATTTTGCCCCAATTTAGCAAGCATATTATCTTTGAGAGATGCACAACTAAAGTAAAAGAAAACTTTAACTAACTTACCTATGAGAATTCTATCATGCGGGGTTTCCCCTAGCTAGTAATTCCTAATTTTCTAATGGATCACATCTAGCACACAAGTTACAAAAAAGAATGCTAGATGATGAAAATGACCTGATAGATGTGAGACCATCGATGGTACGCTGATATGGATAGAAAGTTGTGTTACTTTAGGTAGTCATATGATAGGGAAAATTTTGATAAATCTCTGACATGTGTAGAAAATGATAGATAAGCATGTGATATAGATACTTTGTTAGTACAATGACATGCATAGTGAATGCTAGGTAGGCATGTGATAAGGAAGCTTAGACATAGTGCATCATGCTGCATATGAGCATTTATATTGATAGATGTGTGGTGGGATGGCTTGAGATCATATTGATTCATGTAGTGTTAAGATATATAGGCATGTGCTAGGGAAAGATGGAGATAAAAATATAGTAATTTGGCTCCCACAAAGGTAGATGATGCCAAATTTTGAAAATTTGTGAGAAAAACTATGGTGTTGAGACATCATTAGGTAAAACCAAATTTGTTACATAGATAACACAAAACCTCATTGGGATGGACTATTATTCTTAGAGGGGAGAATAAACCATTCTAAGGAAGGAAAAATATGTTGTGGCATGCCAACATACCATATGTTATAATTGAATGTCACTTCTTGATGGGTGACACATGATTCCACAATATCTGCACAAAGACATGGGATATGATGGATTAGCATCAGAACCAAGAAGCGTAGACATATATTTACTCTAGGGGATGTTTCATCACCTCCAAAGAGAACTGGAATCTGAAGAATGACACTTGAAGACAAAATAAAATAAAAATTTGGGTCAACATGGAAGGGGTGCCTAAATACCCCCAATACTTTTCATCATCCCCAAATGCCAAAAATCAAAAGTACGATAGATAGAAGCAATAGAGGACATATAAAAGAAGGTGTAAAATAGACAACCCCCTATTTATAGGTACCAATAGAGTACAAGGGTCCTATGAGAGGGAGTGATGCTAAAAAATAAGAACTGGGGAGCAGATGCAAATCCTCTCTAATCTAAATATGTAGAAGTAGATATTGCCCTCACAGGTCATCCATCAACAGATTATCATCCTCCAAATCTTGATCATATGGGAAGGGAGGTCAATATTACAATGGGATAACCATTAAGGTGACCCTAGGTTCTCACCAATAATAAGAGCCATGGATGAAGCATCTAACAAGTCCTCATCTAAGAGATATTCCATGGTGAGTGAGAGGGATTGTGTGAAGATCACCATCAATTCCAAAATATCCTGCAATGAATTGAATATGCAAGTGAAAAATCTTGTAGGAGATCCATGTGGAGGTATTTATGAAGAGGCTTCTCCATTTACCTATGCAAAAGGGGTGGAGATGAGCTTAGGAGAAGCTAGAGCTTTCTCCACTACAAGAATCAAAATAGAAAGAGGATCAGTAAAAGAATATTTGTGACACCTAAACTCTAAGATAGGAGATTACTTGAACTTCCTCTTAAAGGATGGAGGTGAAGTCCTTCAATCCACTATAGAAACCTTCATGACATTAGGAAGGATGGCATGGAAGTCATGGGATGAGGCAGATGCAAGATGAGTGGATATCACTACACCGGATACCACTTAAGTGTGCAAAATGTTCATTAGCTCTGAAAATGGTGGGATGTCAGGAAGGGTGGTGATCAAGGGTGGCTCCTAAAAAGGATAGATACAAAATTGGACCCACTTGGAATGAGGCCCAATAGTCACTCCCGATATAGGAGGTAGCATGAAAAAGGTAGTTACATGATGAGAAGCTATGGGAGTAGGGGAAGAGATGGAAGTGGAAGTAGAGGTAGTAGTAGATAGGCTTAGAAGATGCACTTCTTTCTCTTTCAATGGTCTCATGAGGCAAGTCCCTCTCTCATCGATGAAGCTTATGCTCATGCACAAGCTAGTTCCAATGCAAATGTGGACCAGGCCAATAAGTTATCAAGGACACAATATCATCCTACTCTATGGGGGAGTTCATCAATGTCATTTCCAACATAAAAGAAGATCCAACCAATGTAGTAGGAGGTGAAGCTAATGATGGAGGCACTGGAGGCTTAGTTAAGGGAAACCTTTCTCTTTTTTCCCTATAGGTAGCTATGGGATTAGGTGTTACTCTAAAAGGACAAGTCATTGGTATAAGGGTAGATAATGAAATCTTATGAGACCTCTTACCCTATACATAAATGGTGGGTAAAGGTATGTATGGTATGATGGGGATGGAGGGAGGTAGGCCTACCTTAGGCTTCGACAACATGAGTTCCTTTTCTTTATCCACATTTGGTGTAGATGTAAAAATGAAAGACATGGTGGGAGGATGCATAACCTTTAACACATGAGGGGGTTTCCCATGAGGTATGCACTTTCCCTAAGCCCTTGATGAATAAGAGGTAGAGGATGGAGAACACTGAGCCTCATGTGAGGGTTGAGTAGTAGAAGGCTCTTATAATCTTAGGCTCATTTCCATAGCTTTATATGCTTGATATGCAAGAAATGAAACATATTTCTAGGGACGTAGGGGCCCTATTAGAGTAGGCTAGAAATGATCAAGAGTGAAGTCCCCACGGGACACCAAGTGACAAGATCCACTATCCTAGATAGTATGGATAGGCCCTTTGTGTGAGAACTACATGCACTTTTATATGACTAAGGGGATGGCTCCCATGGAAGTCAACTAGGGGATACCTAGTTTGACCCTAAAGAGATCCAAATTTAGGATCACCACAAATTTCAAGAATCTTTCCTTGGGTCCTACATGGATCATCAGGGTGGTTGAACTAAAAGGGGGTAGTACAACCTATCATGTTTCCTTATAATGGATTAATAATCATCATATTTATCATGGTTTAGGCCATTTATGAAGAGGAACTCCTTTGTAATGACATCAACTTGGCATGTAAGATCCACCAAGACACCCTTAATGGAAATGCCATTGATATAAGTTGGGATGTATAGAGGAGAAGGCTCTCCACTATATGGTTAATCCATAGGGGTAAATGAGATAGTCATTTTAGGAACTCTCTCATCTTGTGGGGAAATGTGAGTGATGGTCACCATTTCTGTGACGTAACTATTACATAATTTTAACAGATTGATTGGTTCACATCATGTTCACCAAAATATGGAGAAGGAACAAGTACATCAACCTAGGGATTGGTTAAAGTTGTTAAGAATGGGAACACTGAGAGGGGGGGGGGGGGGGGTGAATCAATATTCTACAATTAATGTTTTTCTACTTCTTGAAACTTATCTAGATCATTATCTTTTTCTGCCATGGATATTTCAACATCATCGATCAAAATAGTTTCATCTTTAGTTTCCACTACTTTAGTAGGTACTGTAACCTTGGGCGTAGAATGATGTGGACCTATCATAGGTGCATTAGGGATCTTTGATTCTTTTTCTTTCTTAGAGGGAACTAAAGTGGCTTGGGGTGTAGGTGCAGAAGGTGGGTACATGTGTCTATCCAAAAAAACTTTCTCAAATGCTTTCTCTATTTCCTTCACAATCAACTCATAATCATTGTTCATTATGTGCAGAGTTCTGATCTTTGTTCTTAGATGAGGCTTTACCAAATCTAACAACAATATTTTCTCTTCTAGTGAACAAATGGGGAGGTTGTCATCCAAAGTCTTTTCTCTAATTCTCATATCCTCCTCTATAGATTATCTTTTCAACAAATCAAGTATATTCCATACATGATCAAGAATGACTGTCTTAAGTTCCAAAACTAACTTTTTGAGCTTAGTCATATGCTTGATAATCATAAAATGAATTTTTGATTTATCAATCTCATGATACTTGTCATAGAATTTTCCAATTTGATCTATCCTGCCTTCATCAACAATTCTAGTTCTCAAAACTTCCAAATTTGGTCTGAATCCTACCTCAAGAGGTGCTTGAGTGTTCTTTCCTTTGCTTCTAGTTGTCCTTGAGGATGGGTGGCTTGCGTCAGGTTTCTTCTTCCTTCTAGACACCTTGCTTGGCTTAGGAGGTGGAGTGGATTCCAGATCAATTGTAATAGAAGGCGCAGAGGTCCATTCTCTTGTCTTTTTCTTCTTCTCCCTTGGATCAACACATTTTTCTATTTTGACTTCAGATGAGGGTGCGCTCTCAAGTTGCATAGAAATCTTGGCTTCCCTTGCTTTTTCTATGTCTTCTTGGGTGACACCATGAATTTTTAGAATATCAGAGGTAATTCTAGATGCTTTTCTCTTTGTTGCAGCACTGTATAAGACATAATCAAATTATCTTGTCTCTCTTCATATGTGCCCCCATCTAGGTTCATTGGGATCCTTAGGTGCTGATAGGAGGACTTGTGCATAACCTTCCAAAATGTGCTCATCAACTTCATAACCAAGTGGATGAATCCACTTTATTCTAGGCTCAACTGCTTCCATACATGTAGTATCTATTTCCACCATGAAACATATAGAGTCCTTGTATTTCTCCACTATCTTCTTAGGTATTCTGTACCTTCTTTGCATCTTGATTCTGAATATTTTAATTTCTAGATCCATATAATCCTTTAAAGTTCTCTCTGATGTTGCCTTAAATGAAATTTGAGGCAAGGTAGGTATGCTTTTGTTAAGATAGAGATTAGAAACCTAACCAACTATATGAATGTACATGTATATAATCAATGAACCAAATCTAAATATTTTGCTCTTATCATGCTTTATATCTCTTATGTTGTCTAAAAACTATGCGCACAAGATCTCACAAAGGTTAAACTCTCCATTTTCTTTCACTATCCTTATTACTGCCAGAAGTGTAGCTACTGATACACTGTTCACTCTATTTGCATGTTGGAACTTGTATCCAAGGATCATAGCCATGATTTTAATGTCTTTCTCCTCTATGGGCTCAATAGTCATGTCATGCTTATCACTCCTAGACTTACATGCCTGCTCAACCTATTTTCTGACATCTTTTCCTATTGGAAGAATAGCTTCGGTCTTATAAAGTTTGGTCATCTCATGAATGAGATCAATTTTAATATGGACAGGGACTTCACCAATCCAAAAAAAATCATCATGAATCCTGCTTAGTAAGATCTTAATCCATTCCGACTCATAGAATTCATACATAGTCACATACTCTATGATAGGGTTATCTATGAGGTGAGAGAATTCATCCTTGAATGTAAAGTCTGGATTAACCATTGATTCCATGTGTGACCTCATCCTATCTAATCCTACATAATCTTTCTTTCAGTAGATGTAGGTGTGAATATTCTCAACATGCATAACTCCCATCGGAGTTTTGGAAAATGTTCCTTCTAAATCATCTAACATTGACTTAAACAGATTCTTTTTAAATACATATCTCTTCCTTTCTGTGATATCAAAGACTAATGGAGTTGCCATTACTTACTTTCTTTAATGCTCAAATAGGGTTCCAAGAGATTTTTGAAATGATGCGTCTGAGCTAGGGTTTCGCTAATAGTTTAACTCCTTTTTGTTGATGAAACAACTTCAATCCTTCAATACTTGCTGCTTTGATCTCTTGTGCTCTCCAAGGGCTTGGTCTTGAATGTAAAAGTGAAGATAATAGATCTTCGGTGACTAATAAATCAAATTTCTACAATTAATGCTTGCCACCATAACACAAGTTACAACAGTGAATTCTAATCTTAGTTCTTGCTGTCAATCAGGTTGTGTGATCTTTCATATTGCATCAACTAGCAACCAAACAACTAAAACCAAAGGCGTATACTCAGAGGGTGAGTATACTAGCCACACAGGGGTCTAGAGCTTATCTAGCTCCCCCTATGACCATGAGGGTCATTTATCCAGAAGTAGAAGGTGCGTCCATTGCGTATGCATCCACTACTTTGTCACTGACATTATCTTTCTTTACTTCCATCCAAATCTTGCTCGCATCTTCTGTAGCTTTCACAAACTTGTCTTCTCCAAATTCATCCAATATTGATCCTTGAGACTTATTAGGTCTTTCTTGTCTTTGCGCTTGTGATCTGTAAAACTTTGACATGTGTCCAACCTTGTTACAAGATTAAAAAATAACTAGAGGCCTTGTATTCCTAGGCGCATTGATGTGAGTTACCATATTGCATTGTCTAGTTGTGTGACCATTGTAATTATATATCTGACATGTGATGTTCTGAGAAATTTTGGAACTTTTCTATGGTTGATTTCTCTAATAGTGATGTGTCTGACTTCTTTGATTTGATCTACACTGAATAGAGCTATGACCAAACTTATTGCATGAATAACAATAACCATTGAAAGGTCTTACCTCTTTCCAATCTCTCTCTATATGTCCATGCTTGTTACTGTAATACCCCAAAAATGGGCTATAGGTTCATTAACCTCCTACATCTTCAATTTGAATGAAATCGACATCAAAGTCCTAACCTAAGGCACATCTGCACATTATCAAATTCTAATTTATTTTATCCTAAATTCTGCATCGGAGAATATTCCTAGTAATATTCCTATTTATCATAATTATCTTTAATTTAATTATTATTTGGCGATAAATCTTATTTATCATAAAGTTTGATTAATTGAATATGATGAATATTTAATTAATTAGATTTAATACTGCCACTTAATTATTTAATTAAATTATTCCTAAATTGTATTGTTTTATTTTGATAATAAAATCTAAAATCTTATGACTAATTGATTAAATTCTTATTTAATTAATTAATGTCAATTGTCATTTTTAATAATACATTTTTTGAATAAAGTTTGATTTAATAATTGATTAACCCATAAATCAATTGTTTTAATTTTAAAATCAGTTAAGTTGAGAATAAATCACTTTATTTTAAATTAATTTATAAATAAATCATGCACAATCAGAAAAGCAGGCAACTAGAAATTAATAATCAATTTTAAATTGAAACTCAACATCTGATGATGAGTTGAAATTTAATCTAAAACTCTATTTTGAGTAAAACTTTGCTTTTGCATTATTTTTGTGAATTAATTATCTCTAATTTCCCGATAACTCAAAAATCAACCTGAGTTTATCAAGAGTGATTTATGGCTTTTCTCATGCACCTCCAAAGCCCTGGATTTCTATAAAACCAAGGCTCAGCTTTTCATAATTAGAACACTTGAATTTGCACAATTACTCTGGCGAATTGGTGATTGAAGGATTGAGCACTTGCGACAGGTGATTTGTGAGATCTTTCATAGTTGATCATTTAGATTTTACATAGTTTCTTATTCATAGTTTCATATCATTCATAACATTTTTAGATTAAATCTACATTCCAATTTAATTCATTCTAGATTAATTTCATGCAGTTTTCCATATTATTGCATAGAAAATCCAAAAATATAGCTTAATCTGCATTCATAGTCTTTCATTCTTTGCATTCAAATCCTTCGTTTATGTGCTGCATTGTCACTGGTCTTGGTCTGATCTGAGAGTATCATACTCACACCTACTAGAAGGCAGTAAATCACCTAGTTAGTTTAGTTTCCATTTCATTGCATGATTTTGGTTTTTGGCTAACCTCTAATGTTTTACTGAAGTGTTGTGTCTACAACTAAGTACAAAATTCACACACACATTTTTGGTGGCCACCGTGGGGCCTTGAAATGGGTTTCCATTCCAATTCTATCAATTTCTTGTCATTTTTTGGTTAAAATTATGATTTTTATTTTTTGTTCGTACATTTTTCGTATGACTTTTGTTAGAAAGTCATGCCAAGAGGTACCCAATGTCGTACGATAGGTTCAGATTTCAAAGCTCATATCAGAAAGTACACATTGTCATCTGGAAGTTCGATTGTCGTATGAGAAGACACCCACAGTCATACGAGTTTCAAGACTGTCGTCTGGGAGGTAACCCACTGTCGTACGAGTTTTGACTCCAGAATTAAATTGTCATTTCAGCATTTTTGGCAGTTTTCCAAATTTGATTTTTAGAATTGGACTAACAGCTAACCCTAACAATTGAAATCTTCTATTTTTGATTGATACTTCTGAATTTGATTGGAAAAGCACAACTAAATTGCTAAAATAGGTAAAAATCCACTAAGAGTGTTGCGAGGAATTCATGTATTCTTCTTAGGCTAATAACATTTTGATTTTGATTAAAACAAACTCTCACGTGTCAAGCTTGTGTGATTTTCTTGCTTTCATATCACAGACTTCATTTTGGGCTATAAAATGAACATAGATTTTCTTTTTGCATATCTGTTACACATATTAAATAGGCCCTATGAACACTATTTGTGGATGATCTTGAGAGATTGATCTTCTTTTGCTTGTTTATTCAAGTGAAGCTCTTCTTGATGACGGATCCCCTTGTAGGTAGGGAGGTTACTGAGAGAGTTTCACGTTCTACTAGATTCGTGTGTCTTCAACTTTTGATTGATACATTCTCTCTCTGGAGGGGTTGATAGATCATAAGCGGTTGACATCATAGATCTTTGTGAAATAATCTTGGTCTTAGTGTATCGGATTAATCTGTCTGCTTTGTTTTGGTTAAAAGTGAAAAGGCTAGAGGACTATGCTATACTCCCCTTTTGGGTAGTATCAGAAACTCAGATCCTTGAATTTGGAACCAGTCTCCATGTGGTATCTTTTGTGCGTCACCTTTAGAGAGGGTTAACCATAGTGGACATTCCCTTAATTGGATCAACCATGTGGACGAAACCTCAAGCGGTAATAGCCATTTTCACCATGGTAGCAGTAGCCGCTATATAAATGTCCTTGTGGAGGAAATCTTCACAGGGGTGGTCTCTTATTGGGCTATTAGATCTCCCTAGCAGCTCCTGATTGATTAATTTCTCAGACTGTGTCAAAACCTCGGTACACCTGGATTGGAGTTCGCCCTCTTGAGATCACAAAAGTTGCAGAGTCAAACCATTACTACAAACCCTAGTGAGGCCAAACTTTCATTTTTCTAAGAATATGTGCATTATTGAAAAACTTTTTGGAACATACACAATTAACACTCCTAGGGATTAGTACATTCAGTCACTTGATTGTTCATGCACAGGGTTGCTTTGTCCCCTGTTCATTATTTTTAGACATGCTTGGAATCACTTGCTATTTTGTGTGCTTGTTTATCTATTGGGTTATTGTAAACGAACGATCTTAGAATAATCTTCAAACCCAGACAGAGAAATTTGTGAACAATCTGAAATTGAAAACCAAAAATTTGCAAAATCTGAAGTAAAAATCCTTTCTGGAGTCAAAAGTCATCCCATTAGGTCAGAAAGTCGTACGAGTTTTTGCAATTGTCATTTCAGAACCCCTGTATTATTGTATGAAAGCTTGTATAGTGTCATACGAGTTTTGCCACCAGTCAAAAGCAAAAAGTCAAAATCCTACTATCAACTATCGTGTGAGCTTTGCATTTGTTGTACGAGTTTGCCAACTATCGTTTCATAGCATACCCACTATCGTACGATCCTGTAGAAAGTCGTTTGAGAAAAATCGTTAGAAAGTTGTCAAAATTGTTAGAGACCTAGTTTTTACAGCCTATTTCCAGAATCTGTCGAGCCAATTACTGTGTCAAAAACAAAGCAAAAACTAGAAAAAATTCATTCATTTTCCTCAAGTGGGCCTTTGAGTCTAATCTTGCCTTCTGAGTTATTGATTTGAGTCTTCTTCATCTTGTGTCAAAACCTTGTCAACATTATCTTCAAATTCAGTCTTCTTGCTAAACGGCTAAGTGTTGTGAGCTTGTGCCTGCCATCTATTGGGCATCTACACACACTACTGTGGCACAATATCCTTCATTTACGTCTGATCTAATCTTTAATCACTTCAATCTTGACAAGGTTGCGTCATTCGATCTTCTTGAATCAATTCATTCTTTAGTTGTGTTTATCTTATTCTTTTGCTTCACCCAAGGTTAATGGTGGATGTAGACACGTAAAATTGGACAAATACTTTTAAATTGCAAAAATCAATTAAATGGATCAAAATGCATTAAAAGGGACATAATTAAATAAAGTTGAGCAAAATCAATTAAAACAAAGGAATTATTAAATAATGATGTTAAATGATTAAATTGAAGCTTAAAAGGGACAAAAACAATATATAATTGATTTTAATCAATTAGTTGTATAGTTGTTTTTAATCAAAAATCAAAATGAACCTATTACCCTTCCCTGACTAAATTTAATTAATTAATTGAATTAATATTCCTTATTTTCCTTCAACAAAGTGATTAACCAATGAAAATTGAGGACAAAAGGACATAAATCACTCAAACATTTAAATTGTCCAAAGATTTGAAACCATTTAAAGGCTTGTCCCCTCATTTGTCCCCTCATTTATGAACAAAGCAAAGTTTTTGACTTAACCATGGGATAACCATGATTACTTCACTCCACCCCCTACCCTTGAGAAATTACTATAAGTATGAGGCATTTTGGAGAGCATTTCCATCTTGGAATTTCATTTGCATAGCATTGTTACTATAGGCAATTGAGATCATTTCCAAGAGCAATTTGAGCATTCTTGAGCATTTAGTATCATAATTTCATCATTCTTGAGCTAGAATCATTATAGATGCATAGCATAAGCATAGTAGAAGCATCATTTCTCATTTTAGAGGTGTCACTAGTGAGGATTGTAGCTAAGAGCTTCACTTACCACTTCTTTCTAGAGATCCATGGGATAATATAGATCATAATTTCAATTTTAGTTAAATTTGCATTGTATTTGGTTAAATTGATGTTAGTAGATCTTAATCTCATGTAGGTGAGTAACTTCATCACACAAATGGTGCCCACCATGGGGCTCTAAGCCTCACTTCATCATTTTCATTTCCATTTGCATGCTTGGATATTCTATTTTCTGTGAATTACTTGTAGGAAACTGGAAAAGTCACACTTACAGGAGGTTGAATCACGCCTACAGTCGGTTCTCTATCACCTAAGAGCTCTGTATTAACACCTACTAGCTGGAGATCCATGCTTTCGATGACAAAGCCTTCAGCCTTTATGGCTCACAGTCACATCTGTGATTCAGGGAGTATCGTCTACATTTTATTTTCTGTCACTTTAGATTATGCTTTACTTCGCACTTTAAAGTTATAATCACGCTTCGAATAGAAAAATTATCACCTATTGTTCTTAAAGTGATGCTTAGCATTAATCTTTTTGCACAATTTTAAGTTCTGCTTACGCCTCTGAATAAACTGTTAACACCTGAGTAACTTTGAATATCGCTTGAGCCGCTGTAAAGTGACGCTCGCTATTCTCAAAGTTATGCCTATCAGCAGTTTAGTCATGCCTATTAGCTGGATGATGTCACTTGAGACCTACTATCTGTATTTGCAGTTAATTTGATCAAATTACTTGGCTAACTCTCTATTTTTATGATCTGACAGTATATGAGTAGTCACAGAAAAGCGCAGAGACCTGAGAGCAGATTCAACAAAGAGGAAAAAGCTTTAAGAAAGAGGATCAAGAAGGAGAATTTTGAGCACATAGAGGTTGTTCTTGAGAGTACACAAGAAGAAGAAAATAAGGTATTTCAAAATTACCTTAAAATCGTTGAAGCCTATAAAACAAAGTTTATTTCGTTAAATTGGATCTTTAGTCCATAATTCAAATTCTTGTTTGAAAGGTTTGCAATTAGAATGCTTAAAATTCATTACATAAAATGCATGCTTTGTAAATTCAATTTTGGTTTCCCCTCACTTTGCTTGGTTGTGTTGGACTAATTTGTTGGAGGAGGGAGTGGGAATGATCACCACTAGGTGAGTGGAAATAAGATAAAAACCAATGATTCAAAAATGCCCCTAGCCTTTTGCTAGCTACAAGGAAAGGTATTTTACATGATCAAGCTTGCATTCCCTTAAATTGTGGCATTTCATTTGAATCTAGCTTTAATAAGAAGGGAATTTACCCACATATTTCAATTTTAAGAACCTCCTTGTCAAGAGGTTGAGAAAGAACAATTAAATTGCTTGAAGTGTTTGGGAACAAAAAGGGAAAGTTAGGGATATGCTCTTCACCTTTTAGGTGAACCAAATTCCCAAACACTTAACAATAATTCCATTTCATTGCTTTCCATGAACATGTTATTTAAAATAGAGATTTAGTGGGCTCGCCTCCCGAGTTTTCCTTAATGAGGCCGGTGAGAGGGACAACCCAAAGTGGGATACACTCGCTTTTGCCGTGGGAATCCGACTCACTCTAAATTGAAATGCATGTATCCTTAATGGGGTGCATGACAAACGGATTTTGATTTTTCAACCTTCCTCTAGTAGTCTTAATGGATTGCGCAAAATTGTACTTCGGTGCGTGTGGGAAGCCTCCTTGGAGGATTGAGAGATTGAAGTCTATTTGAACGGAATATTTATTAAAACTTGGTAAAATAGCAAAGCCACCTTATAGATCCATGTTTACAAGCCAAAATTGACTTTAGGTAGGCTGTTTGGAATTCTTTATTGTGATATACTTGTGAAAAACATTATAGAACATACACGTTAGAATGTTTTTAGGGACATGATGACAAAGTGACATGTGTGTTGTGCTTGTTTTTCTATTTTCAAACACATAAATTTCCAAAGACTGATCTTACACATTTTGAAAATTCAAAATCTTATACCCTGGTCAGAGAAGTGCCCCCTGTGCATGAAACACACTCGCCTATCAGAGGTTCAGTCATGCTCATGACTTGTTTAAACATGTGTAGACATACTGAAGTCACGCTTAGAAAAATTTCAAACATGCCTGGAAAAACTAAAAACCCACCTGGCATTAACAAAGTCTCGCCTGGTAACCTATAGTGTATCACTTAACAAGAAACCAGTGCATGCGTACAAAAGTCTTAGTCACGCCTATGCTTGGTTCAGTGATGCCCAAAAACCTAAAAGGGAAAATAGAGAGTACTTGCAGGATAAATCAGAAAATTTTAAACACATTTTTAAGTACCCTTTTCTGTGTTCTTACTACTCAGGCTTTCAGTTTGGTCAAAAATCTTGTTCTATATATTTTTCAAAATTTGGCAAAGGATTAGACCCCAAGTGATATCAATTCTTCTTCTCTAAGGTTCATGCCTACTTTCACTAGATCTTACTATGTTAAACAAACCTTGCAAGCAGACGGGACCTATTTGAGACAAGAACTCCATTACCTAGGAGAAGAGTCTACCACTCCTAGAATACCCCAAAAATTGCCCAAACAAGAAGTAGAAGACAACATGATGTATTGTGGTGGTTTGGGTGGCAAAGATAATAATGGTATTGATCTCACTAACTAGGGTGATTCCAATAATGGGAGCAATGATATAAATAACCAGGGCAACACTACTAACCAAGGCAATACCAACAATGGAGGAGCAGATCAAAATGCTCAAGGTATTGACCAAACTCACACTAGAACTCACACCGAAGCAACGATAGAAGATGCCATGGATGAAAAAGTTAGTGAGGCTATCCAATGTCCTTATTTCCAAAAGCTCATGGAAAAGGCAATAGACATAGATAGAGAAAAACACTTCCTAGACTTAGCACAAAAAGGTCTCAAGCTGCCCCGTGACTATGATGTCAACCAACTCAAAGCACTAGAAGTTGAGGAAAGTACCTTAGACATCATGAACAAGAAATTCAAGATGTTTCAAATGCAATTGGACAACATTAAGCAAAGCAGGGCTCCTAAGCCTTTCTCCATAGAAGCATTGTGTCCATTCCCATTTGATAAAAGCTTGGTTATGGTGCCATTCCCAATCAATGTTGTGTTCCAAAAGTATGGCAAGTATGAAGGAACGACAGATCCCCAAGATCACTTATGGGAGTTTTGTGCATTGAGCTTAGAGTTCATGCATGATACAACATATTTAATGAGATTGTTTCCGCGAAGCTTAGGAGGCATGGCTATGGAGTGGTTTTCTAAGTTACCCTCTGACATTAAGACCTTCAAAGAGCTACCTTTGAAATTCATGGCATTAAACATGAGGTCACGATGATAACATTATGCAATACTAAACAAAAGGATGGAGAGGCATTCCTCACTTTTCTACAAAGGTGGAGGATAGTTTTTGCAAGATATCCTAGAAGTATGCTTGAAAAAGAGAAGATGGATATCTTCATAAATAGTTTAAGAAATGAGTTGAACTACCGATTATGAATGCAATGTCCAAAGACCTTTCAAGATTTGATTGAAAATAGAGTAACAACAGAGGAAGTGTTGTTTAAAAGTGGAGAACTCAAACTGTACAAAGATAACAAGAACAACTCCAAGAATGACAACAATGGCAACAATAAAAAAAAAATTGGTTCAATAGTAATATTCGTTATAAGAACAAAAATAAGGGAATTGTGAACGATGGAGTAGTTGAATCTAGCAACTTGAAGGTGGTCCCTTTTGTTCTTACAAGGACACCTAATCAGGTGAATAATACCAATCAACTTTCCAATGCGCCATCCAACAACAACCATAACAATAATGGAAATCAAGGAGATAATTCAAGGAGTACTAAATTTGATAAATATTTGAGGCCAACCCCCCAAAGGAACTTCACACCCTTGGGTGAACCTCTTGAAAAGGCATTAAAGACTCTCATGGCTAATAATGTCATTACTTTACCTAGCATTTAGCCTTATGAGCCAAATAACAAGCCTAGTTGGTGGAGCACCAATAACCATTGTGAGTACCACAAAATTTGAGGACACACAACAAACGAATGTATGCAACTAAAGAATGTAGTGCAAGACTTAATCGATAATGGCACAATCACCATTGATGGACCTCAAAACAATGAAGATCATATAGCATTCAAACAACCTTTCTACAAACATGATAAAGGGGAGTCATCTAATGGAAAGAAGCAAAGTGCCAATAATCTTAACTTTGCGCCACCTTATGATAACATTGTGAATGCTATAATAATCAATGAGCAGCCACGAAAAGAGGCATCAAATGTCATTACAAGAGGGCAAAATTCTAGAATGACTTTACAAGGAGTTGCTCCTAAAGTCATTAACACTCCACAGTCCAACATTGTGGTCAAGCAACCTTCTACAATAGCAAAACCTTATAGCTTGGTGGATCAATTACAAAGAACTCCAGTGCAAATCTCTATCTTAGAATTGTTGAAGTTATCCCCAAACCATAAGGATATTTTGGAAAAAGCTCTAATAGAGACAAACGTTCCTACTAACTTAAAAGAAGAGAAGTTCCAAAATATGGTAGGTCATCTTGTGGCACCTCATTGTCTCTCATTTTCTGATCAAGATGACATGTCTATAACCCATCCTCAAAATCTACCATTGCATATAGAGGTCCTAATAGAAAGGCATAGAGTCAAAAGAGCCCTCATTGATGGAGGAGCTAGCCTTAATATTTGTACTTTAAGTCTTGTCAAATCCTTAGGGTTGTCCGAGTCTTGCATTGACCCTACGAAAAAAATCACTATCAAAGCTTATGATGAAGCTGAAAGGGCCTCTAAAGGCATGATCGTATTGCCCATACAAGTGGGACCCATCAAGAAGGACACCAATTGCCAAGTATTGGACATGAAGTTAACTTATAATATTTTGTTGGGGAGACCATGGATTCACAAGATGCAAGCAGTCCCATCCACGTACCACCAATGCATCAAATTTCCGTACATGGGTGAAGAAATCATGGTTGGAGGGGACTCAAACCCATTCCAATGTTGCAATGCACTCAAACCCCTTCATGAGTTATTTATTCCACATAACTGGGAAGGAATCATTCAAAGAGTCACCATTGAAGATATCAAAATGGATGATCTGGTCATAACATTAAATGCTACTCTAAATCCTCCTCAAGCTAGCTCAACGACATCAACTAAGGGAATGGAAAAGATGAGCTACAAGGG
Source organism: Chamaecyparis obtusa (assembly GCA_027943335.1). NCBI lineage: Eukaryota > Viridiplantae > Streptophyta > Pinopsida > Cupressales > Cupressaceae > Chamaecyparis > Chamaecyparis obtusa. The sequence continues at coordinate 1,338,344 of BSBK01003667.1, read as the reverse complement.
TCCAATTATTAATGAGGGTTCATATCAAACTACCAAGTTAGAGATAGTACCCTATAAACCTACTAGAGAAGAAAAAGATGAAACTAAAAAGGAAAATTATAAGAAAATGGATAAGATGATGGAGGCATTTGACAAACAGTGCAAAATTAGTTCAAAAGGAGTAGGGGAATACTCCGTTTCCTTATTTGACATGCCCACATCTCCAAGGACACATGGAAAACCATCAAAAGGATATTTTCCTCACAAGTAAAACTCTTACTTTGTAAGAGAAAGTGACAAAGCAACATTCGACAAAGAAGTGAATGAAGTCCTTCAATGGCTCTATCACGATGAAGAAGATACCTCAAACACTCCCATGGAATGAATTCAGCATGTTAATATACGAACCGAGCAATATGGGAAAGGTTTTGAGATTATGCAAAAGATGGGATACAAGGGAAGAGGACCCTTAGACCAAAGGAATAGAGGGTTACTAGAACCCATTGAACCTACTTGGAGGGCAAAACAAGAAAAATCTAGAGTAGGCTTCCAATACAAAGGTGAAAGCTCTAGCCCAATGCAAGATTTTTATCCTCAAATAAATGCCTTAGAATCTGATGGAGATAGTGATGACTCCAGGGATTATGAGTGGGATACCCTATCTGATGAATCATGTCAAGATAAGGAGGTGATTGCAATACATACTTATGCAAAAATCCCAAGGCAAGAAATTTAAATCAATGAAGAACCTAATATCCAAGATATTAACATAGGGCATGCACCTACCAATCAAGCATGGATAGATACATTTTGGATGCCTTCAAAGGAGGGAGATTCAAACATTAGGTTTAATCTACGTGTGGCTTTTCCCACGTTGTTTCCTGTAGAAGTTGAAGAGGACTCAAGTGAAGGGGATTTTGACCCTTCTTCCATGGACCATCTTGAGGAAGCTCACATCATAGATCTAAATGATACAATGTATGAACCCTCAAATGAAGTCATGTCCATAAACCCTATTGATGAAATTTTACCCAATGAATCCTTACTTTTGATGCATCCAAACCTCATCGATTGGGACCAAACTGAGCCAAATGACTTACTTTACTTTCCAAATGACCAAGCAATGAACCAATACCTTAATGCAGTTGAACCGTCTTTCACCAAAAAATTTGATATAGACATGATGAGCATAGCGGGGGTCCATTCTTTTAGTCAAAAGAAAAAAATGAAAAAAAATAAGAAAATGAAAAGTTCTAGTGCTGAAAACCACTATGTGGCACCACTAGAACCAAAAAAAATGAAAATAAAAGATGTTTCCTTTGGTGAAAACCCAACTGTGGCACCAAATGAAGAGAGATTGGATACCCTACCAGAGCATGAGGAAGAAAGGTCACCTATACTGATAGATCCAACGAAAAAAGTTAACATTGGTACGAAAGTGGATGCAAAGTTCATACACTTGGCTGCATCACTCACACCTCTAGAAAGAGAGGACTTCATAAATTTTTTCAAAGAGCAACAAATAAACTTTGCATGGTCATATGCCAACATGCCTGGCTTAGATCTTGACTTTATAATGCATCATCTGAATGTTAGACCAGGGGTTAAGCCCGTTAAGCAAAAGTTGAGAAAGATGCACCCACACATAGCTCTTTTGGTCAAGGCAGAACTAGAAAAATTATTGAAAGTAGGCTTCATAAGAGCAATAGCTTATGCTGAATGGATCTCGAACATTGTACCAGTCACAAAACATGACAAATCTATTCGAGTATGCATAGATTTTCGAGATCTAAATCTTTCTTGTCCTAAGGATGATTTCCCACTTCCAAGTATTGATGCAATAGTTGACTTGACAGTGGGTCATTCCATGTATTCCCTAATGGATGGTTTCAGCGGGTATAATCAGATTAAAATTGCACTTGAAGACCAAGAGAAGACTGCCTTTACTTGCCCTTGGGGCACTTTTTGTTGGAATGTTATGCCCTTCAACCTTAAGAATGCCGGAGCTACATGTCAAAGGGCCATGACAACTATCTTCCACAACATGATGCACACATTCTTAGGAGACTATGTGGATGATATATTAGCAAAATCCCACAAAAGAGAAGAACATCTCCAAATTTTGAAAAAGATATTTGTTAGGTTGGAGCAATTCAAGGTAAAATTAAACCCAAAGAAATGTGCCTTTGGAGTCCAATTCGGCAAGCTATTAGGCTATATAGTTTCCGCTAAAGGAATTGAAGTGGACCCAGAGAAAGTACAAGCAATCATAGACATGGAGATACCTAAGAACATCAGCCAAATGAGATCATTACAAGGCAAAATCCAATCCATAAGGAGATTTATTTCTCAATTGGCCGAAAAATGTCATTCTTTCACCAAGTTGCTAAATAAGGATACTATATTCATATGGGATGCTGAATGTGATCAAGCTTTTACATTGTTAAAGACCTATTTGATAAATCCACCTATTCTCATGCCACCAATCAAGGGCAAGGCATTGCTTCTATACATATCCACTACCGAAAGATCACTAGGAGTGCTTTTAGCACAAGAAGATGAATAAGGAAAGGAAAGAGCTATCTACTATTTGAGTAGGACTTTGATCAAATATGAGCTTAATTACACATTCATGGAATGAGCTTGCCTAGAAGTGGTGTTTGCATCTCAAAATTTGAGACATTATATGTTGATGCATAAGGTCAAGTTAATTGCCAAAATTGACCCTCTCAAGTATTTGTTAAGAAAAACTGCCCTAACAGGTAGGATAGCCAAGTGGGTTATGATATTGAGTGAATTTGACATTGAATATGTCAATAGAAAGGCAATAAAGGGGCAAGTAATAGCGGATCATTTAGCTGAGAGTCCCATGACTTCTACACAAACTATTCAAGTGGAATTTTTGAATTCCACCATTGTCAACATAGAAGCAAAAACATGGAAGTTATTCTTTGATGGCTCTTATACTCAAGGAGGTTTTGGTGCCGGCATACTATTGGTCACTCCTCAAGGTTACACCATTCCAAAGTCCTACAAGCTTATGTTTCCATGCACAAACAATATAGAAAAATATGAGGCACTAGTCATAGGCATCAAAATGGCCTTGGAATGGAACATAACGGAGCTACAAGTTTATGGAGATTCTCAACTCATTATCAATCAAGTCAACAATGAATATAACACCAAAGATGAAAAGTTGATGCCATATAAGACTATGATTGATGGATGGAAGAAATAATTTGCTTTGATCACTTTTGAGCAGATTCCTGGAGAGAAAAATAGAGCAGCTAATGCCATGGCCACCTTGGCTTCCTTGTTACAAAAACTAGATCAAAATGAGAAGTATGAGTTCTTGGTGGAAGAGTTGGTGAAACCGGCATTCAACCTTCCTAAAACCCAAATTGTTGCCTTATTACATGGACATGACTCCCCTTGGTATGGACCTATATACACATATCTAAAAGACCAAGTGCTACCCTTAGACCAAACCTGAGCTCAAAAATGAAACTTTATCCGTCAATCAACCTGTTACCTCATCCTCTCCGAAACATTGTATCGTAAAGGTCTTGATGGGATGTTACTTAGGTGTCTAGAGGAAGAAGAGTCTAAGTTAGCTTTACACGAGGTTCACGAAGGCATTTGCGGGTCACACGCAAGTGGTCTAAACCTAGCTAAGAAAATCCTTTGCTTAGGGTATTTCTGGAAGACATTAGAAAAGGATGCTTGCCATTTTGTGAAGATATACAACAAATGCCAATATCATGGTGACATGATACATGCACTGGCACAAGAATTACACCCAGTTGTCACACCATGGCCTTTCTATCAATGGGGGTTTGATCTAATTGGCATCATACATCCACCTTCTTCAAATGGGCACAAACACATCATAACCACAATAGAATATTTCACTAAGTGGGTTGAAGCGGTTCCTTTGATAATGGAAATGGGTAAAAAAATTTCCATGTTTATCTTAAATCACATCATTTGCCGATAAGGTATTCCTCATGCCATAATAACAAATAACGGAAAATAGTTCAAGAATAAGGATGTTGATGAACTTTGTGCTACATTTCATATCACACACCATTCATCATCAATTTATTACCCTTAGGGAAATGGGCAAGCCGAAGCCACGAATAAGAATATCTTGAAGATTTTGAAAAGGTTGGTCAATAAATCAGGAAGGGATTGGCATATGAAAATTAATCCAGCATTATGGGCCTATAGAACCAGCATAAGAACACCCATAGGAGCCACACCATTCTCATTAGTCTATGGGGCTGAAGCAGTTCTACCATTAGAGGTTGAAATCCCATCTCTACGAGTGTCATTACAAGGATTGATCATAGATGAAGACTATAGAGTAGCTAGGCTTCAACAATTGGAGTTACTTGAAGAACATCAAACACAAGTGTATGAGCACCTAAAAGTGTATCAAAATAGAATCTCGAGGAACTGTAATAAACATATCAAACCGAGAGTCTTTCAGGTAGGAGACTTGGTGTTGCGAGAGAACCCAAAGAATCAGGTTGAAAGAGAGAATAAAGGCAAATGGGAAGCTAATTGGCTTGGCCCATTCATCATAGTATCTTCATTTGGCATAGGCACATATAAGTTATTAGATTGTGAAGGAGAGGAACTCCAAGAACCCATCAAAAGTATTCATCTCACAAGGTTCTACACATGAGTTAGACAAAAGAGTATAAAGAGTATCAGATGAGAGAGCATTATATTTATTATACATAGTTCAAAAGAGATTCTGAAAATACCAAAAACATTGAAAAACACAAAAGATCAAAAACATTCAAAAAGATGTTATCTTGGTGAAAACCTAGCGAATAGGTGCCTTGATGATATGAAAAAGAAAAAAAAAGAAAGAAAAAAAAAAAATACAAAAAAATTGGAAAAAGAAAAAAAAAGTGCCTTGGTGAAAACCTAGCAATAGGCACCTTGGTAGTAAAAAAAAGTAAAAAGCTTTAAAAATAGAAAAAAGAGCTTGATCCATCCAAAGGGTGAAAACTTGGTAAACAAGCACCTTTTGTTCCCTTAAGTTTGTCTTTCTTAGTCACATATGTCCATATTGCATTTCCACCATCTCATTTGTACAACAACCATTGCATCCGTCATTTGTACATAGTCATAATAAAGCCGGTCAGTCGCATTGTTGCATTGTCTATCAGCCCTAAGTTTGTCAACCGATCACATTTATCATCTGGGGGTAGAAGAAGATTGCAAATTTAGTACCAAAGGGATTCAATAAGTGCTACAATCAGTCACGTCAGAGAGAGATTTATCAGAGTTTCGAAAGAGAGGAAAGTTTATTGAGCCTAAGTATTTGACCCTACAACATGATCCTTGCACCTTCATTGAATTTATTATTCAGGATTAAAAATGGATAAAAACACCTTAAAGATCAGAATACTTGGAAATACTTGTTGGAAAATCCTAAAACATGGCAAAACATTCAAAGCTTTCTTTCTTGGCAAAATAATGAAACATGGTAAAACACTTGAAATTTTCTTGTTGATAAATCTTGATGAAATTGACTTTTCATCATATCTTTTGAGCTATTCAATGATGTTTCGACTAGATTAGCCATGATAAAGATGTGATATTTTTCTTTCCTTTGAGTGATTGTTTGGAGGAAGATTCTTCAACTTATGAGAGTTCATCTAACGACATGGTCATCAAAGAACCATCGAGGACTATCTCATAAGGGGGCGAGTTGACCTTTGTTTGTTTATGCAAATGGATCCCTTGGCTATTTAGATTTTCTATATCTTAATACCAAAAATCCACTTGCAACATTGAATCCATTGACACCGATATTCAGACTCCAATAGTTTGGTCATCCAACTAGTGAGGGTTGTGCTAGTTTCAAAATGAGGTTACCAAAATGTGATAAAAGTGGTATTCATATCATCATGATGTGGTTAGTGATGATTGTACTAGCTTTCCGGTCCCAAAATGCTCAATGATGAAAATTTATCCTCATGGCATTTATTTGCTAAAATCTGGTGACACTTAGGTTGCATTATCATGTTAGATTAATTGCATGGCATTATCATGTTTAGATTAATTGCATCGCATTATCATGGAAAGTTAATTGCATTTATTTATGGTTAATTTCGAAGTACAAAAGGGGAGGCACATTAATAAAACTAGAGTTGTTCAAACATCAAAAGAAATGGGGGGGAGATTACATTCACACATTCATCATAATCCTTAATTTCAAACAACGCACATGAGATTATCTTTCCATTGATGCATAGCATTAATCATTATTCATTACTCATATATCAAAAGAAAAGAAAAGAAATCATGTTCCATACATCATGCATTCATAAAAATAAGAGTTAGCATTGCATTCATCTAAATACTTGAAAATCAAAAACATAGGAACATACATATGCATTTCCACAAACCATTTTGCATCCATACATTGACAAAACAAAAAAGCATCTCATCAAAATCCATACATCATTGCACTCAGTTATCTATATCATAAAATAAGATAACCGCATACATAGTATAAAAACAAAGTAAATGCATACACACATCATATAGCTACATAAAAGATAATCTCATAAACCAAATCATCAAGATGAACCACGGAGTATATCATATATATCATCAAAAGAGTGTTCATCATATGATCATCAAATCAGTATATCAAGATACAATGTCATCAAAGTGATACATCAAATGTTCCAAGCAATGGATAACATGACATATGAAACAAAGAGGACATCATCAATGAGTCACTATATCAATCAAGAGCCTGCAGCACCAGATCCATCTGGACCTCTACCATCCTGTGGGGGAGGAGCCTGTGAAGTCCTCACTCCATCCTGTCTCAGAACAACCATGGCTAATACAAACTACTGTAATAAAGAGGCAACCTGATCCAACCGACCTACAATAGTGGACATATCTATCCTTAATACCTGCATATCTTGAGATAATCCATCAATATGATCACCTTGTGCACCCTGTGGCTGTGGAGTTGGGGGAGGCATTTGAGGTGCACCATCATCCTGCTGTGCCTGATCTTGCTGAGCTACATCATCATCATGCTGAGCCAAGGCTACTCTCTATAACTATACCAAGGGATCCAGTCCCCCAAGAATCTGCCTAGCTACATCAACCTGTGTTTGTCTCTGAGCTCTCTGATGTCTATGAGCTCTATCATGTCTATCTGCTCTAGGCTATCTACCAACTGCATCATCCTGTGCTCTAGCCGGTCTATATCTAGCATCCCCATGATCATGAACCCATCTCATCTATCCTCTACCTACTACAACCTGAGGATGTCTACCTCCTCATCCTCTCTGATGTCTATCATCCCTATCACCATCACGACATCTAGGAATAGGCTCAGCTGGATTAGTGAAATGAGGAAACCTATTGCGAGCCCACCAATCTGCATACTCATGTGACATCCCTGCATCTGCAATACCTGTCAACATCTCCCATCTGCAAATAGTCATACCTGCAATCTGATCTAATGCAAGCTGATAATCAATACATGGACCCCATAGAGAGATCTCTGCCTGTACTCGAGCATATAGTGCATTGCCCTAAGGCATATCCTATGTTTGACCATGCTGTCTCAAAACTCTACTGAAGTAGAAGCACTCAATAGTAGTGGTAGTATGCCCAATCATCCAGCGAGGGGTGAACATGTATGGTAACTCATCCTCATCCTCTCTCCATCTATCACAACTGAGGAAAGGATGCCATGTAACCTGTTTGGGATCATCAATCTGACATCTCCAGTAATCCAAGTGACCCAAGTGGTGCTAGATCACCATCCCAGTGTAAAGGAAAGCATAAGGAACTCCCCAATGTTGAACCCTATCAGAAATGGGCCTAGTAATGGGAAGATGCTCCCATATCCACAACTGAAGAACAATGGCACCCGCTGATAATGATGCACTCCCCCGATACACTACCTTGTGTAAATCATGATACAACTGCGCCAAAATGTAGGAACCCCAATCAAACCATCGAGGATGAGAAAGTAAATCCTCTATGATCCTACCCCAATCGACTGAAAAACCATGACCTCACCGGTCGGGAAGTAGTAAACCACCAATCACTACACCCAAAATTGCTGGTAATGTCAAAAAAGATGCAAACTAAGGCCATGTAATAGTATCCCCATCTCCTATAGTGTTTTCTTTGAATACTCATTAGCAGATAGAAGAATCATAGATAGAATCATAATATACCACCTCTCCTTTGCACAGGATCCGAAGCAATCTATACACGTCCTCGGGCGTGATATTCATCTCTCCATACGACAAGTGGAATGTGTTGTGGTCGGAGTGCCATCACTCTGCCACTACAGTCAGTAACCCATGGTTTAGCTGAAACCATGGGAGGTCAAAAAAAATCTCAATCCACATCGCTCGATAACACGGAACTCAGCTGCTTTGAGTGCCTGACTCAAGTCAATAACCCAAGATGCCACTGACCAGACGTATAAGGTAGGGCAGTGATCCTATTAGAAAAGTAAAAGGAATCATATCAATACATCATATCAAGGAATTATCTCAAGTCAATCTTCTCAAAAGTCTCAAGTCATCACACCAAGTACCATCATTCATTTCTTTGTATCCTGAGAATGAAGTGGTAGTATCAAAATCATATTGGTTTTCACACTGATTGATTTATCTTATTAATCACTATCCTAAATGGGATTGAAAAATCATATTCCGAGGTACCACTATCCAGATATCCTAAACCAATTGTTTTGTTGACAATAACAGACCTACACTTATCATTCAAATCTATCTTCAAGAGTTATCAAAATTTTCATCAGATGCAATCAAGTACATGTGTGAAAAGTACAAATTTTTTTCCAAATAGTCAGTACACGTGATTTTTATCACGCTAGGTGACATTTAACCTCAGGCGATAGTAAAAACATGCCAAGCGATATTATTCTGGTGCCAGGTGACAATTTTCTTACTAAGTGATAGTGAATTAGGCTACGCAATAGTGAATGCTGGCATAGGTGACAGTAAATCTGTTAGGGTTATCATAAGCGACAACCTATCATAAAAGGGGCAATTTAACCTAGCTCTAGGCGAGAGTTGTTTTAGTGCTAGGTGAGAGAAAAATATTCCTGAGTGAGGATAAAATACATGGAGGTGGGAGTAAAAACCATGGACGCGATAGTAAAATACCCTAAGCCACATTAAAACTGTTCCTAGGTGAGAATTCTTAAATTCAAGGCAACGACGAAACATGAAATTGCAATAAATGATCATAAATGCACCATAAATGCACAATCAAGGTTTATAATGACTTACCAGAGTTCCATACTCAGGTGGCCTTGCATATCTCTGACACCTCTTGAATCTATGCTCCCGAATCGGCACAACCATCTCAAAAATCACTAGAGGATCAGAGCAAAATCACCAAGATGAAAAGTAAAAATGAATGGTAAAACAAGGTTACTCAACCTATTTAAGGTATTTTGACCTAATTTTGGAGGTGAAACTAGCTGTTGACCTATCTTAACTAATCGAACCAAACTGAGGCATAATCATACATCATGACATCTCATCAAATAGTCAGAAATGAAAACATATTTGATAAATCAAACATCAAATCAAATTTTTCGAAATCAAGAAATTAATATGTTTTAATTTTTGAGGGGGCATAAGGGTATCAAATCGAAATTGCAATCAAACATCATGAAATCAGTGGGGCATCATAATTTTTTTTATCAAGAGACAACAATCAATCACATCAGGAATCAACAATCAGGACGTAAAAGATCTTTGAACCAATGTTCTTCGCACATTGATTCAAAGAGGGGCATTTGTAGACATGTAAAATTGGACAAATACTTTTAAATTGCAAAAATCAATTAAATGGATCAAAATGCATTAAAAGGGACATAATTAAATAAAGTTGAGCAAAATCAATTAAAACAAAGGAATTATTAAATAATGATGTTAAATGATTAAATTGAAGCTTAAAAGGGACAAAAACAATATATAATTGATTTTAATCAATTAGTTGTATAGTTGTTTTTAATCAAAAATCAAAATGAACCTATTACCCTTCCATGACTAAATTTAATTAATTAATTGAATTAATATTCCTTATTTTCCTTCAACAAAGTGATTAACCAATGAAAATTGAGGACAAAAGGACATAAATCACTCAAACATTTAAATTGTCCAAAGATTTGAAACCATTTAAAAGCTTGTCCCCTCATTTGTCGCCTCATTTATGAACAAAGCAAAGTTTTTGACTTAACTATGGGATAACCATGATTACTTCACTCCACCCCCTACCCTTGAGAAATTACTATAAGTATGAGGCATTTTGGAGAGCATTTCCATCTTGGGATAATATAAATCATAATTTCAATTTTAGTTAAATTTGCATTGTATTTGGTTAAATTGATGTTAGTAGATCTTAATTTCATGTAGGTGAGTAACTTCATCACACAGTGGAAACTAGAGCTTCATCACACAAGAAATATGGAGAGGTATCCCATACAATACCTCTGAATACTCTCTAGTCCCCAAATCTTGAACAACTCTACAATTCTGGTCTTTACGAAGATGACGGTCTTGGCAATTTTTGATTGAAAATTGGTTACATACCCCCTCCATCAACTCACGGAGGTAATCAACAAACCCCTCCTCAATCTAATCCTCGGAGCCCTAAAAATCCTAACATGTCTCATGAAGGGACACATCACGGGTCTCAAGGACACCAATCTCAATAAGGTATGGATCAAGAGCCTACACCTTCTGAAGTTGCCCAATATCAAAATGATGATAACTTCAAAAGGATGATGAAATATTTCTTGAAAGAGGATAGAGAAGCATACTTTCTAGATTTATCTCATCAAGGAGCTAAAATTCCTCCAAAATTTAATGTTGAAAATATCATTACACATGACGAAGAAACTCCCATCACGGCTATGATGAAACAGATGCATGCCATACAAGTCAAACTTAAGAAACTTGAAAAAGAAAAGGAACCTAAGGAGTTCTCCATGGAAGCTCTATGCCCTTTTCCATTTGATAAAGACTTGTACATGCCGCCATTCCCTAAGAGAGTGGAGATGCCTAAATATGATAAGTATAATGGAAACTTTGACCCTCAAGATCATGTCAGAGAATTTTGTACTCAATCTATGGAGTTTATGAATGAACCAACCTACTTAATGCATCTTTTCCCTCGATCTCTGGGAGGAGCAGCCATTCATTGGTTCTCTAGAATGCCTCCTACTATGAAAACTTTTGAGGAGTTAATCAAACTATTCTATCAACAATACTCCTACAATATTCAACATCTGGTCACCATGATTGACATCTGCAATCTGAAACAGTATCCAGTAGAACCATTCCTGACATTTCTCAAGAGGTGGAGGATTAAATTTTCTCTATATGCTAGACCCATTCCCGAAACTGAGAAGTTGGAAATCTTCATCAACAATCTTGTTCCAGAAATCAAATACCCTTTACAAATACAAAATCATACATCTTTTGACAAGATGGTGGATAATGCGATCAAAATTGAGAAAGTAGTTGTGAAAAAAGGAGACATCATAGTTCAAAAGGACAAGTATGAATCTGGATCTAGTTCTAAAGATAAGAACAAAAATTGGAACAAGAATAAAGCCGTTGTCACATATGGTGTTGTTGATAATATCCGTGCCCAATCTAAGGCACCTTCTTTCAATCTCACTGTTGGTACCCAAGCCATCAAAGCTTCTAAAGCTAAAGCAACAGAGTCCAACAAAAATTTGTCTGATTACAAACCTTGGGCTATAGATCCTAATCTCAAATTCACTCCTCTTGGAGAATCCTTGGAATCCACCATGAAAACTCTATTGGGAAACAAAATCATCTACTTGCCTAAGATGAAATTCTTTGATCCTGAACCTAAACCGAAATGGTGGGGAGAGAATGATTTCTATGACTTCCATCGCAATAAAGGTCATAAGACTAATAACTGTGTCCTCTTGAAGCACATCATACAAGACAAAATTGATAATGGAGATATCATGATTGACAATCATAAGAGCAATAATGATCATACAACATTCATAGAACCATTTCCTAAACATGGTAAAGAAGATTCTTCTTCTCAACCTAATATGGGTGATAAAGTCAATTATGCATACTCCAGAAACAATGCTGTCATCAATATGGTTAAACCATGTCTATCTGAGCATTGCGATGTCATCAAAATTGTAAGAAGAGATAGAGAAAATCAATCAGCTAATGTAGTTACTTGATCACAAGCTTAGGCACACCTACAAGGACAAATACTAGATTCATCCAATGTTCCTAAGGTGCCTTTCAATCTTTCATCTGCTTCTAAATAGAAGGCTACATCTAAATTTCAAATCCTAATGACATGAGGCCTACTTCATACAATATTGTTCAACAACTCCAGCACACAAATGCTAAGATCTCAATGTTTGAGTTGCTTCAGATATCCCCAGCTCATAGAGCCATTCTAGACAAAGCTCTGCTCGGATCCAATGTTCCTAACGACCTTGATTTAGACAGATTCCAGTCTATGGTTGGTCATCTTACATCTCTGTAGTATGTTTCCTTTTTAGAGGAAGATGATAAATCCTTGAGTCATCCGGATAACCAGCCCTTGCATATTGAAGTCTTGATCCAAAACCGTTGTGTCAAACGTGTGTTGATAGATGGGGGTGCTAGTCTAAACATTTGTTCTTTCAGCTTGATTACACAATTGGGATTTTTAGAAATAGCCATTGATCCTAGGAAGAAGATAAATATCAAAGCATATGATGAGCAAGAAAGATCTTCTAAAGGAACTATTGTCTTACCTATCAGAGTAGGTCCTATCATCAGAGATACTATATGTCAAGTTCTTGATCTACCTTTGGCTTACAATATCCTTCTAGGGAGACCCTGGATACATGAAATGAAATCCATTCCCTCTACATACCATCAATGTTTGAAATTTCCTTGTGAAGGAGTAGAGGTGACGATTCCAGCTGATCTGTATACAACTTGCAATACCTTGAAAGAGAGTGCTGATAAACTTGTTCCCAATAATAGAGAATCTTCCACTAAAAAAATAGATGTAGCATCCACATCCAAGATGGAAGACATTGCTAAGGAGGTTAAGATCAAAGAAAATGGTATGGGAGAATATACTATAGAGCCAGTCTTATCTTTGACATCTCTCCCTATCTCTCCTAAGTCTTATGGGAAAACTCTTAAACAGTCTAAAAAGGAGTCTAATGAACCTCTTGAAGCATATAAAGGAAATTTTGTTGCAGAACAAGTGTCTAAATAGGAGTTTGAAGAAGATGAAGCTGTGCTCACATGGCTATACAAAGATGAACCTAAATCTCAAGTTGTTCAAAAGTGTGATGCTAAAATACTGAATATCCCTTCTAAGTCATATGGCCCAGGGGACAAATTGATCACAAAAATGGGATATAAATGAAAAGGACCTCTAGGACTATAGGGTAAAGGTCTTCTATCACCTCTTGATCATCATGGCTGAGAAAAAAAGAATACAATAGGTCTAGGATACACGTAGAAACCTTTCTATCTTAGCAAGAACTCCCCGCATGTACTAGAAGAAATTGAGCCTTCTGTAGCAAATCAACTAAAGGGGGAAATAACTAACCAATCTAATAGTGATGATTTAGACACCACTAATGAGCTGAAGATGATCCAATAAAAAGAATTAATGTAGTAGAAACACAAGAACCTACTATAGAGAAAGAGATAGTTGCACCACAAGAACCAGCTAATCTCGAAGGAAATAAAATAGACAAAGAGGAAGGTGGTAGTTATTCTGAGATAGATTCCCATGAGTATGAGTTCAAATTAGAATTTGAGGGTAACCCTTCTTGGGGTATTCATCCTAACTTTACTCATGTTCTTAGATTTCCTAGAGGTCTAGATGAAGAAGCATAAGATGAATCAAATGACTATGAATGGGGAGTCATTCTGGAATGAGATGAACTTATTATAGAAAAGCATGTTGATGTTATTCACCAATATGCACCTAACCCAATGTAAGTCTAGAGAGAAATGATGAACTTATCGAGTCTGATCCACCAATGGCTGAAGTTGAATTTCACAATGACATTGAGCCTATTCATGAATTGAATGTCTTAAGTTGTAATATCACCTTTGAACTCAAGCGTCAGGTTAGGACCAATGATGACAGATCCATATCTATAAACACTCTTTCCCAATCTTTCACCACTTTGACTATCCAACGCCCTGACCTTCTTGACATAATGTCCACAAACTTGAACTGAGGTATTTATACCTTTCCTAATGACTATGCCCTTTCTTGCTACCTAAATGTAGTTGAGTCTATGAGGACTTCCATCAGTGAACCAAACATTAGCATGATGAAGTCAGACATCAAGTATCTTAGTCAGAAAAATAAGAATAAGAATAAAAAGAAAAGGAGTTTTGAGGGTGAAAACCACTTTGTGGTAGTCTCAGAACCTACAAAAGTAAAAATAAAAGACATATCCGAAGGTGAAAACCTCTCCGAGGCACCTAAGGATGAGATATTTGATGTCCTTCTGAGTCATTTACATGACAGATCTCTAGTTCTAATTGAGCCCACTCAATCTATCAACTTGGGAACAGCAGAGGAACCACAATTGATCCATGTAGCACAATCTTTATCAGAAGAAGAGAAGAAAAAATTTACAACATTCTTAATAGAAAAGAAGATCAAATTTGCATGGAAATACTTAGATATGCCAGGGTTGGATCCTGATCTTATAATGCACCATTTATCTATAGATCCAAATGTTAAACCTGTTAAGCAAAAATTGAGAAAGATGCATCCACATGTTGCACTCTTGGTAAAGGCTGAATTAGAGAAGCTCCTAAAAGCCGGATTCATCCATGTTATTGATTATGCTAAATGGATATCTCATATTGTACCTATTTCTAAACCAGAAAAATCTATAAGAGTGTGCACAAATTTCAGAGATGTGAACAAAGCATGCCCTAAGGATGATTTTCCATTACCTAACATTGATATGATTGTGGACATGACTGTGGGCTTTGAGATGTATTCTTTAATAGACGGTTTCTCTGGATATAATCAAATAAAAATTGCTCGAGAGGATCAAGAGAAAACTACTTTTACATGTGCATGGGGTACCTTTTGTTGGAATGTCATGCCATTTGGGCTTAAGAATGCTGGTGCTACATATCAGAGAGCTATGACATCTATTTTTCAAGACATGATGCACCGAACTATGGAGGATTATGTTGATGATACTTTAGTGAAATGTACGATTAGAGATGAACATCTAAATGACTTGAGCAAGATACTAGACAAAATGGAAAAATTTAGTCTTAGACTGAATCCTAAGAAGTGTGCTTTTGGTGTAACTTTTGGAAAGCTCTTAGGCTACATAGTTTCAAAGAAGGGCATTGAAGTTGATCCTGCCAAAGTAAAGGCTATCATGGAGATGCAACCCCCGAAGAATATTAGTCAAATGAGGACATTGCAAGGGAGAGTTCAGTCTATCAGATGCTTCATATCTCAGCTGGTAGACATATCACAACCTTTTACAAAGACATTACATAAAGGGGTGACCTTTTCATGGAGTGAGGAATGTGAAAATAATTTTAATCATATCAAGACATATCTATCAAATCCTCCTATCTTGATGCCTCTTATTCAAGGGAAGCCTTTGATCTTATATGTCTCCGCTACAAATACATCACTGGGGGGCATTGCTAGCACAACATGATGAGGAAAAGAAAGAAAGAGCTATATACTATATCAGTAGAACATTGGTTGCATACGAAAAGAACTATTCAATGATTGAGAAAGCTTGTCTAGCTGTGATCTTTGCATCATAGAAACTGAGACATTATATGTTAGCTCATACCACTCAATTGGTAGCTAAGATAGATCCATTGAAATACTTATTAAGAAAAGCTTCCCTCACGGGTAGATTGGCCAAATGGGTCATGCTCTTAAGTGAATTTGACATTGAATACATTGAAAGAAAAGCTATCAAAGGACAGGTAATTGCTGATCAATTGGTAGATGCACCTTTGTTTGATGATACTCCTATGCAAATGGAATTTCTAGATTCCTCTATCATGAATCTTTCTTCTAGAGAATGGTAGTTATTCTTTGATGGATCCTATACACAAAATGGATCCGGAGTAGGCATATTGTTCATAAATCCTCAAGGATACTCAATCCAAAAAGCATTTCGAATCAAGTTTCCTTGCACAAACAACATTGCTGAATATGAAGCCCTTTTGAATGGTATGAAAATAGAAATTGAGTGGAGGGTCACAAAATTAGACATTCATGGAGACTCACAACTTGTAATACACCAAGTCAATGATGTGTACCAAACAAAGGATGAAAAGCTGATTCCATACAAAAGAATGCTAGATGATCTAAAGAAATATTTCATATCTATCACATTTGAACAAATACCTAGAACATAGAATAAGGCTGTTGATGCAATGGAAACGTTATCTATTTTATTACAGTAGCCTAAACATGAGCTACGCTATGAGTTCCTAGTGGAAGCACTATCTTATCCTGCATATGATTCCCCTGATACCCATATGATTTGCACTGTTGTGGGTGATGATTCATCCAGACATAAAAACCTATTCTCCTATCTCAAAGACCAAATCATTCCCAATACCTTTAACCGCCATGAAAAGAGATACCTTATCCAAAATGCCTCCCGATATGTCATCATTGGTCACGATCTTTACAAATGAGGTCTAGATGGTACACTACTTATATGTTTAGAATGGGAAGAGTCTCAACATGCATTAGAGGAAGTCCATGATGGTATTTGTGGGTCACACTCGAATGGTTTAACGCTAGCTCAAAAAATTATTAGGGCTAGGTACTATTGGCCTGAAATGGAGAAAGAGTCTATCAAGTTTGCTAAGAATTGTCAAAAGTGCCAAGTACATGGTAACTTAATTCATTCTCCAGGGAGAGATCTAGTCACCTTTACTACATAATTACCTTTTCACCAATGGGAATTTGATCTTATAGGAGCCATACATCCTCATTCTTCTGATGGACATACCCATATAATCATAGCTATAGATTATTTTACAAAATGGGTAGAAGTAGTCCCTTTGACACAAGCAACTGGAAAACAAATATCTATGTTCATCTTGAACTACATCATATGCCGGTATGGTATTCCACACTCTATAACCATAGATAATGGTGGACAATTCAAGAACACAGACTTAGATGATCTATGTGCTAAATTCAAGATTACAAAACATTGGTCATCTATCTACTATCCTCAAGGGAATGGATAAGCAGAGGCTTCTAATAAGAATCTATTGAAAATCTTGCACCACATAGTTAATAAAATAGGAAGAGACTAGCATCTCATGATCAATCGAGCTCTCTAGGCCTATAGAACAAGTATCAGAATGCCTACTGTGGCTACACCTTTTGCTTTAGTTTATGGGTTTGAAGTGGTACTACCTATTGAGGTTGAAATCCCATCACTAAGAATCAGAATGCATGGTCTAGTAACTGATGATGACTACAGAGTGTCTAGGTTGCAAGAACTTGAACTACTAGATGAGTGCAGACAAGAAGCATATGATCATCTCAGAGTATATCAAAAAAGAATGTCTAGAGGCTACAACAAGAAAGTTAGATACAGAGAATTTCAGGTTGGCGATCTAGTCTTGAGAGAGAATCCTAAAAATCAATCACATAGAGAATGCAAGGGGAAGTTTGAACCCAACTGGCTGGGTCCCTTTGTAATCACTACTACTTTTGGCTTTGGTACCTATCAACTCTCAACGACTGAAGGAGAACAACTCTGAGAACCAATCAACATTCTGCATCTGAAGAAATTCTATGCCTAAGGCATTCAGTCTATGGTAAAATGTCCTGAAAAAAATCTTAAAAATTGGAAAAAGTCTTGAAAAAATGAACATCTTGGTGAAAACCTAGAAATAGGCACCTTGATGATTCACAAAAAAATTAAAAAAATATCAAAAGTACAAAAAAAAATTGAAAAAATGAAAAATACAAAAAAATGAGAAAAAGAAAAAGTGCCTTGGTGAAAACCTGGAAACAGGCGCCTTGGTAGCAAAAATAGAATCTCTGCTAAGATGGTGAAAACCTGGCAAACGGGTGCCACTTGTTAAAAAATGCTCCATCTATTAGTGCAATCTTGGTCTTTCCCAGCTTTCAGTCTTGCTTTAGTTTGTACATATTTCTCGGTTTGTTTTCGCATTCCTATTTTCAATAAGTCAGTTGGTACACCAATTGGCTCACGCGTCTGTATCCTATCAATGCCTAACACTTGGGGGAAATCAATGTCATATCCTATGGTCTCCAGTATACCTCAGATGAGTCATGTCTAGTTAGAGTCCTTTGAAGCTTCATCTGAGTCAGTCAGTCAGTCTCCTCTCCAGAAAGGGATTTTGCATCTACAACAACACAATCAAACATCAAACTGAAAAAAATCTATGCTTTTTACATGCTTTTATCTCCTTGTATGCTTACTGATTCGCATTGAGATTTTTGCATATCGTGTCCCTTTGAGCTCTTCAATGATGTTCTTTATAGGATTTAGAGAGTGATGACTGGGGGCATAATCTTTTCTTTGTTTTCTGCTTGTATGTGAAAATCTAACAACTTTGGAAATTTTGGATTGAAATGGTGTTCGTCTGTAAGAGCCTCTATCTTGAATTGGATGGCCATGCGTACCTCGACCATTGATACCTAGAAAATTCAAGGAAGTTTGATCTAACTATTATCTATTTCATTGAGTTCTTTCTCTTGTTGTGAAATGTGATCTTACCTAAGGATGTGAATGATAAAGGGTCACTATAGGTAATTCACATTGGATTTAGAATAATCTCTTGATTTCTTGATGTGTTTCTTAGCAAGGTGTATTTTGGTCATCACAACATTTATTTTTTGATGCTTATACAAATTGCTATATCAAAATGGACATGATATTCAGGTCATCCTAACGTTTGTGCCTTCGTACTTATATCTAATCCAACATTCCAAAAAAAAGTCAATATTCATATGTCTATAGTTATCTCACCAATGGATGTTGTATTGATTCTTGCACATACAAATTGATATTCATATGTCTATGGTTTCATAACTAGTGGGCATTGTATTGATTTGTCCGATTACTTAAAAACTCAATGATGACAAATGACCGACACATGATCAATGACTAGGTCCTAAGTCTTAGGTTGCATTTCATTTTGCATGTCATTTTACACTTTGCATGATCTCACAAATTGCTTGACAATCTTTAACAATCCTTCTAAAAACTATACTTAAACTGAAAATGAAGAGCTGAATCTCATACGAAGGTCTTCTCACAGAACCGCAAGTAGTCACAATCATGGGTTAAACATCCTTTTTGACATAAGACTGAGTGCTTGTCTTCATCAATACCTGCAAGACATATCATGTGTATCATTGCATTTTCATTACATATTCATAATCATTCATTTTATCTATTGCATTACATACATTTCCATACATACACTTTCCATAATCAAGTACATTTTCATAACATTCATACATATGAAAGAAAATCATTGCATTGCATGAATCCATACATACATTCTACTCTACTCATAGCATTTACATCACATGATATCATCATACATCCAAAACATGACAAGTACAAATGAAGTCACAACCAAAAGTCTCAATCTCATATATATATCATAAAACTCAAAATAGTCAGGGGTGCACTACTGACACATTGTACAAAAGAATGAGCTCATGTGAGTGATCATAAGTTAGAATAGTATCAAAAGAGCAACAAAAATATCAGAATATCATGACAAATTAGCTGCTGGCCTGATCCTCTCCATCTAGTGGAAGTGGTGGTGGTGCATCTAGTACTGCCTTGGCTCTCGGTGCTCTCGCTCCCTCTGATGCTAGCATATATTGAGAGTATGGAGGAACTCTTTGAGCAAGTGGTACCATAGTATAGTATGCAGAAACATAATAGGTAGATCTAGAGGTCTGATGAATAACCTCTGCCTATAATCTCTGAACCTCACCCCAAAGCTTAGTACGTTGTCTATCTGCGTCTAGAAACCTCTCCTCCCAATGAGCACTATGAAACTTCAGGTCCCTGACCTATAACTTGAGTCTCCTCACAATATCCTATGTAGACAGTGGAACACTAGGATCAACATCTATTGTTGGCATGTTAATATCCTCAGCAGGCTGCTCTATAGTCTCTGCTCTCTGCACCTTATGGTGTCTAACCTCTGCACCAATATCAAAATTGGTATCCTCCTATAAAGGATTCAAATCACCACCTACGACCTACTTAGCTGCAAGTACCTCCTCACCAGTACCAACACTACCTAAAGTACCATCCTCTCCCCTAGTCCATCTCTGTGCACCTGTAGATCTACCTGCTGTGGAACTAGTGGGACAAGGGGGCCTCATCTATCCTGATGGCCTATGTGGAGGATCCATCACTCTCGGTCTCAGAGGTGTGGGGTGTACAATCAGAACCTGTGTGGGTCTAGGACCCTATCTCATCAGAGCACTTGTGACATCCATCACCTCCACCATGGAGGGTATCAGCTCTATAGGGTCAGAGAATCTATAAATAGGATGATCAGCAAGCCATGCAATAAACCCATCTGTAACTCCAACATCAACTACCTATGGCCTATACTCCCAGTCTCTACCAATAATACCACTGTACTCCTATGAACATAAGGCATAAGAAAGCCTCAGGGTCCATCCAAGTTTGAGCTCACGAGCTATCCCAGTATACGTGGCATAATCTTGAGGTGCATCCTACACTCGTCTAAACTGTCACCAAACCCTTGTAATAAGAAATCTCTCCAGTACAAAGGAAAATCATCCTATCAACACCCAACTCTGAAAGAAGAAATTGAACTTCTCTCATGCAATAGGCCAAGGCTCAATATCTACATAGGGCCTCCATTGTACAAATGTCATGTCATCAAGACACTGTCTCCAGTAATCTACATGGCCCATGCACCCTTGTATGATATATCTAGCATAAATATAAATCACAGCTCCTAGGCTACCTCTGTGACTGACACACTGGTCTCAAAACTAGGATATGCTCCCATGCCTAGATCTATAAAACTAGAGCACCAGCAAAAAAAGTCTTGCTCCCTTGATACACTACCTCGTGCATCTTAGAGAACATGTGGGCCAAAAGATATTGCCCCCAGGCTAACTCAAAAGGAGTTTCCATCAGGCGTGCAACCATCGGGGCCCAGGCCATTAGAAGACCATTCTACTAATGGTCAGACATGACAATACCACCTATCATCCTAGCAAGGATGCACTCTAATCTATGGGTCTGACCATAGTGCTTCACCAAGGTCTCCCGTGAAATAGAACTAGTTAATTGAGTGTCATCTCTAAAGAGACATTTGAATGCTAATAATCTAGAGTTCCCTGAACTCACATAAGATGGACGCTAACTAATATGGAATGAAATATGTAGAATCCTGTAAACATCCTCTAGAGTCATAGTAAGCTCTCCAGTGGGTAAATGAAATGTCTACATCTCTGAATGGAATCTCTCTATCAATGCAGTCAAGAGTCCATGGTTTACCCTAATCTCGGGTAAATGGATCAGATACTCAAATCCACATGCAGCAAGATGAACTATCATCGGATCAGGAAAGGAAACACAGAGTCTCTGAGTGGCTAGATGTGAGATGCATACGTGAGCTATCAGAAGTCAAAATAGTATCAAAAGAGAAATAAAAATATCAGAATATCATGACAGATCAGTTGTCAGCCTGATCCTCTCCATCTAGTAGAGGTGGTGGTGGTGCATCTGGTACTGCCTTAGCTCTTGGTGCTCTTGCTCCCTCTGATGCTAGCATATACTAAGAGTATAGAGGAACTCTCTAAGAAAGTGGTACCATAGTATAGTATGCATAAACATAATAGGTAGATCTAAAGGTCTAATGAATAACCTTTGCTTGTAATCTCTAAACCTCACCCCAAAGCTTAGTACGCTATCTATCTGCCTCTAAAAACCTCTCCTCCCAGAGAGACCTGTGAACCTTCAGGTCCCAAACCTGTAACTTGAGTCTCCTCACAATCTCCTATGTAGACAATGGAACTCTAGGATCAGCATCTACCACCAGCATGTCAGTATCCTCAACAGACTACTTTGTAGTCTCTGCTCTATACACCTTATGACGTCTAATCTTTGCACCAAGATCAAAACTGGTATCCTCCTATAAAGGATTAGAATCATGACCTATGACCTACTTAGCTGCAAGTACCTCCTCACTAGTACCAAAACTACCTAAAGTACTTCCCTCTCCCCTAGTTTGTCTCTGTGCACCTATAGATCTACCTACTGTGGAACTAGTGGGACGAGGGGGCCTCATCTATCCTGATGGCCTCTATGGAGGAGCCATCGCTCTCAGTCTCAGAGGTCTTGGGTGTATAATCAAAACTTGTGTGGGTCTAGGACTCTATCTCATCGGAGCACCTGTGACATCCATCACCTCCTCCAAGGAGGGTATCAGCTCTGTAGGGTCAAAGAATCTATAAATAGGATGATCAGCAAGCCATGCAATAAACCCATTTGTAACTCCAACATCAACTACCTATGGCCTATACTCCCAGTCTCTACCAATAATACCAATGTACTCCTATGAACATAAGGCATAAAAAAGCCTCAAGGTCCATCCAAGTCCAAGCTCATGAGCTATTCGAGCATACGTGGCATAATCCTGAGGTGCATCTTGCACTCTTCCAAACTGTTGCCAAACCCTAGTAATAAGAAATCCCTCTAGTACAGAGGATGATCATCCTATCAACACCTGGCTCTGAAAGAAGAAACTGAACTACTCTTGTGAAGTAGGCCAAGGCTCGATATCTACATAGGGTCTCCATCATACAAATGTCATGTCATCAAGACACCATCTCCAGTACTCTACATGGCCCATGCACCCCTGTTTGACATATCCGACATAAATATAAATCATAGGCTCCTGCAGCTGCCTCTATGACTGACACACTAGTCTGAAAATTGGGATATGCTCCCACACCTAGATCTATAAAACTAGAGCACCAGTAGCAAAAGTCTTGCTCTCCTGATACACTACCTTGTGCATCTCAAAGAACATGTGGGCCAAAAGACACTTCCCCCAGGCTAACTCGGAAGGAGTCACCATCAGACGTGCAACCATCGGGGCCCAACCCATCAGAAGACCATTTTGCTGACAGTCGGACATGACAATACCACCTATCATCCCAGCAAGGATGCACTCTAATCTATGGGTCTGACCATAGCACTACACCAAGGTCTCCCATGAAATAGAACCAGTCAATTGAGTGTCATCTCTGAAGAGACGTCTAAATGCTAATAATCTAGAGTTCCTCGAACTCACATAAGATGGACGCTGATTACTATGAAATAGAATACGTAAAATCCTGTAAACATCCTCTGGAGTCACAGTAAGCTCTCTAGTGGGTAAATGAAATGTCTACATCTCTGAATGGAATCTCTCTATCAATGCAGTCAAGAGTCCATGGTTTACCCTAATCTCAGGTAAATGGATCAGATACTCAAATCCGCATGCAGTAAGATGAACTCTCATCATATTAGGCAAGGAAACACAGAGTCTCTGAGTGGCTGGATGTGAGATGCGTACATGAACATCAAGATATATGACCTACAAAGCATAGAAATAGGGAACCCTATCAGTACTTTGGTTGAAAAATAGGCTACAAATATAGGAATTGAAGAGTTTGCTATTTTAGAAGGTAGATCAAAGACTTAGTAATCAAGCTAAAAGATTAGAAAATTCAAAATTTTGCCCTAGAAATGAGTTTTGGGCTCACTGTTTTCCAAACGACAAAGTAGACTGGCAACAAAACTCATACAAGTTTTCACTAGTTACCATACGACAAACAATGATGATACGACACTGTATATCTCCTCGTACGAGTTAGGAGGGACCCGACGAAACATTGTACGACTCTTGGGTCCCTCTCATATGAGTCTTGGGGGTTACTGATACGATAACCTGACTAGAATTGAAAAGTCATACAAGCCCAAAAGGAAAGTCGTATGAGTTTTCATGCATGCAAAAAATTCAAAATTCAAAATGTACAAAAAATTTGCTAAAAATGCTATAAATAAAGAAAAATTGAATTTTCAGAGAAGTACAGAGGTCCACCTACTGGATGTCCATACTGTCGAGGTCTCTGATGCCTCCGGCTGTGCTCAAAATGGTGAGAAGACACAGGTACCTTCATTTCTACCATTTTCTCACTCAGAGGGCTCCACAAGGTTTCAAAAGTCAATGGTGAAAATGAATTGAAAATGACCCTTCTGGCCTTTATATAGCTTTTGACCTAATTTTCAAAAGTGCTCCGTTTTTCATGAAAATTGCACCCCTGGCTAATTTCGACATTCTGAACCCATTTTCGGTATCAAAATCAAAATTTGAGATTATTTACTATGTCCAAATTGTGAATTAAAATTTTTGGACCCAGGATGTCTAACTACTTGCATAATTAACCTTCAATCATCATAGAAATCCAGTATTCAACTTAACTGATTATCTTACATCAAACTATCAAAATTTCAACTTGGTCAACTACGGTTAACTCATGGTTTAATCTAGTCAAAATTGGTCTCTAGGACCTCTAAACGATGCAAAACACATTCTTGAATGTGTACAACCAATTCTCAAATCAATTAACATGCTTCTAAACTATATAGCACTGAATTTTCTTGTCAAATTTTGATTTTCATCCCGAAGGGGTAATGGTATTGCACATCATTCAAAGTCTGTCAATCTATTTTGTCAATCAATCTTTTCTTAGTAATCAGGACAACAACCACGTTTAGTTATTGATTCATCTAAAGTCCTCGTCGCTTGGGGAAAATCTATCATCGCTTGGGGCATATTAGATTCATCGAGATCCATATCAATCTGGTATTCTAAATCTAGCTTGTAAACTGTATTAGCTTTTCATAACCATCAGTTCATTAGTGTTATTTCCTTGGTTCTTCGTAATTGATGGGTTCAGGATGTGATACCAATATGATTCATACAAGGACATTGAGGTCTGGAATCGGTCACTCACTTCTTCGCAATCATAAGGTTTAGAATCAGGCATTTTGGCACTTTTTCATAATCACCGGTTCATTGTTGATATAGCTAGCATCATCTCGATTCCTGGTCATTCTGGGCCTGGGTCGGTATCTCTTTTTCCAATCTTTCAATCAGTTTCTATCTCAGAATTGGTTAGTCTTTCAAATCTTTCATCTTTCAAATCCATTTCATACATCATAAATAGACTATTCTTTGAACCACTACGCTTTGCACAGTGATTCAAAGAGGGGCAAAATGTAATACCCCAAAAATGGGCTATAGGTTCATTAACCTCCTACATCTTCAATTCGAACAAAATTGACATCAAAGTCCTAACCTAAGGCACATCTGCACATTATCAAATTCTAATTGATTTTATCCTAAATTCTACATCGGGGAATATTCCTAGTAATATTCCTATTTATCATAATTATCTTTAATTTAATTATTGTTTTACAATAAATCTTATTTGTCCTAAAGTTTGATTAATTGAATATGATGAATATTTAATTAATTAGATTTAATACTACCACTTAATTATTTAATTAAATTATTCCTAAATTGTATTGTTTTATTTTGACAATAAAATCTAAAATCTTATGACTAATTGATTAAATTCTTATTTAATTAATTAATGTCAATTGTCATTTTTCATAATATACTTTTTGAATAAAGTTTGATTTAATAATTGATTAACCCATAAATCAATTGTTTTAATTTTAAAATCAGTTAAGTTGAGAATAAATCACTTTATTTTAAATCAATTTATAAATAAATCATGCACAATCAGAAAAGCAGGCAACTAGAAATTAACAATCAATTTTAAATTGAAACTCAACATCTAATGATGAGTTGAAATTTAATCTAAAACTCTATTTTGAGTAAAACTCTGCTTTTGCATGATTTTTGTGAGTTAATTATCTCTAATTTCCTGATAACTCAAAAATCAACCTGAGTTTATCAAGAGTAATTTATGGCTTTTCTCATGCACCTCCAAAGCTCTGGATTTCTATAAAACCAAGGCTCAACTTTTCATAATTAGAACACTTGAATTTGCACAATTACTCTGGCGAATTGGCGATTGAAGGATTGAGCACTTGCGACAGGCAATTTTTGAGATCTTTCATAGTTGATCATTTAGATTTGACATAGTTTCTTATTCATAGTTTCATATCATTCATAGCATTTTTAGATTAAATCTGCATTCCAATTTAATTCATTCTAGATTAATTTCATACAATTTTCCATATTATTGCATAGAGAATCCAAAAATATAGCTTAATCTGCATTCATAGTCTTTCATTCTTTGCATTCAAATCCTTCGTTTAGGTGTTGCATTGTCACTGGTCTCGGTTTGATCTAAGAGTATCATACTCGCACCTACTAGAAGGTAGCAAATTGCCTGGTTAGTTTAGTTTTCATTTCATTGCACGATTTTGGTTTTTGGCTAACCTCTAATATTTTACTGAAGTGTTGTGTCTACAGCTAGGTACAAAATTCACACACACAGTTACATGCATAACAAGTTCTATTTACTGGCTTGTGTTCATCTTTAGGTGGTTCTGCTTTAGCTTTAGTATGATTTTTAGTTATCTTAGCTTCTATAAATTCTTCTAGTGCTTTCATTCTTTCTTGCATTGCATTGATTTGAATTTGTGCTTCATAATATCCAATACCACTGGAATCTCCTTTTATCCTTTGCGCATAAATATGTGAGTCTAATAGATCAGTACTTGTGTGCAATTTGTCAATATGATTCTTTTCTTTTGTCAACTCAGATTCCATCTTTTTCTTGATGTTTTCTAACTCCAAGATTTTCATGTTTGCTTGCATGAGTTCTTTATCCAACTATTTATTTTCTTTGATCTGTTCTCCATAGGCTGTCTTGCTATTAGTTAACTATTCCTTCAAATCTTCAATCTCATCCTTCAAAGATGTATTTTCTTCATTCAACTTTTTGATCATTTTTCTCAAATCATTCATTGAACAATCTTTCAAATCTTTTCTCAGTTTCTTGATGAATACTTGTGAACCACTAACCTTCATTTTCATTTCTTCAATTTCTTTTTCAGATCTATCAAGATCTTCAAGAGCTACTTCAAGATTTATTTTTAGATGTTTCCTTCTACTGTATCCATGATCTCATCAAGTGGTTAAACTTATCTTAGAGGACCAAAGCTCTAATACCAATTGTTAAGAATAGGAACACTGAGAGGCGGGGGGGGGGGGGGGGGTGAATCAGTGTTCTAC
Organism: Chamaecyparis obtusa; assembly: GCA_027943335.1. Classification (NCBI taxonomy): domain Eukaryota; kingdom Viridiplantae; phylum Streptophyta; class Pinopsida; order Cupressales; family Cupressaceae; genus Chamaecyparis; species Chamaecyparis obtusa. The sequence continues at coordinate 1,310,961 of BSBK01003667.1, read as the reverse complement.
AATTAATGTTTTTTTGCTTCTTGAAATTTAGCCAAATTACTTAAATACTAAAATGAATAGTAAAGAAAATAAAACAATAAACCATAACACATAACACAAGATATGTTTACGGGGAAACCTTGGCCAGAGGAAAACCCCAATGGGAATTAGCACCCACGAATAATTGCACTAGTCTTATGAACTTGTTAGAGTTCCTTTGCCCTGTTAGGAGATACTGAGTACAATGATTTTGTTAGGGGTCTTGAAGAACAAAACCCTATTAGGGGTGGATGGATCACTGCTCAAAGAAGAAGGCTACAACCTCTTGGTTATCAGATACACACTATATCTGGAAGGGTGAGCTACTGCTTTGACACTGCTGTTTGATTAGTTCCTTTTGTGTGCTATTTCTCTAACTTCTTTTAGAGCTTTATATCATACTGACTGAACTCACATACTTCTACTCTTCTTTATACCTTCCATGCTCTACTTCCTACAAATACAAAAGTGCATGTCATATAGATACATGCTGAATGGGCACAACCAAAACTAAATACTGTGTTGGCCTAAAACCTAACACATACAATGCTTCCAAATTAATTGGCTCAAGAGTGTTTACATACAATGATTATAAAATGTTTACATCACTATTACAATAGGTGCACAACCTTTACAGAATAGAATGATACATGCTAATAAAAAACTTCCTTTTGGCTGCATGCTCTGTTCTGCTCTACCGCTTAACTGTAAGTGTCACTTAGACTTGCTGTAACTTATCGATACTATCATATCTAACCATGCATTCTTAGACTTAGCATAATAGCATAATCAAAAGCTTATATCCAAGGGTGCATATGAAAACTTGATCATACACACTTGCACCAATGCTCTGTCATCGGGTGCTTCACTGTCTGCACTGTCTTCCATACTTAGCTGAAATATGATCTTTAAAGTTAGTATGCTGACTATCAAAACCTCATATGATTTTTTTTCCATAATGACAACACAAAACTAGTCATATATTCTTAGTTAAGTTAACTTGCCAACAATCTCCCTTTTGTCATTAATGGCAACAAAGGAATATGGCGAAGTTGCTAAACTTAACTTTACATAAAAAATCTGCTATCTTACACTTCTCTGCATATGTGAAGCATCATATACTATTCTATCTCCTTTATACCATATATACTACTCCCCCTTTGACATTAATGACAAAGGTGCTCAAAAAAGGAAATCTTTAAGTACTTACACATAATATACATTAGGATATGTAATATGAAGGTTTTTGATTTCTTGCTGCCAAAATACCTTAAGTGCATCAAATGTCTAAAGATGGGTGCATAATGCATATGTGTGATTCTCCATCTTTTCTAAATCCATGTAGGGACCTTGATCATATGTCACAATTATTTCATCAATATGCTTGATGTTCTGATTAGTACATTTAGTGAGGGCGCTAGTGCATTTCTTAGCTGTGCTTGTCTAGCCCTTGTCTATGCAATCTCTTTTTCTATCTTCTCTATTTTATCTATCTATCCTTGATAAACATTATTGCAAATATTTATGTCTTGAGAGGGATCTTCAACTGATTTTCTTACCACTTCTATCATAGACTCTGCTTCCTGGATTTTCTTAGAGTAGTCTGAAGTGAGTTTATCCTTGTTCATGCAGTCAACTATCATCTTTCTTCCTTTTGTTGCTAACTCTTTTAGCATTTCTTGACCAATCTTGAGAGAGTTTAGATCAAGTGAGAAATTGTCTATCAAATCACTTAGCCTTTTCTTGTTGTATTTCTCTTCTGCAATTTTTGTTGTTGAGTCTTCTAGACTTAAAAAGTTTTCTTTGAAACTCGACAAGATACTGCTAACATCATCCATTGAGTGAACATTAATCAATTTATTATCCTCAAGAAATAAATTATTTTGTATGCTAACTGATTCGACAAATAGAGGATTCCTAATTACTTGTTTTTCTTTTGATTTCTCCATAGCCATCACACTTATCTTTATTATATCATCTTCTCCCCATGAATCTAAACTTGCCGTATCAGGAGTCAAACTTGACAAAAATTCCATTGAGGGTTTAGGAGTAAGAAATAAGTCTATGCTTTGACTTATATCCATACTTTCACTCTTTATCTTTACTGAGATCTCAACAGAAGGATATTCTTTAAGTTCATCTTCCTTCTCATTTTCTTGTCTTGTTATATCTTGAATTAGTACTTCTTGTTGCATAGGTGTTTCTTCACCACATAGGATCTCAGCTTCTTCAGTACTAACAAATGCTTCTTGGCAAGTTGACTTAACTAAGAATATATAAATAGTTTTGTGTTTTCATTATGGAAACAAAGTCATATGAAGTTTTGATAGTCAACACACTAACTTTGAAGATCATATTTCAGCTAAGTATGGAAGACAGTGCAGACAGTGAAGCACCTGATGATTAGACCATTGACGCACATGTGTATGATCAAGTTTTGGTATGCGCCCTTGAATATAAGCTTTTGAGTATGCTGTTATGCTAAGTCTAAGAACACATGGTCAGATATGATAGTATCGATAAGTTACAACAAGTCTAAGTGACACTCGCAGTTAAGCGACAGAGTAGAACAAAGCATGAAAATGACATGAAGTGTTTTGATTAGCGTGTATCATTCTATTTTGTAAAGGCTATGCACCTATTTTAATAGTGATGTAAACATGTTATTATCATTACATGTAAACATGCTTGAGCCAATTAATTTGGAAGCATTGTATGTGTTAGGTTTTAGGCCGACATCGTATTTAGTTTTGGTTGCACCCATTCAACATGTATATATATGACATACCCTTTTGTATTTATAGGAAGTAGAGCATGGAAGATATAAAGAAGAGTAGAAGTATGCGAGTTTAGTCAGTATGATATAAATCTCTAAAATAAGTTAGAGCAACGTCGCACAAAAGGAACTAATAAGACAACAGTGTCAAAGAAATAGTTCACTCTTCCATATATAGTGTGTATCTGATAACCAGGAATTTGTAGCCTTCTTCTTTGAGCAGTGAACTCTAGAAATGAGCCATCCACCCCTAATAGGGTTTTGTTCTTTAAGACTCTAAATAGAGTCATTGTACTTAGTATTGTAATGATTGCTCCTAATAGGGAAAAGGAACTCTAACAAGTTCATAAGACTAGTGCAATTATTCTTGGGTGCTAATTCCCACCGGGGTTTTCCTCTGGCCAAGGTTTCCCCGTAAACATATCTTGTGTTATGTGTTATGGTTGATTATTTTATTTTCTTTACTATTCATTTCAGTACTTAAGTAATTGGGTTAACTTTCAAGAAGCAGAAAAATATTAATTGTAGAACACTGATTCACCCCCCCCTCTCAGTGTTCCCATTCTTAACATAAGTATCAAGTGTGTTGGTAAACAAATTGTTCTTTTTTAGATTTAACTCTTTATTTTCCCAAAATCTCTTAAGAAACAATATGAATATGAACCGTTGGAAAGTTGTTATCTATTCAACTAACTTTCCTCTGAATTTTAATAGGTACAACTCCCTTATGTAAAAGATATGCAACAAATTTTGTTTTCTCTAAATCCTAATAGGGTATGTTCTTGACCAGAGAATAGAAGAGGTAACCGAACTAGCCCTCGGTGAGAAACTAATCCAAGAAAAGATTTTGATCCTAACTCTAACCAACTTCATGATTTCACAATACTTATGAATTCGCGCTAGTGGGAATGCAACAATGAATCCTACTTGAATAAATGAAAATGTAGTGAAACAACATAGATGAATCTAATCTAAAATAGGACACATGAGTATTTTCCCAACCTCCAAGTAATGCTCTGATCACTGTCGATTAGTTGCACTAAAGAGTAGAAACAAAACTCCGTCTATTTCCTAATTTCAATCCAATTTAAGGAAAACAAACATTCAAACTTACAAAAGCATGGAATAGTAAATAAATGGCACAAAACACATTCCAGATTGACTCCACAACAAGATTTATTTCACACCAAAAATTAGCTGACCCTTTCATTGATTTTCAAAGTGTTACATATGGGCTTCAAGAATTAAGCCGTTACAAAATCTGCCGAATCGATTCATATTCTACAAAGGTCGGTGAATGACAAGTGGCCATTTATTGACTATACAATATATATCAAAAAGGCAAAAAGGGGGAAACTACTTTTTCTTTTCCGATTTCTTCCCCTTCTCCAACTTAGCCTTATGAGCTTTAGCGGCCACAAGAATCAGAATCATCCTTTTAGAATCAGGAATGTAAATATTTTTAAATCTTATGAGCCAATGAGCATGATCTTTCTCTATGTGTTTCATAGAATCTTTTTGGGGTTGCGTCTTCTCCATGGCTTTGTATACATGCATCCATCGAGTTGCTGAAGATCAGGTATTCTATCAAGATGAGACCCATATAACTCTGTAAGATGGTCCAAGTAGTTAGAGAATGACTTCTACATATTGGTTATACCAATCAGGCTCTTTCCATCTCTGCTAGCTTGTGAATCGGAGTGAAGACTTGTCAGATATACAAAGATTTTACTTTTCTCTTTGGTGACCTCTTCATCGATCACTTTCATTTCCATCTCTGCCTTGATTATCATCTCCATTTTAAATTCTACCCCCTAGAGCCACTTGATCAGGGGTTCATCTCCTTTCTGCAATATGTTGGCCTTGATTGCATCCTTAGTCTTCATTGTGACTAGCCAATGCAGAAGCACCATGCATTCTTCACATCTCAACCTCTCTGCCATGAGTGTCTGCATATGTTATTTGAGAGAATCCTTCTCTGCTTCTAACTTTAAAAGGAAATTTTTGAGCTGCTTGATGGCTACCAGACCTTCAGACTTAATTCGTTCGATCCACCTCCTGCCAATATTCCTGAAATGATTATCCTCTTGCAATTTGGAAATTATGGCCCGATTCTCAGCTACATCAGGATCAAATGTTGCCAAAGAACTAGGTAAGCTTGCCATAGGAGCGACCAACTGCTTGATGAAGTTAGTCATTTCTTTAATCTCTACCTTGAGCCAAGTCTTAGTGACTTTGAGCTCTTCCTTGATCACGACATTACTAGACTTCCACAAGTCTACTTTTGTATCATGGCGGGTGAGCCCCATGTCTAAGGACTGGAGTGCAAAGTCCAAGGTAGTAAGATCTTCAATTCTATCATCCTTTAGCGGCTTGGCTATTTCCATAGTTAGGTGTCCTGTGTCTGGATCTTAGCCAAGAGTGGTAAGAGTCCTAGTCTTCTTAGCCTTGCTTACGGCTAAACCCGACTACATCGCTTGTGAGAACATCTCACCACTGGGAGCACCTTGCTCAACCTTTTTTGTTTTTCACTCCAAAGTATTCTCGAGCCATGATTCTACACTTGTAACTTTTGTTTCAAAAATTAAATCTTCAACAAATAATTTCTTGATAATAGGAGGAGAAGATTTAGGCTTGGTAGAAAAAGGATTAACCTGTGGAGAAGAAATGTTCTTTTCCTTTTGAGGAGACCCCAAGTGCTCATTTGTCTCTTCAGTTTCTAAACTGCTACTATTGTCACCAACTTCGATAATGGAAGGGGCCCCTTGACTAGGAGTGTCACCCTGTATCTCAACAGTTCCCCCTTGTGCTTGCTGCTCTGGTTTTGTGGCTCTAACAGGTTCTTCCATCAGCTTGTCAGATTTCTCAATTTCAGCTTCTTCATTTGAACCGATGACTGGAGATGAACCTGCTCCACAAGTCTTCTCAATTGGGATCTCTTTTTTAGGTGGTTGATCATCTCCACCTACTGGTTGAGCTGGTCCTTTGGCTACACAGGATGTTGGCAAAGATGAGGATGTAGGAGCACTTGCTGGCTCGACTGCAGGAGCTTGTTGAGGAGTAGGCTTCCTAGATCTCTTTCTCCTTCCCATCATCCATTGAACCCACTTATCAGTTCTCTTAATGACTCTAGTCATTAAGGTCTCCAAATCTTCTATAGCTTGACCTTGAACTGGTTCTGAGCTCACATGATAGGGCTTGATCTAATCTCTATATGTGTCACTGTACATGTGTTGTCCATCATCAACAATGCCTTCAACATTAATGTTGACATTGAACAACTTGATTTTTTCAATAGTCAACCTGGAGTAAAACCTCTCTCAGCTCTCTAACAATTCCTTGCAATTCGCCCAATAATCTTCAATTTCGGGGATATGCTTGACCACAGTGCCAATCTATAGATGATTTTTGGCATAACTTACTGGATCAAATTGCAGCTTGAATACTTCATACATTTTTGGCTTATATTTGTTATCGAACGTCTTCATCATGTTCTTAGCATTTGATCTTGATGCACACCTATACGCTCCAATGGTGACAAGGAATTTGTAGCCTTTCTTCTCAATTCCCGCACTGATCAGATTCACTTGCAACATCTTTCAGATCACCTCTATGAGCACAATCATGTCATCAGGGTACCTTGGTAGCTTCATGGGAAAATCATCAAAATCTGCAAGACGAAGGTATGAGAAACTAGAAAATTGAATGAAGAAACTCCCAAATTGGGTGATGAATTCCATGGCCTCTGGTGAGAATCTTTGCTCTAGGAATCCTTATAACTCTCTACACAACCTCATTGTAAATGAGTCATTAAATTTAATGAACTCGACATAGCTATTTTGTAACTTCAAATGAGGGAAGAAATCATAAATTTTCACATCATCTTCAAATTCTTCTAACCTAGGGAGTCTCAGGCATACTTGCAATGTAGCTAAAACATAGATCAAACAGGAAGACATATACAATTTGTTTTGGTACTTAGTGAGATTCAAAGCATTAGATAGATTTTCACTTACCACTTGAGGCTAGTCTATATAATGGTGCTCAACACATATTACCTGGACCAAGAAGAAGTAGTGTTCCATGAAATTCAATGCATCACTTTCACCTCTTATCCTGTGAAGGAGTACCAGGATGTCGATGATTTCGGCCTTCAGATCTTTCCTAAAAAGTGTCTTTGGCACTTTTCCCTTTATACTTCTAGCTTTTTGAAACCATGAGTTCATTATCTCTTTCCTCCATCTCATCTTCTTCTCATTATATTCTGATATTGCAACCGAGAAGTTCATGTTTGAGAATTTCGCTCGCACTGGGGTACGAAGACTATTCTGCATAGACTCTCTGTTGATGGAGATAAGTATTGTGTCATTTGGTAGAAAAATCTATTTTTTATTTGGGTTGAATCTAGTTATACATTCCCAGATTAGTTCAGCAGCTTGTACTACAACAGGAAATCCAGCAGCTTCGACCAAACTGCTACCTTTGAGCTTCTGTGTCATAGGGTGGAGATTTTCTTCACTCAATCTTCTATGTAGATTGTCTAGATCGTATAATCTAAGGGATGTATCCATCAGATTATGCCATTTTGATGTAATCCCGTTCAACCCATCAAAACCCAAGAATCTGGTGGCCATAGCTTCTGATTCTACTTTTGAATTATTGTTAAGAAGATTTGGAGTATGCTGGCAGATGATTTGTGAAATTGTGAGGAATAAAAGGCATATGAGAAAGATGTGAACAAATGGTAATTTTTGATTGATCACTTGAGTCTTTTATAAACAGCCTATTTCCTTACCATTATTTTCCATATCTCGCACCACACGAGTGAGAGATTTTTAAAAATATCTGTTAGAGTTCTAACATTAAGATTTGAATTAAATACGTCTTATTATTGGCCTTAGAAAATCTCTTTACCCATTTGAAGTAGTTGTAACGGTAACTTTATTGACGCATCAAATTTTTACTTTTCTGCTTCTCTCAATTTGATGCCTTTGTCAGAGAACTCACTTCGAAGGTAGGAACCCAACTGGGGAGAAGCTGAGAAGTGATTTCTTGAAATTATGTAATTAGTCCTTTTCTTTATCAACTTCTCTTAGGTATCAAAAAAAATTACCTCGATCATACCTGATCATTCAATCTCTGTGATTTCTTGTGCTTATTTCTTCACAAGTTGTCGCTTCTTGGAAACTGACCTTCTTAGGTGATTTTCCAACAAGGGAGAAGCTGAAAACTAATTCTTTGAGAAAGGTGTTTTACTCACTTTCTCTTATTCTGAGACCACTTTATCCAATGGAAGGATTCAATCTTCTTTCCTCAAAATCTAGATGCTTGGCTCTCGGGAATCTTTGATACACTTTCTACTGTCCTTCGGAAAGCAACCTCTGTAAGAGAAACTTCACAAGCGGAGAAGTTTATTCTATCTTCTTGACCAAGCTACTTCCTCTGGACTCAGCTCATTCTTAACCTAGGAATCTCGATCTCTAGGCCTTGTTTGTGTGCTTGATGATTCCTGTATTCGCTTCCCGTGGAAAATTACCTTCATGGGTCAAAACTCGCTGAGGAGAAGGTGATTTTTAGTTTTCTGACAAAGAGGAAAAATGTCAATTTGAAGCTTCTCATCCATATGAATACCATCAATAGAATTGAAAGAATAAAAGTCTTTATCAAATTAGGAACTATAACTTACCCATTCCTAGGATGAAATTAAAAACCAACCCAGCTTAAAAGAAGAAAAGAAGCATGAGGGGGTTATTCGATAAAGACCACCTATCCTAGGGAAATTCTAGACTTAGAATTTAGTCTATTATCCCCAAAACTCATGACTCAATCTAAACACAAGGTATTCACTTTTGTTTTAAAGTGTGAAGAACAAAAGTGGGGCAACAAAGTGATAAACAATTTCTATGTCCCACCTCACTTTGCTAGCTAGGAGTGATAGGGAGATCATATGTGACAAGTGGTTTTATTGGTTGCTTCAAGATATTCAAGAGTGAGTGTTTAAGTGAAGTTTAATTAACTAAATGAAAAATAAATGATTATAATTAAGGTGAATGGATAGATAAAAATGTTTTGATTACTAGAAATGAAAGAGATAATTAAGAGGAACAAAACCTGAGATCTATAAGCTCATTGTCTCAGACAATAGCGTAAGTCCAAGACTACAATGTATAATTTGGACATCAGTGTGATGTGTTGGCATCTCATGTGGATAGAGTATAGATGGAAATGATATATTGCAAAAATAAGATAAAATAAAGCTACTTAATTATGTAAAACAAAAATAAAATGATAGAAAAATACATTATCAAGATGAAAATGAGGGATTAGAGAACTCCCCCAAGAAAGATAGGATTGAAAGTGAGAACTATGGAGCTAATGTATAGATTCAAGAGCTTCAACAATGGAGAAACCTAAAAATGAGGTGTATGAATTATGCCAAAGATGATAGATTGAGAGCTTGTAGGAAGTGTGAATAACTAAGAAAGAAGACCAAATGAAAGACAAATAAAGGGTTTAAAATATAGCCAGGAATAATCTTGTGCAAGTGATCCCATCATTGGGGTGTTACAAATGTAGGTTGATAGTTCATAATGTTCTAACAACAACGTGCAAGTGTGCAGATTCATGGATGTTAGTGCACTACACGTATGTCTTTGCGGTGTGCACTTCTCCAAATCTGTTCTAGGGCCACATGGAAAGAATCTCATAGTAATCAGTGAGTTGGTTGATGGTGGTAGATGATAGGGTTTGCATGGAATTTATTTCTTAGGATAAGGTAGGAAAATGAGAAGATGACCTTTTATAGAGGGTTGTAAAATTTAAGCTATTACAAAAATGTAACCCAAGATTATCTTGAGTAATTACTAATGAAAACTATGAAATAGATTTCACCTTGTAAACTCCTTGTTCGGGTAGGACCACATAGATCGGTGTACACTAGATCTAGTAAAATGGTAGATGAATAATCATTTTCCTTGAACACTTCTCTTGTCTTCTCTCCTTCTTGACATCCTCTACAAATAACATTGTTTGGTCTACATAATCTAGGTAAGTCTCTTACTGCACATGATGAACTTATTATTACCAAGTTGTCAAAATTGATTTGGCACATCCTCTAGTGCCAAAGAAAGCATCCATCAATATTAGATAGTAAATATCCCTTTTTACCTCCTTCTATTTGGCACATGTGATAACCTACAACTGATTGAATATCTTGAAGGAAGAATGGATAATTGAAAGACAATGATTGATGATCACCAAGATACTAAAGTATATTTGAGACAATTAAATTAGTCAATGTATTGTCATTGATGTCAACTATTTTTTACTATACTTATCATGATGGTTACAAACATCTAAAGAAGGAAAATGGTAAAGGAATGAGATACCTACATGAAGATGAGATGGATATGAAAGATATGGCTATGGTATACATTGGGCAACTTATTCATGTGTCTATGACATCATGTTGATGAATTGATTGAATTATATGATTCTAAACATTATGTATTGAAGATCGAGACTGAACAAGTTTGTGTGGTCGGAAAATGAAGATTTATGTATACATCGAGCTAGTGTAGTGTATGCTGAGTATAGTATTAACCTAGCATGTAATCACCAACACATTCTAGTATTGACCGAGTGAAAGAAACAAATAAATTTTATAACAACCGACTAAAAATGATGAGTTGTACAATTTCTTATGATTCCAAGGTAGAAGATAATGTTTGTTATGATGATGTAATGGCTGATAAAATTCTAGATCAATCGAATGAAGGAGAATTAAATGTGTTAATGACACAACTTCCAAGGAAGGTTAAAGAGACAAAATGAATAGTGAAGATTAAGAGGAAAAATCTACAGATGAAATTAAAATAGTTTATGATGTCTATAGGAGACATGAGATTCATTATTGAGTCTGGGATTTTGATGCTGCTGGAGAATTCACGTGAAAAGGATTATTTTCATGCACCACCGATAAAATTGGTTGAAGAAAAAACCAAGTAGAAATGCAGACAACATCGAGCGTCAGAGAAGCATATACCGAGAAAATCAAAGTTGTAGGATATATAGAATTGAATTGATTATTGATCAAAGGTATTTTGAGCTAAGCATATATCTAAAAATTTGCAAAGCAAAGCATATATTGTTATAGGTAAATCTCTTAACTGAGTGAGACTTAACAATATTTTATATTTCAATATGACATTCAATGGATGTTGATTGTTTTCTTGTTGACTCCATAGTGAATGCATGGTCAAGGGAGAATTGTTAGTGATAAATCCTCTGACCAGGTCACACCTCACAATGTGTTTTGTAACCTTTAATAGGGTTGGATCCTAACTAAGCTCACTTCAGATGAGTGAATTATTTTGGGTTACTAGTCCTAGGTGGTTTTTCCCCTAATAGGGTTTCCACGTTAAAAATATATGTGTTATATGTGTATGATGTGTTGAATTGTTATTTTTTTTTACACATTTCATAACTGGATAGATCGGTGAACACAATATTTAATTTACTGGTAATCGATAGATGAAGAGAAAGGCACAATTGATATCTTACCGAGTTGATTGTTTGAGAGAAAAGTTTCAATATATACATCTGGGAGATTTGGGACTGTAGGATAACTGGACTTAACTGATTCACCCCTGTAAGGAAACTCAGGTGCAGAAACAACTTCCTACACTAACCTCTAAAGGAAAGTATTGTGGAAATTCTTTTAAATCCTTACAATTTCAGATTCATTAACTACTTTAACAATGATATTACAACCATATACCATGCATACATAAAATAGAGAATGACACAATGATTTACCCTAGGGAAACCTTTCGGTAAAAACCCCAGCACTCCAAAACCTGCACAGTGTATTAATCAAAACTATTACAATTTACAATACACTTGCAATGCAAGTTCTTTCAGAAGATTTTTCCAACTTTGGAAGACAAATCATGATAGCATAAAATGTTCCAACAATACACTAACTTCTCCTATCTTCGCAACCCTAAAAAATGCTTATATCATGCGCTTCCCTTTTTAGGGTAACTTCCAAAGATAGCCGTATTAGGGAAGAGTGTACAGTACTCAACTTTATCAGTTGCCACATGTCTTCACCCATCATTGATTCTTCCAGACATAGCTCTTATGTGTCATAGGAATCCATCATAACCATTTCAGCCATGATCTCCTTACACACAATTCAAGATGTCGACACATCAAGCGGAGTGACACATCAACATGCCAACTGGACATGTGCACTCACACTTAATTACATTATTTGCAAGAAATACATTTTACAAAACAAATAATAAGAATAAGAATTATCCAAGGTTGAGACACCTTATTCCTAACATTCTCCCACATGTCAAACACCTTGTAAGAGCAATAGGAACATAACAAGAACTAACTGCTATAGGCCAAAAGGCCCATAGACTCTGAACACCATCTGAACTTCTCAGTTCTCACTAGTTTTGTTAATGCATCTACAACATTCTTCATAGTATCTACCTTCTCCAAATTTACCTTTCCATGTTCCAAAATATTTCTCACAAAGTGAAACTGCACATCAATGTGCTTCGTTTTGGCATGGAAAGTTGGATTCTTCGCAAGGCAAATAGCGCTTAACTGTCACACCAAATAGTAATCTATTCTGCATCAACACCAACATCAAAGCACAATCTCCTAAGCCAAATGGATTCCTTACAAGCATGAGTAGTAGCCATGTACTCAGCTTCTGTAGTGGACAAAGCAACCACAGGTTGTCGCTTACTCATCCAACTGATGGCACCACCAAACATAGTGAACACATAAGCACTGGTGGATCTCCTACTGTCAATATCACCTGCCCAATCTAAATCCACAAACCCACGAATACAAATTGAATGTGGAGATCCATAAGAGTTACCATGATAAAATATGGAGTAATCTGATGTACCCCTCAAATATCTAAATACTCACTTAACTTCATCCCAATGTACCCATCCAGGGTTAGCCATAAACCGACTCAGGACTCCCACTACTTGGGCAATGTCTAGTCTAGTACAGACCATAGCATACATAAGACTTCCAATTGCACTAGCATAAGGTACTCTACTCATGTCCTCCACCTCACTAGGAGATTTTGGACAATCATCTACAGATAACTTTGTTCCCATAGAAATAGGAACACATAGTGGTCTACAATCTACCATGCTGAACCTGTCCAAAATAGACTTCACATACTTACTCTGACTCAACCAAAGTTTTCTATTAGACCTATCTCTACTAATTTCCATACCCAAGATGTACCTTGCTGCCCCAAGATCTTTCATCTCAAACTGTGCTGGCAACTAAGATTTAAAATCAGAAATCATACCTTTACCCTTCCCAAACAGCAACATATCATCAACATATAATGCAACAATAAGAAGGCGATCATTTTCAACTCTAGAATAAACACAATGATCTGATTTCAATCTTACAAATCCAATTGACAACACAAAGGCATCAAACTTAAGGTACCACATTCTAGGAGATTTCTTCAAACCATATAGAGATTTCTTTAATCTGCAAACTAAGGATTCGTTACCTTTAACAATGTAGTGCTCAGGCTGTGACATATAAATCTCTTCCTCCAAATCACCATGAAGGAAAGATGTCTTCACATCCATCTGTTCTATCTCTAAATCATATGATGCAACAAGAGATAACATAAATCTAATGGATGTCAACTTTGCAACAGGAGAGAATATTTCACCATAATCTATTCCCTCTACCTATGAATACCCCTTTGCAACCAATCTAGCTTTGTACGTTTCAACACATCCATCTGCATAGAATTTCTTCTTGAACACCCATTTACAACCAAAAAATTTTCTCCCTTTAGGAAAAGGTACAAGGTCCCAAGTTTTGTTTTTCTCCAATGAAGCCATCTCATCATCCATAGCCTCAATCTAGGAACCTGTATCTTCCATGCCCAAAGCCTCTTTCGTAGATCTAGGCTCATCAGTGTTAGTAATCAAAGCAAAGGCACAAATGGAATCTAACATAGAATAACCAAACCTTTCTAGTTGCTTTCTTTCTCTCATGGATCTCCTCAAGGGCTGAGGTTGAGGTTGTTCTTCCTCTTCTTCCGAACTATCAGAGCTGCTAGAGCTCTCCTCATCATTAGGCCCAACATGGTCTCTCTGTTCAGTCTTCTCAGGGGTAGGAGGCAACTGAACAACATCATTTTCCTTTTATTTTTCATTTGGTTGTAGCACAATAGGAGAAGATGTTAGCTCTCTGAAAATAACATTTCTACTATACAACACCTTACTTGTCATAGGATCCCAAAGCTTGTATCCTTTCACACCAACACTATATCCGATGAAAATACATTTGACAGCTTTTTTTTTCCAACTTAGATCTTTTCTCCTTTGGAACATGTGCATAAGCTTCACAACCAAAAACATGAAGATGTCTAATTGAAGGCTTCTTACTAGATCACACCTCCATGGGTGTCTTACCAACAAGAGCTGATGTAGGAGATCTGTTAACCAGATAGCAATTAGTGGCCACAGCTTTGGCACAAAACCTTTGTTCTAAACCAGCTCCACTAAGCATACTCCTAGACTTCTCCATTAGTGTCCTGTTCATTCTCTCTGCAACTCCATTTTTCTATGGGGTATAAGGAGTTGTCTTATGCCTCTCAATACCTTGTTCTTTACATAACTGTTCAAACTCTATTGAGCAAAACTCACCACCATTGTCAGTTCTCACACACTTAATCTTCTTACTAGTCTGATTCTCTACAAGAGCTTTAAATTCTTTGAATCAACTAAAGACTTGTGTCTTACTTTTAAGTAAATAAATCCAAGTCCTTCTACTATAATCATCTATGAAAGATACAAAAAATACAGACTTGGAGATTGAAGGAACTTTTACAGGACCAAATACATCAGAATGAATAAGATCCAAAACATCATAAGATTTGTGAGAACTAGAGTAAAATTGAACATGATTTTGTTTACCATAGACATAGTGTTCACAGAAGTCAAACTCAAGATTGCAATCATTTAACCCCTCAATGAGGTTTTTATTTTTTAGGGTTTTGAGACCCTTTTCACCAATGTGGCCAAATCTCATATGACACAACATTGTCTTTTCTGCAGGAAGCTTACCTTCCAAAGTGTTTGCACTACCATCGAAACCAATAACCATAAAATTCTTCATTTCTCATTCAGATGGCGAGGATGAAGAAATATTACATAGAGGAATACATGCATCTAGCTGAAATAAGGTACCTCTCCTAGTACCCCTCACAAGCACTATCGATCCTCTCATCATCTTACATCCTTCTTTTGAATAGACAACTTGCACACCTACATCATTCAGCATACTTATAGATAATAGGTTTCATGCCAAACCTGAAATGTGCATAACTCCATTGATTCCCTTTACTCGTCCATTAGGAAATTTGATAGTGACCCTTTCGCGTCCAACTATCTTTAGGTGAGAGTCATCACCCAAGTACACCTTTCCACCATCGAACTCTTCATATTTTGAGAACCAGTTTCGATGAGAGGTCATGTGAAAAGAAGCACTTGAGTCTACCAACCACACATCATCAGATGCATGGGCTACCAAAGCTGCAATAAAAGCATCTCCATCTTCTTGAGATTTTTTGGAAGCTGAATCTGAGCCTTTTTTCTTCTTC
Source organism: Chamaecyparis obtusa (assembly GCA_027943335.1). Classification (NCBI taxonomy): domain Eukaryota; kingdom Viridiplantae; phylum Streptophyta; class Pinopsida; order Cupressales; family Cupressaceae; genus Chamaecyparis; species Chamaecyparis obtusa. The sequence goes on along the minus strand of BSBK01003667.1, from coordinate 1,295,491 downwards.
TTTGGTTCTTTGTAGTCCCTCCGGAAGTACCCAGTTTTATCACAGTTCCAAAATTTCACCTTGGACTTTCTAGGAGTCTTAGAACTCCCACAGGATTTGGATCTACCCTTCTTTGACTTGTTGTCATTCTGCTTTCCTCTGTCGTTGGATCTCCCACGAACAGCAAGGGATTCCTTAGACAAATCCGAAGTCTTTCTTCGCATCTCCTCAGATAGCAGTGAAGACACCATATCATCCATATAGAATGTGACTATAGTACTTTTAAGAGCCATCACAAGATGGTCCCATGAATCCGGCAAGGAACAAAGTAGGGTCATACAATGATCCTCCTCCTCGATCTTGGCACTGGATGATGCTAATTGTGCAATCAATAAATTGAATGCGTTGAGATGATTAGTTACAGATCCACCTTCCTCCATTCTTAAAGAATACAACTTCTTTCTTAGGAACAACGTATTCACCAGAGATTTGGCCTGATACATAGACCCAAGCCATTCCCACAAAGAATTTGCAGTAGTCTCATCAAGAACATTCAGAAGAATGACATCTGCTAGACATAGTTTGATGAGACCCTTAGCCTTTTGATCCTTGATCTCCCAATCCACTTGAGATATCGCTACAGGTTTCACATCAAGTGAAGTAGCCTCCCATAGATCATGGTCTTCAAGCATGTCTTCCATCTTGAGTTTCCACAACTCGGAATTAGTGCCATTAAATTTATCCACCTCCATTCTACTGTATGAGGAACTTGCCATCTCAATTTGTAAATAAGATTCAGAATGCTCTGCACAAAACTCCCACTCAACTTGAGATTAGCTCAAAAAACCCTACCCAACAACTAGGATCAAAAGTTGATCAGGCTCTGATACCACTTGTAAGGAAACTCAGGTGCGGAAACAGGTTCCTACACTAACCTCTAAAGGAAAGTATTGTGCATATTCTTTTAAATCCTTACAATTTCAGATTTTTTAACTACTTTAACAATGATATTACAGCCATATACCATGCATACAAAAAATAGAGAATGACACAATGATTTACCCTGGGGAAACCTTTCGGTAAAAACCCCAGCACTCCAAAACCTGCACAGTGTATTAATCAAAACTATTATAGTTTACAATACACTTGCAATGCAAGTTCTTTCAAAAGATTTTTCCAACTCTTGAAGACAAATTGTGGTAGCATAAAACGTTCCAAAAATACACTAACTTCTCCTATCTTTGCAACCCTAAAAAATGCTTATATCATGCGCTTCCCTTTTTAGGGCAACTTCCAAAGATAGCCATATTAGGGAAGAGTGTACAATACTCAACTTTATTAGTTGCCACATGTCTTCACCCATGATTGATTCTTCTAGACATAGCTCTTATGTGTCATAGGAATTTGTCATAACCATTTCGACCATGATCTCCTTACACACAATTCAAGATGTTGACACATCAAGTGGAGTGACACATCAACATGCCAACTAGACATGTACATTCACACTTAATTACATTATTTGCAAGAAATACATTTTACAAAACAAATAATAAGAATAGGAATTATCCAAGGTTGAGACACCTTATTCCTAACAACCCCCCCTCTTAGTTATCTAACAAAATGTTCCTTCCTATCCTTTTTCCAATTGCAATCACCATTCCATATCTCTTTAAAATCTCACATCCTTCATTCTTGAACACAACATCATATCCATTCTCACACATCTATCCAACACTTAAAATATTGTGACACAAACCCTTAACATAATAGACTTTGTCAATATTATGTTTCCCATCAAAAGTAACAAAACCTCTATCAACAATACATGTTGCCTTATCATCACCAAATCTAACAGGACAACCATCATATTTCTCAAGTCTTAAAAATTTACTTTTATCACTATTAATATGATTAGAACAACCACTATTAATAAATTATTAATTTTTGTTCTGTCTAACATACAAATTAGTCTCAACATTATCATCAACTTCTAGGAAAATATTAGAAATATCAATTCCTCATTTTCTTCTTCTTCAACATAAAACAAACAATCTTCTATTTTTGACTTATCATCCAAAATACTAGCATCTTCATTAACATAGTAAGCTTTCTTATTGAACTTATTAATTTTTTTCCTAGGACCTTTCTCTAGACATCTAGTAGCCAAATGACTAATCTTTCAACATCTGGAACATTTAAGGGGTAACATACTTTTGTATTTGGTAGTACCTTTGTTCAACTTCCTTGCAAAGTTTACTTCCATATCATCTAAATCTTCATCACCATCCTGATCTTCCTCTAACTTTGTGGTTTTGAACATTGTCTCAAACATGTAATTTAAAAAAAAAATTCCTTAATTCAAAATTAGTCAGGGTGCCAAACAACAATTCTATGGTAAAATTCTATAGATCATATAATTCTTCAATCACTAAGATCTTATTACTGTAGTTATCTGATAATGATATTAAGATATTCTCCATCACATCTTCATTTGTGATATTGCCTCCTTGATTCTTGACTTCATTCACTATAATATTAACCCTCTGAAAATAGATTTTAATGTCGTCACCTTCTTCCATTCTTATATTCTCATAATGATGCTTAGTTTTTATATTCTTAGATAACTTTTAACTCTATCATTACCTTTCATAAATCTCTTTTAACTTTTCCCAAACTTTATAATCAGTCTTTAATGAAATAACTTTGGTTAACTTAGTTTTAGATAAGACACTAAAAATTGTATGTCTTGGTTTCTCATTCTCTGCATAGGTTGTGATTTCATCTTGAGTGTTAAGGCTATTCTGATGAAACATATGATTTGTCTCCACATGCTTCTAGGTAGTTTAATTGATTGAAATCATATATCCTCTCATCTTATTTTTCCATGAACTATAGTCAGATCCATTAAACATAGGGATGTTTAGTTTTTCTGCCATTGAATCTATCTCAAGTGGTTAAGCTCCCCTCTAAGGAACTAAGATCTGATACCATTTGTTGAATAGGATCAATAACTGAGATGGGGGGGGGGGGGGAATCAGTTATTCACAAAATCTTTCTAAATTTTTTATTGATCTAGTAAATACTTAACAAAATAAAAAATTATAACAAATATAAACATGAAAGCACAAAACCCCCAACGCAATGAAAACTAGAATTTACATGGGAACCCAAACTGGGAAAAACCATAGTGAAGCTAATTATCATGAAATGAACACTGGTTAAGGTGATTTTTATAAGAGCTCATTGTCGATTTTCTGACTACAGGTTGGCTTATTTCCAATCGAGCTAACTACCTTGAAATATAAAAGTGGCTAACTACCAATACAATTTAGGCTCATTACTAAAATATAATAAATGAGTTTGAATCCACCATTGAAGCTACTGTCACTGACACTCTATAATACAAAAATGATATAACAATTTTCTACTAATTGTATCAACTTGCATAAACATCAACATAGATCTTCCCTTGTCAGATTAACATTCACTTCACATATTACTTGCATACAAACAACACCAAAAACTATAATTATCACTCTTCTTATACTGCTTGATGCCATAAACTAAGTCAACCTAAAACAATTTAGAATAGGTCACACCAAAAAATTCCTGCAATGGTAAGGAATGAAACATGGACCACCTTTCTGAGTACAACATGCCTCACGCAAGTCAACACACTACACCATCTCTAAGACTTTTGATACCAATGAATATGATCAATGCGTCACATGGTAACTACTAGTACTAAAACACATTGTACACACTCCAAATAGGACCAAACCCAAATAAATGCTCCACCATATGTTTCAAAATAAAAGGGACCAACACCAAAATGGATAAGGGTAAGCATTTAAAGCACATCATTTGGTGAACACTTCTATCAATACACCAACATCAACTACCAATACATCGAAGATAACCAAATCATAAATGAACCACATCTATACATTGGATATGTTGACATCAATGACAACCATTAATGATAATAACAATAATACCATCAAACTCACATTCTAACAATGAGGACACCCATCATATTGGGGAGACTAGTACCTTACCAATTACTAGGTCACTACTGCAAACTTGGAGGCCCTGAAGAAGGTTTTGGACCTAAAGAAGAAAATGGTGAACCTCTCTCACTTCAATTCATAACTTCCACACTCTACTTGATGCAAAAGAAGATCTTGGGTAAATATGCTAAAGATGAAGGGGTGGTTTGTTTGCTTAGCCATATATTGATCATTTCCTAGTTTTTTTATTGATTGAAAACATTAAAAAATGTATGTTGTATAGTTTTATATCTCTGGACATGTTTTGATATTATGGACTGGTTTACTAATAAAATGATGTTAATGTTCTATTAATGTCTTGTTGAAGATGCCTTCAGATTATTTTGTCTATAGGGTCAACACCATTGTTTTGCTACTTTCGATATTAAAAACGTTATTAGAATTTGATCAAATTTAGTGAAATTATATTTGTACTCTATTTCTTTCAAACATTCCATTTCATTTATATAGTATTTTAGTTTTTAATTTGGAAAATTATAAGATTGCATGTGCTATTTCAATTAATTTTGGAAATTAAATCATATTATTATTTTTATATTATCATTCAATTTTTAATTAATCAGATATAATTTTGTAAATTTTATGTTGTTAAACTAGAACATAACTTAATTTTAAATGTACACTTATAACATGATCCTTATTTTATAATTTTAAACGTATAGTAAAAATAGGGTCCTTATTTAATTTTAAAATATAGCAGTTAGAATATTTTAAAGTAAAGACCATTATTTTCTTTTATTTTACCTATTATTTAAAATTGATACATTAGAATTTAACATTACAATCAAATTAATAAAAAGTATTTTCTAGAAATTTGAATTAAAACATTTTACATTTTAATTAAACAAAATAAATAATTTTTAAAATTTATAATTTACTAAATATTTAAAATTTTAAAAGTAATGTATAATGTATGTATTATATATTTAGATAAATATATCATTAAATCTTTTGAGAAATATTAACTAATAAATATACTTTAATATCATAACATGCATATGATCTAAATGTCTTAAACATCACAATTTTTTTTTTTGAATGAATAATTCTATCTATAAGAGAAGATAGAATTCATTCATAAGATATGTTTAAAGTCTTTAATATATCATATAACATCATACATAAATCCATACGAGTTCAATTTTAACTTCTCCACTTTGAACATTGTCCAACTTGAGATGGAGTTCTTGTTTAATCTGTCCATTTCCTATGAAAATGGAACTATCACTCACAAATCCCTTGTTTTGAGATGAAGCAAGCCTCACAACTTCCATTTTTCCATTCTGTAGTTTGTGATCTTCTTTGACAATAGTGATGAGAGGGGAAATATCCACTTTTATGTTTCCCAATGATTCATCTGTTGTGAATATATCTTCATCCATGACTTCCTGAAATAAATTATTTTTAACAATAACACTTGTACCAAAGAATTAAAAATATAATTTGAGAGGGGCTAGAATATAAAATTAAAGTGAAGATAAAAACAATGTATTTTTAATATTTAATTTTTTCTATTGGAGACACTAACATAGAGAAAATACAAGACTATAATATATATTGTTAATTTTTTTAATATAAATATTATTTATAATAAAAAATTTATATTATATTGAAGAAAGAACAACTCTAATGTCATGTACCAATAAAAATCTAAAAAAGAGTAATACGATAAAATTCTTAATATATTCTTATTATACATTTTAAATAAAAATTAATATTTAAAATTTAAAAATTGTATTCTAAAATTCTAATGAAAGTTAACTCCTAAAAATGAGAAAATCAAAAGATACTAATGACACCCTTTGTTCAATAGTATAGCATTTGGGTTAAAGTTTAAATCTACCTATGTTTTTTAAGGTATTATTACAATTATGAAAGGGACACTAATCTCCTCTTTAGTATTTGAAATCTATTATGTATGCATAGGCATGTTATTATGCATTATAGGGTAACATAATACTATATTAATAATGTGAAAATATTATTATTTGAGTTCATATGTTTCTATTTGATGTTTGTTGTAAGTTTTTTATGATAGATAATATTTTATAAATTATTTTCACAACACATTATCTATCAATGTGGGATTGTTCCTATTATAATCTATTAATATATTTATATAAATAGGTAATGTATTTTATATTAGGTTTAAAATTTTAGATTTTATTTTCATAGTATGAATTTTTAGTCATTTTTAAGATGCTCCTAATTAATAATTAATATATTGCGGTGCATGAGCATTTGACTAACAATCAATCAATACTGTCCTAAAATATTTATCTTTTTGTTTTGATTTTGCCACCATTGGCTAGGTTGCTTTCATAAGTTTCCTTAAACTCCACATGTCTTAATAGTGAGGTCAAATTTGAAGCACTTGAGATTAGTTGCAAGATGTACTTAAGAGTTTAAAATTGAACCACTTGGTGCTATAGGGGCACTTCTGTTGAAAAGTCCATATAACTGGGGGTGAATTAGTTTTTCATAAAACAATTTTCCTAATCTTAATTGAATTGGAGAAATATTAAATCAATCAGATAAATAAAATAGATGTGAACATGAAAGCACATAAGAACACCATACAAAATGAGCACCATATTTTATGTGGAAAACTTGATATGGGAAAAACCACAAAGAATGCTAATTATCAAATATGAAATACCAGTAAAGGTGATTTTAAAAAAGTTTCTCAATGCAGGTAGGCTCACCCATACACCATTTTGATTTGGCAGTCCAACTTTGAGAGGCCATAACTTGGTCACCTGGGCTCTAATTTGAGTGCAATGTTTTTTTTATTTTGGGTAGAATATCCTAATTTTTTTAGTGGTACTATTATTTTGTAGTTTTGGTGGATGGATTTTGCAGAAATTATAGTTTTTTGTGACTATACCTATCCAATCTTTGATTTTACTACTTTAGAGGCTTCGTTCGCGCTCATACAAACACATTTTCAGGTGTGATTTTTTTTTAAAGTGCTTGATTTTTTTTCTACTTTTAATATTTGGTATCAATTTGGAGCCATTGTGAGTGGACATAGCACTTTCAAAAATTATCTATTTTGGCATATTTTGGCACTTGTAATTTCTTAGATCCTTGAGAGATCTTGTGTCTTCTATTGTTGAGTCTAAGATAGGTTCATATTTCTTATTGTAATCATCAAAATCAGAAGTCCACTTTGGTCCATTTGGCTAGTGGCAATTGTACACACTAAATATAAAGTGCCAAATTCTTCTTTTTTTTCTTTTTTTTTTTCTTAGGGGGGATCCTTTGATTGAGTGTATTTGGGGGGTGTCTTCAGTGGTTGTGCTTCTCTTTTTCTCTTGTGTTATTTTATTTTTTATTATAGGTTCTCCTTAATTTCTACTTTTAACTCCACATAATTATGCTACTTGGAAAATTGATGCATGGAGTAAGCTAATGGAAAAAGGATATAGTAATTATATTGATGGAACTATTGATGCACCATTTGATCTTGATGATATAATAGTATGGAAAAGTGAAAACAAAAAAGGATATTGGAATTTTGAGGCACTATGTCACATAGAATCTCATCTTTTATATTGAGGGTTGTAACATAGTCAAAGAAGCTTGGGAAAAACTTAGCAATTTGTATGGTCAAGTTGATAAATCTATGGGTTTTGAAATTGATAGAGAACTCATCAATTTGGGTCCCAAAGACTTTGAAACAATCCAAGACTATGTATCTAAGGCCATAGAACTAAGAGCCAAACTTAAGGATTGTGGCATGACCAAATTAGATGAAAACTGGATTCACAATTTGTTGGAACTTCTTCCATCACAATATTTAGCATTTGTTTCTATTAGGAATAAGGTGTCTCTACCTTGGATAATTCCTATTCTTATTATTTGTTTTGTAAAATGTATTTCTTGCAAATAATGTAATTAAGTGTGAGTGTACATGTCTAGTTGGCATGTTGATGTGTCACTCCACTTGATGTGTCAAAATCTTGAATTGTGTGTAAGGAGATCATGGCTGAAATGATTATGACAGATTCCTATGACATGTAAGAGCTATGTCTGGAAGATTCAATGACAGGTGAAGACATGATATAAGCATTTTTAGGGTTGCGAAGATAGGTGAAGTTTGTGTATTGTTGGAATGTTTTTTATGCTTTTGCGATTTGTCTTCAAGAGTTGGAAAACCTTCCGAAAGAACTTGCATTGCAAGTGTATTGTAAACTGTAATAGTTTTGATAAATACATTGTGTAGGTTTTGGAGTGCTGGGGTTTTTTTCAAAAGGTTTCCCTAGGGTAAATCATCGTGTCATTCTCTATTTTCTATATGCATGGTATATGGCTGCAATATCATTGTTAAAGTAGTTAACGAATTTGAAATTGTAAGGTTAAAATAATTTGCACAATACTTTCCTTTAGAGATTAGTGTAGGAAGTTGTTTCCGCACCTGAGTTTCCTTATAGTTTCTAGCTTCCAAACTCATAGGTTGACTATGTGCCCTTCACACACCATTCCTTCATTTAATACCTTCACAAAGATGTTGATGGTAGAACAAACAAAATTGGTGAGCATGGGGATTATCAAGTCTTAAAAGTCTATGGAATTGGTGGCTAATAAAGGGAATAAAGGAAAAAGATCTAACAAGAAGCATAAATTGTTGCAATAAAAGACACAATAAGAGAAATAAAACTCAACCTCCTCACCACAAGAAATCTTCAACAATAAGGGGAAATCATCCAAGAGGTAGTTTCTTACTTGTGCATATTGCAACAAGAATGGACATGAAGAACATTGTTGCTACAAGAAGGATATAGATGAACTCAAGAATCTTCTTAGGAAGAATAAAATAAGTCTACCTTCAAGAGTGACTACTTCATCCTCTTCTTCACATTTATATTTTGATAAAGGATCAGAAAAAGGATAAGGGCAAAGGTCAAGCCTTAATTTCTACCTCAAGTCATGATTCAGGGAGATGGATTCTAGATTTAGGGGCTTCTCATCATATGTCATCTCTACACTCAATTTTTTCTTTATTTGAGCCTTATCACATGCCACCAATTTTGAAGGTAAATCATATTAAAATGAATGTGATTGGTAAAGGAACTATTGATATGGGGGAGGGAACCTTCAATAATGTGGTGTGTGCACCTCACTTAACCCATAATATCCTTTCCATCTATCAACTCACTAATGACACAAAAAGGAGGGCTATGGAATTCACTCTTGATTCAGTTATTATCAGAGACTTGGAGAGTAGAGATATCATTTCTATAGGGGTGTTTGATAATGCATCTTGGTTATACTACTTTGCAGACTTTTATCATGATGATGATAGTGACTCTTCAACAAATTTTGAGCATACTTCCAGTGTTGATTCAGACTTTGAGGAGGACTTTGGCTACTTTAACTTGGGTATTCTCACATGTGATCCAGTTATTGCACCATCCATCTCTTCTCCTCCTATTGATATTACATTTACTATTGCTCTTGATGATGCTTGAATTCATATAGCCATGGGTTTAGGTGATTTAGTGCAACAAGATATTCCTTTTCTTCCAAACTCAATTCCATGGGATGACTACTTGACATACATTGTAGGTTTGTTTGTGGAGTCCTACATTGAGGATTTGGGAGACTTTATTGATGAAATTCATCTTCTCTTTTGTGAAGATGATCCTTCTACAATTTTTGCAAGGGAACAAGGTAAACCTCATCTTCATTGTCTACTTGATCATGCTTTTGAGGTTGACATGATGGTGGATACTTTGATACAATAGTTGGAGGAGGTCACTTTATCTTCAGAGTAAACACTTGAGTCTTTGACACATGTTCTACATTCATCCTCATTTGATCTCAACTTGTCTTTTCCAATAGTGTGGCCTAGTACACATGATTTGGAGGCACCTTTTGGTATTAACATCGAGTTGCTTGAGAAGGTTTCAGAGATTCCATACATTTTTTGGTTTCTTCCTACAAATTGGGGAGATTTCATTGATTCACCTTTAGTTGTGTTTATTCTTAATGGGAGGAACATTTTTGTACACTCATGGAGTAGTTTCCACATCAAGCTTAGAGCATCTACCACAAGTGTACATTCTATATTAAGGGGGGGGGGGGGGGGGGGGGGGGGGAGCTACTTGGTCTCTCTTCCACTTATTCTCTCCCATGGCAGGATTATTTATTGTATATGCATAATGTATGTAATAATGGGGGGGGGGCTTGACTAATCCATCCATCCATGCATCTTATTTCATGTCTCTTTTTTGGGGAGGGTTTTTCCCATGAGGTTTTCCTCTTTCTCTGCTTTATGAAAGATTGCATTGTTTTTGCACTTGCATATTGTACATGGGTACCTAAGATGGTCTAGTAGCTGGACACATCATGAATTGTCATCTAGCATTGTGAGCTTAAGTGCATTCCCCTAAGTTGCACTTAAGGGGAAGTTTTGGAGTAATTAAATATTCACTAATTACACTTTACTTAAATTTACTTAAAATAATGAATTTCATATTAGTTGTCATGTAGACACATATGAGTTTGCATCTCATTTTAGCACATGGTGTAGGAGAAATCCATATTATGTGGAGTTATTTGTTATCTCATTCCAATTTATGTGTGAGATCCACAATTATTACTCCTATCACATTATAATCCTGTCATTGTTGCACATGTTGCAATACTTTTTTATACAATGGACAATTATCCACCTTAGGTGGACATGTGATTACACCTTGTCTAGTTGATAGGTTATCTCTTTCATCACTCCTAGTTATCATGCATTGCCTATATATTTAGGCACATCTACTTTGTATTTATCAATTGGACATCAATTAGGCATTCATTATTATTTGATCATTATTGAATCAATCAATTGATCTTATTATTTTATCTCTCTCATTTGTGCTATCAATTGAGCTTCTAGATCTTGGAATTTTCATTATTTGCCTTAGGAAAATTCTTATAAAAATGAATTTTTGAAAAAACCCTAAGGAACTACCAACTTTCACAAATGCACAAAACAAAATGATCTAGAATAGAGTGAAAATGTGCTACATTGTTCTGCATATGCATTGCATTGATATGAATATGTGCTATACTACTTTGCATATACACTAAAACAAATAAAGCAAGAACTAAAAGAATTAATAAATGCACTACACTGCCCCCAACAAACACAAAATGATCTATAAAACTAATAGAAAGAGATTCTCTTAGTCTAATAATAGGGCATGCTTGTTGATGCCAATGTATGGCTAAAATACAAGGTTGGCTCCACATCAAGGAGTACCACATACCCATAATTAAGGTAATAAACACTTGAGATCAACTACTGAAAGCAACAAAAACTATCTAACATAAGAAATTTATATTAAAAGCGAAAGAAGGAATAGAAATAACACATCATGCTCATAACTCCATCACTAGCACAAGTCCACCATCTATACACTGGTCCCTAGTAGTGGTACAGTGTAATTCCACCCCACCACATGGAACCCTTAGGCCCACCCCACCATACATATGGAGATAGTCACTTGACTACAATCACAAGGTAAACTCACACATCTAAGACATTTATATCACACATGCCAATAATATGCAGAACTTAGGAGATAGGTAGCATAATGCAAGTAGGTCAAGGTTTCTACATAAACTAGACAAGGTATAGTGTCAAGACTCAAGAATGGAGTGTTATTGCATGACTCATAGAGTCTCGTATGGTCTTGAGCATTCCTTCTCTCATCAAGAAAGCTCTACTATTGTGATATTTATAGTAGGATTCAATTGTGTAGTTTTTTGAGTCAAACTCATTGACCCATGTATCATGAGTAGTGGTTTGTAAGAACCCATCACTCATTAGAATGAATGGAATAATTAAAACTCATTACATCTAGGCGATGCTATTAGAGGTGAAACACCAAGACTTTTTAGGAGGTCACCCATCCTAGTACTAATCTATCTCAAGTGCACTTAACTACAAAGTTCTCTCCATGGTTAAGACCACTCTTCTTGCAAATGGGTGGACTTAACCATGGAGAGAACTCCATAGTTTAATGCATTCAAGATGGATTAGTACTAGGATGGGTAACCTCCCATGAAGTCTCAGTGCTTCACCTCTATGAGTATCACCTAGATGTAATGAGTCCTAAGTGTTCCATTCATTCTAATGAGTGATGCGTTCTTGTTAACCATTACTCATGAACCATGGGTCAATGAGTCTGAATACAAAAACTACACAGTTGAATCTTGATAGTAGTATGATAATTTGACTTGTTGTGAAAAATATCTCCTACTTATCAAGTTCTATTATGTGAACTCAATGTCTGAAGAAGGCCATAACTATTCTAGCTCAACATCTATAGATGGCCATGACTATGCTCACTCAACATTCATAGATGGCCATAGCTATACTGGCTCTCTGTCACTTAGAAAACCACAATACCAATGTTAATCTCTCTTGTTATGGATTTTTTTCCCATTTCATTTAATGCTCTCAGTTTTTATAATTAACTCTACCAAGGGTTATCCTAGGACCCCTTTGTTTTCTAGCCACCCTGGGGAGTAGCTCTATCCCACTACTCCACACTTATTGGTCAAAATGAAATGCTTGACAAACACAAGAAAAAGAGATGTCATGAAACAACAAGAGGAGACAAGGTACACTCGATTGGAATCATGAAGAGCTCAGATCACTTAGAACTTGACATAGGAGTATAGCTCTAATACATGCCTAGACACAATCTCCACTATAAATCCATACCACAAAAGGTTTGACATAAAAAATGACAATAACTAGAGGAAAATCACTCCCAACACTCAAGATCAAGAAGCTAAGTAAATGCAATAAAAGGCACAAATGCCAAAATTCTCAACTAACCACCATGCAAAGAGCTAAGATTATGAAGGAATACATTAAACATCTTGCAAGGACACGAGGGAAGCTCACAAACCACAAAATACACTAAAATCCCAAATTTAGATAAAAACTAGAAAAGTTCCAAAATTAACATTTTAACATCAAAAGGGGAAGTTCAGATCATGGTAGCTATTACCTGGAATGTCCTCAATCCATTTTGATACCACAATCTTGTTGGCATAATGGTTAGCACTCCCCTTGGGATTTGTGACATGGCTTAATTGCTTCCTATGTCTTCTATAAGTCTAGTGGTTGTATTAGGCATTAACGGGTCAATCTTTTGGTGCAGTGACAACCACTACTTGTAACAAGTGGTATTAGAGCTTGGTTACAAGTTCGAATCCCCTCAGGTAACACTAAGGGGGAGATTGTTGGCATAATGGTTAGTGCTCCCCTTGGGATTCGTGACATGGATTAACCGCCTCCTGTGTCTTCTATAAGTCTAGTGGTTGTATCAGCATTAACATGTCACTCTTTTGGTGCAATGACAACCTCTACTTATCAAAAATCTTACTACAACCTTGGAACTCTACTAATTCCAACATTCAAAACATGTCAAGCATGGCAGTAGAAAAAACTAGAAGGCACACAAAATGAGGCAAGCTAAAAAACACCCAAAATGAAACTTGGAATTAAGCCATTAAATTAAAACCCTTTTTCTAAAACACACCCAACATCACAAATATCCAATGAAATTCTAGTTATAGGCATGCACATAAAAGTGGGTAGCATAAGTCTACAAAATTCATAATTTCCAAATTACAAAATGAGAAATGCTTCTAAAAACTCAACCGTGTAAAAGAAAATAATGAGAATGTGGGGGAATGCTAATTCGCAGCCCAAGAATCTATAGAAAATTACTTAATGAAATAGAAAATATAGAAATCCCTACCACACACAAAGTGGAAATAATAAAAATGGGTGAAAGAAATTGGGTTCTTCATGGAAATGAAAATGACTCCATGAGAAGATTAGCAATGACGACATAGATCCAATGATTTGTTACCCATGTGGATCTGACAATTGGATCAAACACAACGAGAAAATCACTAATTTTCTCCAAACCAATTTGGAGAAAAATCCAAATTCATAAAATGCAAAAGTGAGGAAAATGAGTCTTTCCTCAAATATAAAGTCACTTTTCTAAAAAGGTCTTCAAATAAAAATAGCTTCAATAACTTAAACAAGTATAGACTTCCTAAGTTAAATTAAATAAATTCTAATAAAATGGAATTTGACTATGGTTAATTAGCCAACAATAAAATTAAATCTCCAAAACAATTAAGCATCATTAAAAATATAACTAAACTGCGACAACTGTAAAAATGCTAAATGTACACACACATAACTGGTCTATAAAAAATGCACATGAAATCTAGATTTACAAACATGTATTAGAGGTATTGATGCAAGGGCATCCTCGGTTCTTGAAGATTCTGGCAGTCTCAGTAATTGTCTGGTGGAGTTCGGTTAATTGGCTGGTGATCTTGGTAGAAGGCTGGAGTTTCTCTGTCTTTGATGATGGTTCTCGGTCAAAGTTTGTTTTGCTTCACCGATGGAACTTGGTGGATGATGGTCACTCGATGACTTGGTGTTTTGTTGCTTAGTTATCGACAGGATCTCGGTGTTTATATTTGTTGCTCAGTCGCTGAAGTGGCTCGATTGCAGGAGGAATCGGTCATTGAGGGAAGCTTGATCATGGAAGGAGACTTGACATTTCTAGTGCTCGATAATGCTTGTGGAGCTTGGTTGGTATGTTTTCTCGGTATATTTCCTGGCACTTGGTAATTTGGCTTATCAATCGGTGTCCTTGGAGATTTGGGAGGCCGAATTGGTATATTTATTATTAGTAGCTGATGTCACATTCTCCTATGTGGATCCGGAGGCTAACATGGAGAATTTAATTATTGTAAGGCTATTTGAGAGCTGACTTGTATTGCATTTAATATTTGTTTGTAGGAGTTAATTATGTCATCCAGCTGACTTGTGGCTAGAGATCAGTATTTAAGAGGGTGCTTGGGTAGTTGTTTAGGGGATGATCAGATTGGGGCAGATTAGAGAGATCTGGACAAAGTAGATTGGAAGAGGTAGAAGAAGGGTAGAAGAGTTAGCAGCTTGGGAGCTTAGGAACAATTAGATTGCTTGGTGGCTTGTGAGCACAAGTTTAGATCTTTCTTGGAGTGCCTACCAATGTCCTGTTGTGTTGCAGACTTGGGTTAGCTGAGAGATGTGTTGGATCCTGTGTGATCTTGTAGAATTGTTTTTTGATTTGTATTTGGCCGTAATCAAGAAGGCCTTACAGCCTGACACATTGCATGTAATTAGTTGTTGATGAATAAAGATATCTATTTTCTTACAGATCTGGTTTTGGTGTTGTGTTATTCCGTTGTGTTTTTGTTTGGTTGCAATTTTGGACAATCCTTAATTGGATCCTCCATCCTTGACTGCATCAAGTGGTATTAGAGCTGAGTTGATCTTGTTTGGAGAAAGGTTGGTGAAGAGATTGCGTGCAATCTGAGTCACAGATCCATGTTACTAAACTTGTGAAATCATGGCCTAGTTGTTCATGCGAGCTAGCAGGTTGCGATCTGTCTTGCATACAAATCAGAGGTTGTCACAAGGTGGTCAGTGTTGGGTTTGTTGCAGAGGGTTTTTGAAGATATTTGGAGATGTCTCTGAGAGGATTGAACCCTAGTGTGATTGCTTCTCTCTGTGATGTGGTGGAAGCAAAGATTTTTGAGAGGTTTTCTCAGTGGGAAATAAATTTGTTGAGCCGTATGGAGAACTGGGTTGATAACCTTGTGAAGGAAAGTGTTGTTGAGCTTTGTAAAGCTTATCAGAGTTGGGACATGCCAGTCCAGAAGAAAGTTGTTTGGTCTATTAGAAGACTGGTTCGAGAGAGAAGACATCTTGAAAAGGTTTCTTGTGATAGTATGGAGGTTGAAGAGGTATTTGGAATTGGTTTTGATGGTCAGTTGATGGATTCTACCATGAAACCTGCAGAGAAACTTGTGGCTATTACTGAGATACCTATGGTTGTTGACACTGTTGTTGACCTTGTTAAAGTGGTGAGGAGATTGGTTTTTATGTTCAGTCAGTTGTGCCTAACATGGAAATTGCAGAGCATCTGGTTGTGCCTAATCGGGTAGCTATTGATGAGGAGTTACCTGCTATTGAACACCTTTTTGATGATGGTGTTACCAAATTTCTTTTGTTTAGTGTTGAGGGGCAGAGGTTGTTTGCTGGTTACGGACTTGAGTCACTAGTTGACAGTGATAAGTCTTGTGATGAGATTCTAACTTGATACTTAGTGATGGGTTGAAGGCTTAGTTTGTTTTGGATGTTGAACATGCTGACTGGTTGGTGACAGATTGGTTAAGGAGGACTTGGGTGATGAATTTGTGCATTTTCTTGGCTTCGTGGATTGACAAGCCCTATGTGAAGATGAAGTGGATGACAGACTTTCTTGAAGGAGCAAAATGTGGGACACACATTCTTATTTACCTCAGGTGTCTGATGTAGGGGCATCCTCAGTTCTTGAAGATTCTGGTAGTTTTGGTAACTGTTTGGTGGAGTTTGGTTAATTAGCTGGTGATCTTGGTAGAAGGCTGGAGTTTCTCCATCTTTGACGATGGTTCTTGGTCGAAGTTTGTTTTTCTTCACCGATGGAGCTTGGTGGATGATGGTCACTCGGTGACTTCGTGTTTTATTTCTCGGTGCTCGGTTACTGAAGGGGTCTTGGTGTTTATGTCTGTTGCTCAGTTGTTGGAGGAATCAGTTGCTGAGGGAAGCTCAGTCATGGAAGGAGACTCATCATTTCTGGTGCTCAGTAATGCTTCTGGAGCTTGGTTGGTATGTTTGCTCAGTATATTTCATGGAACTTGGTAATTTGGCTTATTGATGGGTGTCCTTGGAGATTTGGGAGGCCAACTTAGTACATTTATTATTGGTAGCTAATGTCACATTCTCCTATGTGGATCTAGAGGCTGACATGGAGAATTTAATTATTGTAAGGCTAGTTGAGAGTCGACTTGTATTGCATTTAATATTTGTTTGTAGGAGTTAATTATGTCATCCAACCAACTTGTGGCTGAAGATCAATATTTAAGAGGGTGCTTGGGTAGTTGTTTAGGGGATGATCAGATTTGGGTAGATTAGAGAGATCAGGATAGAGTAGATTGGAAGAGGTAGAAGAAGGGTAGCAGAGTTAGCAACTTGGGAGATTAGGAACAAGTAGATTGCTTGGTGGCTTGTGAGCACAAGAATAGATCTTTCTTGGAGTGCCTACTAGTGTCCTATTATGTTGTAGACCTGGGCTAGCTGAGAGATGTGTTGGATCCTATGTGATCTTGTAGAACTATTTCTTGCTTTGTATTTGGCCATAACTGGGAAGGCCTCACAACTTGGCACATTGCATGTAATCAGTTGTTGATGAATAAAGATATCTATTTTCTTACAGATCTATTTTTGGTGTTGTGTTATTCTGCTATGTTGGTGTTTGGCTGCAAGTTTGGACAATCCTTAATTGGATCCTCCATCCTTGACTACATCAGGTATGATATAATAATCATAGATACATAGCCCATACATGGACAATATTGGCTCAATTATGAATGACCAGGGATAAAGACATGCTCAAACCTAAAACTTAGGTGGAACAATGTCTGGTAACTATTCATTGAAACACACAAAATTTAAGTGCAGCTACTCACAATATAAATAGCTAAAGAACATATAATAATAATAAAATATGCCTAATGAAATACTAATGCTCTAGTAATGATAGAAGTTGTATGTATTAGAATGTCGCAACACTAGTCGTTCCATATTCTAATCCTCAATGAACATAATCATTTAAATAAACATTTTATTTAAACATAAAGCATTAAAATACTTATATACAATAATGTGAGTATATATCAGTGAAAGTCGATGATGAAACATCCCACAACATATAAGGTACGATATAACCAGAAATAAAATATAATCATCATTATATATTAATCCAATTTTATTGAATGCAAAATACACCAGATATCATCATAAAGCATCATGTAACATCAAACAACATCATCATATAGATATGATCAAAATGGTAAACAATAACATAATCTAACATCTAACACAATAATGATACTATTAAAACTAAAATAATGTATCGTCATCAAATTCATTTCATCCTGTGAATAATCACAACATAACAACAAGAGTCTACCTTGAATCAAAATAGCTTGGAACAAAATGCAACCATGTGAGGCACTACATCCTCCCCCTAGGCATAGGCTTACTCCTGGAAGCTTAAAAAAAGATAGGCGTACAAAACTCTCTACTGTGAAGCATCCTCCCAAGTAGTATAATTATCATCACTTAGGTCCCATTAGAACCTTACCTACTTTATGTCTTGGCCCTTGAGGGTCATCCTCTAATGTTGAAGAATGCAAATGGACTCCAAAGAAAGATGCCTTTCCTTTTCTTGTAAAGCACCCTAATCAAGAACACGGGTCACATTAGGAATATATTATCTCAGCATAGAAACATAAAATACATTGTGAATGTGCAATGGGATAGGTGGTAATGCCAAGTTATAGGAAACATGATCAATCCTCTCAATAATCTTAAATGGTCCAACAAAATACAACACTAACATAGCACCTTTGCCATAATATATGGGGCTCTTCCATGATAGAATTCACAAAAAAACATGGTCACCCATTGAAAAGTGACTATCTAGCCTATGAGCATCATTATACTTCTTCTTATGATCCTAAGAAGTAACTAAATGATCTCTATTATGAACCACTTGCTACTCCATATCCTAAAGCATCTCAAGATCCAAGGCTACACAATCATCCAAATGATCCCAACTCAAAGGTGTACAATATGGTCGACCATATAAGCCCTGAAAAGTAGACATGCCAAGAGAACTATGCTTCCAATTTTTATAGAAAAAATTGACCAAGTACAAATAGTCCTCCCACCTCGACTACTAATCCATCACAAACATGTGAAGCATGTCCTCAAGGACCCAATTCACCTTCTCCATTTGACCATTAGTCTCGGGGTGATATGTTGATCTAAAATTGATCTGTGTGCCCAAAGCATCCTAGAGAGATGCCCAAAGTGAAAAAATAAACACTGTATCTCTATCTAAAATGATCTTGTAAGGTATACCATGCAACTAGACTATATCCTCCATCAACACATATGCTACTGACGTAGTAGTATAAGAATCTCTCATAGGTGAAAAGTGAGCCACCTTGGACAAATTGTCCACATTAACCATAATGGCATCATGGATACAGGATGACATAGGTAGCACAATAATAAAATCAATGGCTATAGTGTTCCACTTCTATTCAAGAATAAAATATGGCTACAAAAGACATGTAAAATGATAATGTTCTACCTTCACTCTCTAACACTGAAGATGTATAGCCACAAAATCAGCAACATCACACCTCATCCCTTCCAAAAAGTAATTTTTTAAAAGATTGGCATGTATCTTCTTGATGTAAGGATGTATAGAATATGGTGAATGATGTTCCTTAGAAAAAACTAAGGAATGAAGATTACCTAACACTGGTATGTAAATGAACCCATGGTGCCACAAAAGTCTATTTGACTCCAAAGAGTAACTTGAAAACCATCCTCAAAGGGTATGTTTAGACTCATTCTCTTCTCTAACTTCCTAATACCAATGGGCACTAGGTAAAACCTCAAGAATACAACTACAAAAATATACACCAAGAGATAAAATAGAGACCTCATACCTTATCCTACTCAAGGCATTTGCAACAATGTTCTCTTTCCCCTTGATGTAATGAATGTAAAAATTTTACACACAAAGAAAATCCATCCAATGATGGTGTCATGAATTTAGGTTCAGATGAGAAAAGATATACTACAAGCTATGATGGTTTCTATCCAACTCAAACCTGTGACCCAAAAGAAAATGTCTTTAGCACACTAGCGCATGCACAATCTCTGCTAAATATAAATCATGGCTGGGTTAATTTAGCTCATGATCCTTGAGATTTTTGGAATCATAATCTATCACTCATCCCTCTTGCATAAGAACCCCCCCACACCTTCCATCGATGCATTAGTTCACACCATGAACTCTCCTGCAAGATTTGGCACTACCAAGATAGGTATACTAGTCAAACACTCCATAACAACCTAAAAGGTACTTCACACTATGTAGACCAAAAACAATTCTTCTCTTTCCTCTGAAGAGAAGTGAAAGGGTGATCCAACCAAAACAATTCCTTAAAAATTTAGCAGTAGTTACTTGCCAAACCTATAAAACTATAAACCTTAGGATCACTAGTTGACACTGGCCAATCCATAATGGCCTAGATCTTTGATGGATCCATAGAAATGTCATCTTTAGAGATGATATGACCAAAATATCTCACCTAAGTCTATAATAACTCACACTTGGCCAGGTTTCCAAACAACCGATGGTCACAAACACAATGCAATACCTAACACAAATGGCCCTCTTGCTCCTCTATAGTCCTCAAATACACTTAAATGTCATCCAAAAACACAAGGACAAAATGGTCAAGATAGGTGTGAAATACACCATTCCTCAAACTCTTGAACTAATAAACATATTGAGATGTTGTTGGCATAGTTGTCATTGATGTTAAACCTTCATATTGGTTACCTGGTAGTATCAATTGGTTGTTGACTGTATCAATTGGAAGTTTACGGTTGTTGATATGGTGTCAGTATGATATCAAGGTTTCAATTATACATAAAAATAGATTTTGTATGTATAGTTTTGGTGTATGGTGTTGGGTGTAATTATTTCTACTAATAGAATACATCTTCTAGTACACCTATATGTTTTAGTGAGTGTAGTTGAATGGTGTTTCTATTAGTATTTGTTGATTTTTGTGCTTACAGTATTCTTCCTAGTGTTCCTTCTACATAAATATTCATGTATTTAATCAAATGTTTATGGTGTAATGGTTATATCTTGTTCTAGGTAGGTTTTCATCTAGTTTCAATCATTGGTTGGTCTAGATATTTTTTTGATCAAGTCATTTACTTGGTTTTGGTATTATGATAGTTACATAATATTTTGATAATTGTGATGTGAGGCATATGTATCTTCAGTGTGACCTATGTTTTGGTCCTACGATAATATTTTGTAAAGATTTCTTAAGTATGACCCATTTGGTGGTAGTGTGTTAAATGTAATTGTAATATATTTTGTTGTGTGGCCAACATGTATTTTGGCTGGGCTAACACATTTTGGCTACCTTATCAAATGTATATACAAATAGATATATCTTTTGTATCTAGAGTGAGAGTGTGTATGTGAGCGAGACGGAGAATTCAACATGACATAGTGCATGTCTATTTAGGTATATCTAGAAGTGGTGTGTAAGAAAAAGGAAGTTGAGTAAAGTATTGTCATTTAAGGGAGAGGAGATCTTACATAATGTGTTGTAGAGGAGTCGTATATCATGCTGGCAGAAGATCAATATCAGATCTACTACAATAAGTGATTATTGTGTTGTCAACCGGAAATATTTGATACATAGGAATATGCAATTCTATCAGTTCACATTTTGTAATACATATTTTGTATAAGGGTAGTTATCCTGACCAACAATAAACTAACTTGTAGTGAGAAAAACTAGTAGTGAGCTCTTAAAAAACTCACCTTAATTGGTGTTCATTTCATGAGAATTAGCTTCTCTATGGCTTTTCCACGTTTGGGTTTCCATGTAAATTATGGTGTTTAATGTGTTGATGGTTTTGTGCTTTCATGTTTTTAGTAGTCTTAGTTATTTGAATGGTTTATGTGCTTACCAGTCTAGTAAAATTTTTAGAACTTGTTTGTGAATAACTAATTCATCCCCTCTTAGTTATAATTCATTTGGGGCCCTCAGGATTGAAATCGGGTCCCCAACTTGGGTGCGTTGGTGAATCTATGGCGTGCTTGGCTGGGGGGCCCGTGGGGGTGTGTTCTACAAATCCTTCCTCTGCTACTCATTGCTCCATTCGGTCCCCTACGTCAGATAAAGCTAAAGGCACTGGTTGGGATGTGGCGCTCGGGGTTGTGTTTTCTGCTGCCGAGGATGTTGGTTCAGGTGCTGGGTCGGGATGGGAGACTACTACCCTATTGCAAATGGATTTTGGTTGGGGCTACTCTCTGCGAAGCGATAAGGCTAAGGCTTCGACTGCTAGTGATGGTCATATGTGTGAAGACATGGAGGAGTGAAGTATTACTGCTGTTAGTTTTTGTGAATTTTGTTAATTTTTGGTATACCCAAGTGAAATTTGAATTACTTTGTAATTTGGGCAAAAAGTGTGTTCCCAAACTGACTCCTGGGTAGAAGTGCTGACAGGGTAGAATAGATGAAAATTTTGAAACTATGTAAATATTAGGTATATTTTGAAGTAGGGAGGAATTTTTATTGCAAGCAAGGTACTTGTATACAGGAGGAAGTATTATCTCCATTTTGTAATAAGGGTAATATATCATCGATAAATATTGTAAATATCAATGTTACAAATATTATATTTTTGTGATGATGCTAGATTTTCTTACTGGTTCTTTCCTGGTTGAGCAATTTTTGAATCAGATTTTTAATAAAATATATTCAGTGGCTTGACCACTTTTGCAAAAAAAAAAAAAAAAACAATTGGTATCAGATCTTGGTCCCTTGCTAATAAAGCTTAGCCTCTTGAGGGAGATCTTGGATGTTTAAATAAATGGAAGGAAAGTAATTTTCTCATGAGGATTGGAAAATCATGATGAACGACATTGAGAGTACCAAATTAGAGAGTGAGGAGTTAAAATAAAACTCGAAGGAAGTAAATGCATGTATCAGTAACCTAAGGGATCAAATTTTCAAGTTCAAAGAAAGGCACAAGGAAGCCAATAAAAAATTGTTCAAGAATCAAAGGAAAAGGTGGTGAAGCTGGAAAAGAAGCTAAATGACAAGAAAAATATTGAGGAATTTATCAAATATGGGTTAAAGAAAAAAATAGAAGGTTGGAAGAGGATCAAAGAAGAACCAAAGATCACCATAGAGGAATGGAATTAATCTAAAAAGAATCTCAAGGATATCATCAAGATGAAGTGAGATGAAAATGAGAAGATTGATTAGGAATTAAGGAAGCTGAGAACTGAAGATAAGGTTTGTGAGAGAAAATTTTTTGTGGATCAACTTTTAGCCCTATAGAAGAGTCACAAAGATAAAGAAGGATGATGGTTTATTGGAGAATTTTTAAATATGAAGTAAAAAGGAAAGAATAAGGAAGTTGTAGCTAAAGAAAAATCCAAGAGAACAAGGAAGATCCAAAATCCAAAGACATCTATATGAAGACATTTCGTAAGGTAACCAAATGCTCAAAGGTACTTATCTTTTAACAATTATTTTCACATTTACAAGAATTTTGGTCATAAGGCAGTTGAATGTAAGATGAGGAAATAATAGAGGGTTCAATGCATTAATTGTCATAAGTTTGGTCATAAAGCGAATTAGTATAGAATTTAAATTTCTTATCTAGTTAAGAAAAGTGGAATGAATAATATCTTTCATGGGAACTACTATGTGTGTTAAAATTATGGTCACAAGGATATTCAATCCAGATCTAGGGTTTAGTTAGTGAGATCGATTTAGAGGAATTCCAATTGTTTCAAATGTGGTTAGATTAATCATTTTGCTCATTTCTAACACATGTAGATATGGTGGTGCTTTGGTAAAGACCAGAGATGGTAATAATGTTACAATTTCAAGTGAATCTCAGAAGACTAACATGACATGAAAGAAGAAATATTTTGCTGGTGAAGAAAACTCTATGGTTTTAGACCCTAGTACTAGCTCTTGTGGTAACTAATCCAAATGATTTGGATTAGGGGGAGTATTAAAATGCTATATTAGTCACTTCCCCTTCTTTGAGGCAATGCCAGTTGCAATAGGATGTCTCTGGTATGATGGTTGGACAAATAATGATTGTAGATATGTTAGTTGATTGATGTGAAAAGTATGAGTGGGTTGCATCAACAATAATTAATGAAAAGAGAAATTATGATGGTTCATGTCTATAAAAGAAAATATTTTAAGTCATTTGACATTGTTATAAGAAAAAAATAAGAGTTTTAGCAGAGTTTGAGAGAAAGGTTGAATAAGATTACTTGAATGCAATTATGGACTCTCAAGTGATGGTTTGAGGTACCAATGCAATTGTGTCAAGGATGCTGAAGAAAGTTGAGCTAGAATAATTTGATCATGGCATGATCAAACAACTGGAAGATGGTTTATCTGCAAATGAATTTTAGAGGATACAAAATCTTGGTTTGGATATATGGGGATAATTCCCTTGGTGCAATAAAAAGGAATTCATTTTGTTTTTACTGAGTTAGTTTGAGGATGGAAACCTAGTGTTGGATAAACCCTATGAGGTGCCTAAAATGGTAATTTAAGACATCATAAGATTGTGTAGTATTGGTGGTTTACCTATAAAGAGGATGATCAGTTATAAGGAAGTTGAAGAGTTAATTGGTATTGACAGGTGGTGAGGTATGTTTCCTATGGAATTAATTATAGAATTTAGTTTCAAAATTGTGATGGTGCCACTAAAGCTATGGTAGCTTACATTGCTCATATGATGGTTAGAGAAGGTGTTCAATTTGATCTATGCAAATTTTAGTGGGATAATTTTCTTGAAAACATTAAGATGATTGTAGAGGAAAGATATGGGTTTGGATTTTTTTTTTTGGTTATATTCTTAGTGTTATATTTCTTGAGACCTTTATTGGGTAATGAAAACATTGAGTGAATGACCGACATCCCTGCTATTAAATAGATTCACATATACCTAGAGAATTTGGAGAATAGTGTAGATGCTTCTTAAGCATATTTCACTTCATTGTAGATGAATATTTGTTCTAATTTGGTTTATTCTAGTGTTGTTATAGTGTTTCATGGTAAAGAGGGTTCCTCCTCTGGTAAGAAAAGTAAAGATGTTTCTATCAATGGTTCCCCTTTAGAACCTAAAAGGAGAAAAACTTGCGCTAAAGAAAAATATTATTACCATCTTGGAGGATGAAAAAGAAGAGGCTAAGAAAAAGAAGGAAACTAAAGAGAAGAAGGAAGAAGAAGAGAATGATGTGGTCTCTCCATTAGAATGTTATAGTGGATTTTGATGTGATTCAGTCTTTGTTAGAAGATGGTGAGTTTGACAAAGTTGGTGAATTATGGTCTAGTTTCTCTTCAGTGAGAAGAATAGAGTTATCATAATTTTTGACTAGTCACTTGATCAGTAAGAAGATTATTATTTCTAGTGTGTCTAGTATAATACCAGTTGAGTTGGTTAGAGATATTGAGAGAAAATTATTGCATAGTGGAGTTGATTGCAGAAAGATCAAGGAGCCTATTGAGAAGAAATGTACCGATGCAAAATAAAAGTTATCTAGGTTAATTAGTGAGACCAAGGAATACATAAAGGAAATTTTGGATATGTATAGGTATTGTCTTTGGTGGCCTATTGCTATTTAAAACTTTGGAGGTAGAATTGAAGTAATTGAAGAAGAATTTAATGAACTAGGAAATACATATGATTATTTCAAGGAAAAAGAAGGAAAACAAAGTATAAGAGTTGGTTACTTACAGGGTGAATTTTTATAGTTATAGAGATAAAGATAAGATCTGGTGAAGACATATTATCTAGTAAAGGACATGGTTGAGGTTCGGTTGGAGCATATCTTTGGTATTCTTGCTGATGTAGAGAGTTATGAACAATGATTTTGATCTTCAAACTAGATTTCATCTTTTAACATGCTAGTGGAGCATGATAGTCTATTAGTATATAAAGGCATTGAGGGGGGGGGTGAATCAATGCAAATAGGTAATGAACCGACTCAACCAATAATTTGATTATGCTTTTAAACAACTTCCATACAACCAAACATGCAAGTGTAACTATTGAATAAAAGTAAAATAATTCAAGCATCCACCAAAGCACAACACATAACACCACTAGTTTTTTTCATGGAAACCCTTGTAAGAGGGAGAAAATCATGGTGGGGATGACACCCAAAAATATCTTCATTGCAGTAAAAATAGTTTCCTTGTTAGGATCTTACAATACCCTGTTAGGGGCTCACCTGGTTAAGAGTGACTAGTACCTTGTTAGAAGTACAATTAGATCTGTTAGGATCTACCTCACTAGAGGATTTTGAAATTCTTCTCAGAAGTCACCTTGTTAAAGGATTTATACACTAAGCCCTGTTAGATTCCACCCTATTAAGGCATTTAACCTGCTAACTTATTAGAGTTAGCCTTGAGCAATGAACTCAAATAACTAATATGGAAACGACACTGCTTGCCTAACAAACCCAATACAATATTTGTATCCTGGTGCAAATTTCTATTTCTATCTCTATCTTTGATTGCAACCACCAATAACACAATTCTATTTTAAATCACATGATTTAGCTTGCCTTTATACTACTATTCTTAAGTCGGCTAGGGCTTGAAAAACATGCCACAAGTCAGCCCAAAATTGATGAGCATAAAAGTTTGTTCATATCTTATATAGTGTTGTGACTTAGTCCTTAATTTTTACTTCTGTTATGTCTCTATTTCCATGTTTTTAGTCTTTAAGTTTGACTTTGTTGGGAAGGATGTCTTGTAGGCTTATAAGCCCTAAATTTCATGACTTAGACCTTATAAACCTTTTATGCAATATGCCTGTAATGCAGTACTTTATAATTATGTTTTAATGGATAATTTAGTACTTGATAAATGAATATGTGTTTCATATCTTGTGGATTTATTTTTCTTTGTTCCTATAACCATTTATGATGCAGGAAAGAAGGAGCAATTAAAGTAGTTATAAGCCTGATCATGCAACAAAGAAGTTAAGTAGTTGCAGGACCCGATCTTGTAGCAAAGATTGTTACTTAAAGAAGTCCGCAAGAGAATGCTGGCACAAGTCTAGTTTGATTGAGTCAGAAGGATGAAATCTTAATGATGATGAAATCTACAATGTTATGGATGCTATGTTTATTCCTTATGATGTTGAGCGAGTTTCTTGTTGATTTTTGTAGGAGTAGTTATGTTTGTTCTTTCCAG
Source organism: Chamaecyparis obtusa (assembly GCA_027943335.1). Taxonomy (NCBI): domain Eukaryota; kingdom Viridiplantae; phylum Streptophyta; class Pinopsida; order Cupressales; family Cupressaceae; genus Chamaecyparis; species Chamaecyparis obtusa. The sequence goes on along the minus strand of BSBK01003667.1, from coordinate 1,268,447 downwards.
GATGTAATTATGCTTCACCCCCTTTCTTGTGGTGTGATTAGTTAGTTGATAGTTTATTTTCTTGTTATAAATAAAGAGCTACTCCTCTGCACAACAATAGCCATAATAGAGATCAATTTAGAGCTGCAATAGTTTTCTTGAAGTTCAATTCAACTATGCATGTAATGAAATTAGTTTTGATGAATAAAATGATGAAGTTTTGAGAATCTATCTTTAGTAACTAAATTTTGGATAATTTTTGAGGGGGGCCACTTAGTGAGTAACCTCTAGTTAGAGTAGTTTTCTTTTCAACATTTTTTCCATTTAAGTCTTGGTGTTGGACTGTTCTCGCAACCACTGGAGTCCATTCCCTATGACTGTTCCCGCAACCATGATAGGAAAAGTAGTCCTTGTTTGATGTAAATAGAGCTTTGTTTTGTTTAAGTGTGAGATTTTAAATTAGTACTTTATTTTACAAAGCATTCAAGTTAAGTAGTTTCTCTAATTTGATTTCCTTGCAACCATAGAATAGAGTTACTTCAAACATTTACTTCCTACAACTTCATGTTAGAATGGCTTTAGTAGGCACTTAGTGCACATATTGTGTTGCACCATTTCAAGTACATGTCTCTGGATTGATATTTAAATGTGTCTCCATGATAAGAAAGTAGCTACTTGGATAGAATATTCAATTTGAAAGATGAGTCATGGACCTAGTTATTAGTACTTTTTGTGGAGCCGACCACCCCTTTATAATAAATAAAATAATAATTGATTCTAATTTAAAAAATAAAAATAAAATTTCTTCAAGGTTTTGAGTCTATCTACAAATTTTGACCAAGATTATAAAAACACTTATAAAATTATGAGCTAACGAAGAAAAAAAAAAGGTATAAAAGTAAGTCGTATCCCAATAAAGTGCTTAAGATAAAAAGTGAAAAATATTAATATAACTCATCTAGGAGTTGAAGGAAAGGTAAAGTTTGAGAGATCATACCACTTCAAGTGGTGGGGTTGGAGATTGAAGTTGAGTTGGAGATGGAACACCAATTGTGAGTTCGTCATTCCAAACAGGATTTAGAGACCTCTTTATTGTCTTTGTTTTCACCCTCTATGACAAAAAATGATATTCAAGCTAGATACAAAATATTTACTAACATAATTATTCTATATATTTTTAAAAATAAAATATATCAATAAAGATGTGCTTTAACAGTTAATAAAAGTTTCCACATAAAAATAAAAATTTAATCAATAAAGATGTGCTTTAACAATTAATAAAAGTTTCCACATAAAAGTCAAAAATTAATCTACAATATGTAATAAATCTAATATATTTGAAAAGCTAAAAAAATAATTTTATTAAAAATGAGAAGTTTATGAAAAGAAAGAAATTCCAATTTATGATTTTTGAAAGAAAAAAACATTATAACCAATATACCCATTTACATTAAAGGAAACTAAGACTTTCACATAAAAATACCTATATTGACTATATATAATGGTTATATCTTAAAATACAACAAATAATGGTTTGTATAAAATAATTTGTAAATATGATTATGCTTTGTGAATAAATTTTTCTATATCTTCTCAATAGTGTTATCTTTATTTCATATTCACAATTCAATTCTATTTGGTGGTCCTTTACAATAAAAATATTCTTAGATAAATGTCCTACTAATCTTAAAGATAAATTATGAACATTAATAAACTAGAACACATGTATTTCCTTATAATCTAGTTAATATTTAATATTATTAGTTCCAGCCTAGGCTAGAACTATAAGCATCGACTGAACTTAATTGGTTATTAATAACTCAAATTAGGTGCAATATATTTTCGTTATTTCAAAATAATTGATCTTAACCAAAGTAGAGTTGCAATTTTTTTAACAAAACATATTTGTAAAATTCATTTTCTCTCACTTCATTGGCTAAAATTTTTTAGCAATAAGAGCCCCTTTTCAGGAAATATGAAAGTGTTTTATAAGGTAGATTATAGTTTGTGTTCTATTTTATTAAGAAAAATAAACTATATATTATATTATATTATATGAATAGTAATATTTATAATATTAAATTATCTTTCTATTATATTATATTATATTTATATCATTATTAAATTAAATTAAAATATTTTAAGATTATAATTTAATTTCAATTATATTATATTTTATACTATATTTATATTATTAATTAAATAACTTTTTATTTTGTTATTTATGGTATTATATTAGATTATACTAATAGCATACTTTAATTCTAATTGTATTACTTTGTATATTATATTATTTTATCAATAAACTAATAAATTATTTTCCTATTAATATTAAATTATAAATATATGATAATTATTAAATTATATGCATATTTTACTTAATTAAATTAAATTATAAAATAATTTTATATTATTATTTTTATTAATATATGAATAATTATTATATTATATTAATATAATCCTAATTAAACTAACTTTTATAGGTAAATTTGTTGGATATTATTTTTAGATTTATGATTTATCTGTAAAATTTTTTAGATTATATTTAAAAATATATATAATCATAATCCGCATATTCAAATATTATTAATATTATGAATCAAATACCTAATAACTAAAAATAAATATAAATTAATATATAATATATAAGAATTTTTGTTTTAGTTTTTACTCTTTTTAAGGAATAAAAACAACATTCAATAAGATTTGATTCAATTAAATGCATTAGACTCAATTTTTAATTCATTATCTATCCTTTCACCAAACTTTACCAAATATTAAATAATTTAATATAAGAATAGTTTTATTTTTTTATTATTTTATTTAATAATAAAATTTTCTATTATTTTTAAAAATTTAAATTATATAAGATTATTTTTAATTAAAGAAATAGATGTAGCATAGTCAATTTTTAAACAATTTCTTATTTATATTTTGTTTTCTTATACATTTATATATGTTACGATATGATTATTATTTTTTGAATATTTTTCTATTCTATTTTTCTATTTTGAAGTTTTATATGAAAATAAATTTTGTCTCATAACTAATATGTTCTTACACACCTGTACAAATATTGTCATAACAAAGCAATATTTGGTAGGAACTTCGCCTGCAGCCTTGTTAGTACTTGCCGATAGGCTAGCAAGTACTATTACATCACTTTTTGCATTTCTTCCATTAAGTAGCGATTAAAACCAATTCTTTGCACCAATTATAATTTAGTATTTTCTTATTTTGTTAAAAATAACACATATTCTATAGTTTAAATGTTAATTTTTTAAGTTTATAATTTGTAAAAATTATTTTTTGATGATATGATTGGCTAATACATTTGAGCTCTTATTACTGGAGTGAACCAATTAAAATGTACCAGTTTGTTATTTATTGTACATGAAAATCGTGCATTCAAATAATACAATCTAATTTATATATCATCTGATTTTATTTGGTTTATGGTTTACAACTTTTTAGATACCTATTAAGAAATTGATAAGTTTTTCTTTATATTAAAATAATATTTCTATTTTTGTTGTATTATAAAATATTGAATTTTTTGGATTTATTTTAATATATATGAGATCATATGACAACTCTTGAATGTCACCGTTGCGGAGTTATGGCGGGTCCACGGTGCTAGTGTTGCCGAGTTGCTCGATTCTGGTTGGCTGCTGACTGGTGATGTGGTCGGAGACTTTTGAGTGGGTTTGTGATCGCAGTTGCGCGACTAAAGATAAAGGTTAAGTCGCGAAGCCCGGGAAAGATAAGAGGGTCTACAGTTGGGACTTAAAGCTGGTCTTAGTTTGAATATGGGCCGTCGATTCCCTGCAGGCACCAAGATATGACTGTTGTCTTTCAATTTTTAATTTGCAAATGGTTTTTGCGACAGGAGTACCAAAATTGATGGTTTTAGAAGTAAATATCAGTATCAGCCGATTACTGTTGTTGAAAGTTGAAATGATTTCGTTCTGAACATTAGGCCCTACAATAGTGGGCTTGAATTGATGATAGATACTTTGTTAATTTATGTTTATATTTATATATATAAAAATCCCGGCTTCGGCCCTTCATCGATCAAAATATATATATATATATATATATATATATATATATATATATATATATATATATATATATATATATATATATATATATATATATATAGATTTAATAGAATTAAATTATAATATTGTTGAAAAAGAGTTATTTGGACTAAATAATTAATATTAACATTAATTATAAGTAGAACTATTTTACAATTTAAATTAATTATAAATGATATTTTATAATTATTTATAAAATTTGGTTTATGGTTTACAACTTTTTATATACCTATTAAGAGATTGATAAGTTTTTCCTTATATTAAAATAATATTTCTATTTTTGTTGTATTATAAAATATTGAATTTTTTAGATTTATTTTAATATATATTATATAAATTTAGATTTAATAGAATAACATTATAATATTGTTGAAAAAGAGTTATTTGGACTAAATAATTAATATTAAAATTAATTATAAGTAGAAGTATTTTACAATTTAAATTAATTATAAATGATATTTTATAATTATTTATAAAATTAAAAATATTATTAGAAGAATAATTATAGTAATTTTATAATTTTTTATAATTAAATAATTACTTTACATATAAATTAAAATTAAAATTAAACTTAGTTATAAATTATTATAATTAAAAATTTACTTTACATATAAATCAAAATTAAAATAAAATTTATTTATAAAACTAAAGGCAAGTACTTGGCCACTACGTGACTTGTTAATTATAACTACATGTGAACTATTAATCACAATTATGTATTTGAGCATAGTAAATGAAATATAAAATCAAGTTAATTATTTATATTAATTAATTTTTATTTTTATTAACTACATAAAAATATAATCTACATTATAGTAAAGAGGGAGTATCTAATATGATGCTAATGGAAAAAATAATTAAAATAGATCTATTTATTTTCAAAATATAACTACATAAAATATTTTAAATATATATTAATATGGTTAAAAGATTATTAAAAAGTAAAATTAAAAAAATATAAAATATAAAGAAAATAGGCGAATAATCAAAATAATGAATAGTGGTTTTGAAAGTAAAATTTAAAGTTATATTAAAATAAAATAAGGAAAGTATAAAAAATAATAATATTGATTAAATAATAATTAAAGATATAAAAAATATCAATATCAATATGAAAAAATCTATATTAAATTTATAACATAAATTAGATAATTGTATTGAACAAATTAATTTTTAAATCTAAACATTTAATACTAATATGCATTTAAACCAGTAAGAGACACAAATAGATAAAGTAAGTAAATAAAACAGTAAATCATTGTAGTCAAGATATCTATCCTAATACTAAATACTTGATTAGTCCAATGTAATATCACTAAAATATTTTAAGAAAAATAAAATTGTATTGCTCATTTAAATATTATATACAATAATGATTAATAATTTTCTTCATAAAATAAATAAAAAATAGTTAATATTTTAGGGAAGCGTATTAGTAGTCATTATCGTTATTTTGAGTACTTGTAGAGTCTAAACTATACATTAGATTCCAATGACTTTTTTTGGTTGTTTTTGTAGACCACTTAGCTACTAAAAAAGTATTTTTTGGCTTCGAAGTTCTGTGTATAATTGTGGTCATTTCAAAGTGTTTCCTGATACCTACTTAAAGATGCCTCAATAACTATGCACTAAAAGTTGTGAGTAGTCTGGACAAATGTAAATGTCCTAGTATTGGTGTACAAATAGACCAATTATGAACAAAAAAAGCTATAAAATGATCGACTATATTAGCCCATATGAAACTTAGTAGTAGACTTTTAGTTATCATATTTTTAACTCCTTTAAATTTAATAATCGATAGATTGGATGTACAAAATGTGCACAACTGTCAAAAGTTTCACGGCCTTAAAAGATTAATCAAAGATTTTAAATTTAAGAAGATAAATCTTAATATAAAATTCTGATATTAAAAGACCATATAAATAAATATATATATATACACAAAAAAGTGGAATGGAAAGGAATTAACTCACTTGAGAACCGAGCTTAATGATGACATAAGGGTCACTGCTAATCAAATCCTTCCTCACCAAATTCTTACCTTCTTTTACACGCACTCTTAATAGTCCAATGTAATTCTCCGTCTCTGCACACCACAGTTCTTTTCTTTTTCAATTAACCAACTTCATACATGCAAATCATTTAAATGAATACTGAGAAATTTCTTCTTCCTACCTGCCATGGAACACAGAGTCTGTAGTTGTAGATATGGAGAACATGGTTGCATGAAGCACTGCATTTCTTTCTCTCACTTCTTGCAACCATAAACAGATCAAATCAGTTTAACTGTTTTTTTTGTTTCTCCGCTTCTTTGGAAATGGTTTTGTTGATGAGAGAATAGAAAAGCAAAGCTTGCAGCGTGAATGTAACGCAACATAATTTTAATAATATTCCCAAACCTTCGGTGATGAGAAGCATCCATTTTCTTTGTTCTTGGTCTTCAAATTTTCCTGAAATTCTTATTCTCTACGTGTGTTGATGGTGGCAAAAGGCATTCAAACAAGAAAAACTTGGAATAAGCAAAAGCTTTTTACATTAAAGCAGGAAAAAGCAATATGACCGGACACTAAAGTTTTGTTTTCCTATTAAAGAAAGTTATTCTTATTCTTTTTTTTTTTCTTTGTGAATAGTGGATTTATAAATACATAATGGAAATGGTCTATTCATAAAAGAAAGTCAAGGAAAGTCAGCTGTGGATTAAAATAAAATAAAATAAAGAAAGTGATAATATAATTGTAGTTCACTTTAATGCGATTCTAATCAGATAGTTTTCACAATGATCCTGAAAATTATGTTATTAGAATTCACTTGTAATTTGTTATTTTACCTTTTCATGATAATATAATTATGGTTCACTTTAGTACGATTCTACTCAGATAGTTTTCACAACGATCCTGAAAATTATGTTATTAGAATTCACTTGCAATTTGTTATTTTGCCTTTTCATAATGTGGGTCTTACTTCATTTCGATTTTAACTAGAGTCTATTTTAGATGTCCTCTTCATTTACTTCAATTGTTTCTAAATAGTGTTTTTCGTTTGCAATTTTAGTTTCTTGCTTTGAACAGTTTTGAAATTAACTTAGCTAATTGCTATTTTTTTCTCCTTTACACAACTCAAATATTACTTTGTTATTTATTTATTATTATATTGATTTATTTCTGTCAATATTTATAAATAATTTATTTGAATTGATATATATATATATATATATATATATATATATATATATATATATATATATATATATATATATATATATATATATATATATATATATATATATATATATATATATATATATATATATATATATATATATATATATTATTGTGATTGAATCTTATGAATGTGATGACAAGTTCTAGACAATTATGTTTATTATGTATGTGTTTATCTGAAGATTTTAGAACTAACATATGATTTTTTATAGTGTTTCAGCATCAGATACCTATACCTACACCTTCTTGGCGTATTGTTCTCCTCTGTTTCTTCCCTGCTTACTTCTTTCTTTACTATGCAGTCTCCATAGCATTCCAAGGATGCCCAATTATTTCTTCATTTCCATGATATGTTACAAGGTAAACAACCCACACACAATGCCTTTTTATTTGTTTTTAGTCTACAATTTTTTAATGTTTCTTTTCTTGTTTATTGTTCATCTTCTCTTTTATCTTTTCAAATCCCATTTGATCCATCTCTTTATTTTCTCCTCCAAAAATGACATTTCACCTCCTATTGGTGGATGCTTCTACACCAATTTCCCTTTGCAAAACAACATCAAAATACTATAATAAGTATACAAGTAGATTATAATTATAACAACAATATTCCATTTTGATTCCTATGGAAGTGTGTTAGAGTTAGGATTATAATATAGAAGATTATAATTAATTATCTTTGGTGAAAGTTATAATTTGTGAAGCAAAAAGCAAGAAAAACTATAATTTGAATCATAGTTGGTTGTTCTCCATCCAAGAATGAATATTATTGCAATGAATGTAAAATAATGTTATTCATTATCCCTAGTTGGAGTTGGATATAATGTTGTCAAAGACTTTATGTACAACACTCTTTCTTCGACAACAGAATAACCAACTATGAATTAACTTATAATTTAACATTTTTCAAGTTTCTATAATTGTTGGCTTTTAGCCTTGTAATTAATGACCATCTTATCTTTATATTTATTTTGTTTTCATATACAAGTAATCTTTAGTTTTTTCATTTTAGGTCATCGAAAAGCATATTGAATAACTCAAAATAATAGACAACAAAAGTATTGATTCTAAAGAATATTTATATTTTCAGTATTTTCAAATGTTTCTATTAATTTGAATGACTTCAATGATACACAAATTTAGAAATTGTGTAGAGATATTATAGATCAATGTGAAAAACTTGTTGAGAAGCTTAAACTAAATTTTCTGGGTGTGTTGCGAAATTTTCTCTAAGGGTAACAGTTCTCTCACCTGTTGTGTGCCTATTCTAGGTTGTATTTTGGGGCTCTTTGCTTTCCATGCAATGGGTGGTGATCGCCATAGAATTGAGCCTGACAAGATAGAGGAGTTTACTTCAGACCCTATGGTCATGTATTTCTGTAAAGAAGGTATCTTGCCCTACATGGAGAATATGATTGGCCACGATGAGACGGTCTCCAGACAATTTGCTGCTACCTAAAATGACAAGCGTGTCTCGGTGAATGGAATTTCATTTGAAATCAACGAGGACGTCATCGGTAAGGCCACTAGCCTTGCTACCACAAGAAGGAAATGGAAGAAGGCCAGTAAAACTCCTACTATTTAACAAAGCTTTCACAATTCTTTTAGAGCCCTGAGGAGACACCTATTCCTAAACATGGTGGTTACAACACGGAGGATATCCCTGAGTTTTGGCCAAAAATGTGTAAGCTCATTATGAAGTACTACACACTAGAGGGAAGGTTTGGGGTTTTCTACTACTACCACTTGCCTTTTCTCAATCATCTTAGGCATAAAGATTTGATTTCCTTTCCATTTTTTCTGTTGCATTCTATGGAAAGTATTGTCGTTGATGTTACTGAAGCTAAAAATCTGGGAAAAAACTTGTTATCCTCTACCAAGGCCATATGTTGAGACTCTACAACTTCCACAGAGCCCTTTTCATCCTCCCACTGTGTCTATTTTTCTGAAGCTCTCCAGCAACCCCATCCTTCACCTTCAGTTTCTCTAGACAAAGGCCTTGCCACTCATTTTGGGTCTAAAGGTCTTCATGATTCATCCCCCCTGTGAGTCCTAAGTCCTCTAAGAATCACCCTACCCTGGATTCCCTGGAGGGTTTGAAACACAACCACACCCAAGAGACCCACCGCTCTAACAAAATGGGTAGGAGAATCATCCTCAAACTTGATAATTCTGAGGATGTGAACCCCCAACCTAGCCAAATCTACCGTTCCAACGGTATTGCTAACGACAGGGGTAAAAAGGCTATTAATGATATTCTAAAATAGGACGAGGTCACTGTCAATTCTGACAGCTAGGATGAAGTTGAGGATACCCAAATTCCCATGGAGGTGAAAGACAACATTGGTCATACACCATGGAGGAGGAGGTCATGACCAAGGAGACTACAACAGATATGGGTTACACTAGTTCTGGGCTGGTTGGAAATTTTAAGTTCCAAATTGCCCAGCTAGAACGCACTGTGGCCCATCTTAAGGTGGACCTAGAAACTACTAATAAGAGATTGATGGATGTCACCAAGTTTACCTTGAAGATTATGCATGCATCCTCCACCACCCTTTTCATGCAGGCCTCTAATGGACAGACTGCAAAAGATGAGGACCCCAGGGAACTTTTCAAGTTCCTACAAGAGGAGTGGGCGAATGTGCTACTTTCCAAATATTTATGGAAAGGAAACTAAACCTGGTTTGGGTTAGAGTTTTTGGGGATGCTTCTTCTAGCCAGTTGGGCTATGTTTTATCTTTAGATTACAATTTAATTACTTGACTAATTTTAAGTTTAGATTCTACCCTCTGAGGCATGATAACTCTTTTACTTTTACTGCTCTGAACTTGATTTCTTTCATTACTATTATTGCTATAACTGTGAACTCTCGTGGCTAGTGTTCTAGTTTTTTTGTTATGGTTTTTTATAGAGGTAAGATGCTGAATATTGTTAAAATGTCTACTTCTCTATTTGTGGTTAACCTATTGTTAACTCACATATAGAGTGTTGTTATTGTACCATGGGTCAACACCCTCTTATTGTTGTTTCTTCCAAAAAAATGTTCTTGTGGACATGCAATTAAAGAAAAAGACATAGCATCAATTCAAGAAATTGTTGAATATACCTTGCCCCATTTGATAAACTTGTTGTATTTGATAATTTTTTCAATGAGTTATATTATGACAAATAGTATGAGAAAGACAACGTCATTTTCCTTGTCCACTCTATTCATAATTATTTGAACAAAATGTAATGCAATACTATGTTAATGTGATTTAGAACAATAGAGAGGGGGGGGCGAATAAATTGTTCTTAGGTCCAGATGTATAAATAAACTTTCAAAACTCTTCAACAAATTAGATCTAACAACCAATAGCTACTCGGTCATTACTGAATACATAGCAGAAACATATAACAGTGCAGTCCACTATACAATAGTATTTAACTTGAAAAACACAAAAATGTTCAAACCAAAACATTCACACAAGCATTAACACTAGGATTTATAGTGGAAATCCAATTTGGGAAAAACCACTTTGTAACATGCTACTGATATTTTCACTCTTTTGAAGTGAGCTCTATGAAAAGCCAACCCTGTCAAAGGTTACAAACACATTGTCAGGTGTGACCTGGTTAAATGGTTTCAACCACTCTGTTAAAAGTGTGCCTTGTTATAGGACTTACATACATTCCATTAGAATGCAACTTTGTTTAAAGGATTTATACAAATGACTGTTAGATCAACCTTGGCTAAAATGATTTTAACTGATACAACGGTTAGAAAGTAATAATAGTATTGATCTGAAAACATACAACTCACTTTGCAAATATCAGATCCAATTCTATACACATATGATGGCTTACTGACTATGATCCATTTCCATCTCCATCACTGATTTGCTCAGAAATCCCTTCAAGTAATCACAACTACTTCTCCTTCAGCCTTTTTTGCTTATACAGTTAATAACATCAACAATAACTCCAACATCCTCTCTTCTCAACTTCATGCTTAGGTTTCCTTAATACTTCCTCAATTAGGTCGATCAAACTTTTTCTGCTTAATCTCCTCCGTAGATCTTAGGGTTAGGTTAGATTCATCAAATCCTTCCAACTTTATGTTCTTCATCTATCCTTCTAGAAACATCTCAAATCCCTTTATGGATTTAAAATAAAATATTTTACAGTGCATTAAATGCTTCCATACAATCAATAAATAAAGTCAACACGATTTACATAATCCAAGAATTCAACTATGTCGGCTAGGAATTTGAATTCTTCCTCAAATGTAAATTACTGACGCTCGGTCAATACCGTGTTCAACTCCTCAGTCTTCACTGGGTAGCCCGATCACCACTAAAATTGTTTCCTCTGCTAATACTGTCTTCCTTGGCAATTAATTGATGTTCGGTCAACACTGAATTTACTCGACATGTACTATCTCAGTCGACACTAACATCACTTGGCTTAAACTAGATTTCTTCACTTTTGCTCGGTTAAGCCTACTTGTTTAGTCTTCCTTCTTACTTAGATAAGTAATACATTATCTTATCATTGTGCCACATAATCAAGTACTCATTGAAGTATCAAGATAACTCAACCTTTCTTTAGGTGCTATTGTTATCAACCTTGCCCTAATCCTTCTCAACAATCAAATAGATATAGTACTTTCTTAGATAGCAATAGTCTTACCAGTTAAGGTTCGACATCAATGACAATACAACAATTGGTTCAATTGCAGTTTCCAACATACTATTTATAGTCGTATGGAACATACATTTTTCTATGTAATTATGCTCCAATATATTATATTTTCTCCAAAGTCCAATTTTTAGTACTATGCATGGAACAATTGTCCATTGATTATAATATATAATTGTTGTTCAAAGATCTTGTAAACTTATACTAAATCTCCAATCTCTAAATTATTTAATAATATTTAGTCTCATATATGTACTACAAAATATAATTTTTTTACTCATATCTTGTAGCCTTTAAATTGGACCAATAAGTAAATGCTTTCATCAATACACATCAAAAGTCAAATATATTTTTTTTATTAAAGGTAAACTTGTTTTACACCCTCTAGAAACCCAAGTTACAAACAAATAAAATAGCAAAAAAGAGACAACCTGTAACCAACAACACAATAAACGCTAACCATATGAGAAACAAAAGTGACAAAATGAGGGAGACAAGCCCCAACCACCTACAAAAACTTAGCCAAATCAACATTTTTACAAATGACATCTTCATTAATACTCTTGACCTTGTCAACACTGTTGTCCATAGGATTGATGCCCTTGTTCTTTCTCCTAAGTCTAGTCATAGATCCCAGAAGAGTGTCTATATCCATTTTATCAGCATTAGTGACTACTTCTGCAATAGAACCAATGTCCTTTTGATGGCCCAATCTAGCTGATTTGATACTAACAAAAGGAGAGATAGGTGTTCCCTTAGACAAAGATTGAAAATCCTCTACCTCTTCATTGAGTTTCATAAGTCCTTTAGTGGGATTATCCATCATTTTCTTACTAATTTCCACAACAACTCTAACTTTTTCCTATAGGATGTTTAGAGTTCCCTCCATATTATTAATGTGTTTCTCATGATCCTTTTTAAGATTTCTAATTCCTTGAGTGAGGGTGTGAGTTCTGGCCATAATGTTATCCATCTTAGGGGTCACCGAGAGGGTTTTTCCTTTAAATTATTAACTTCTTCCATAATTCAAGCAGAAACAACATGTTGGCTTTCCATCAGAGTCTTTAACATTCTACCAATATTTGGGTTTTCAAGAACATAGGAACCCTTCTCTAATGAGGTGTCGAATATTTATTTGTTTCATTTGCAATCAACAATAAATGAATATTCTAAGTCTCTTCTAATATTTTTGTTTTTCTCCCTCTCTTAATATTGTAACATTTTACTAATTGAAAAATAATTATTGATTTAAAATTAAAAAATAAACTATATTTTTTGGCAAACATAGTTGAATTTCTGGTTATAATGTAATTTCATTTTATGCCCACAATTAAAATGTTAACCCTTTATGCATCTATCTTCTTATTTCTTAATTTCTCTTAAGTTATTACATTATAATAATTGATAAAAATGTACAATTGTTTCAAGAATTATTTTAAAATTACCAATCATGAACAAAAATAACACTTGTCATATCTCAAGAGCATAATTGAATTAAATTCGGGTATTTATCTCTTCACTAGATTGGAAAATATTATTTTTAAATATCATTTGTAATATTTTTATATTATCTTTATTTGTATAGTTTAATCTTCATAAAGAATTATAGATATTTTTTGAAATATTATTCATATGAAAAAATGCAAACAAACATTTTTCACTTATGATTTTTCTATATGTGTTTTCTATATTAGCTATTGTTTGACAAGAAAAAAACTTCTTTGAATCTATAGATGAAAAAAGCAGGAAATAAAAAAGGAGTATTGTATAAGTTAGAAGGATCAAATTATGTATGTTAAAAGGGATTGGGATAGAAGAAGAAGAAATGAAGCTACTAGAGAAAGATATGCTAGACAAAGATCTGAAGTAGCAACCAAACAATTAGAAGGTGAAACTAGAGTAAAATAATTTTTACATAGAAGTAAAAGTGACCAAACATATGAGCATCAATCTCATTCCCAAATATAGAAGATGAAATAGGATGTTCCACAACATAGTAATATAATTAGAAATACACGCTAGCAAATATTTGAAGACCCACATTCACAACAAGATATAAGGGAAGATAATAATTGATGGGGAGGTTAGGATAGACTAACTAGTCTATGCCCCTGATCCTTAACTAGGATCTTAGTGTTCTTCTAACACCTATGAAGGTCTATAGGATTCTCTTCTCATCAAAAGATCCCTTGACCTAGCCTAACCTAACCATCAAGTATTGCTTTGTCATCTTACAATCTACTAAGCATTGCTTCCTAACACTATCCCTTACATAGGCATATAAGGGTCTTTTAGGGTTCAGTTACCCTCCCAAACTCTGATAGTGAACTTGATGAGTTCCAAGGTGTTTTTGGGACATTTGAAACACCTTCAAGGCATTAGTGAGGTTGGGTCAACACCCGATCTCATACTTCCTTCCCAAAATAGGGCTACAAGGAAATGCCCAATTAGGCCTCCCTCTAGCTTTCTAGGACTTTTCACCACTTCCCTGCACTGAATCAAACTTCTTGTTCAAAAGGAACTTCATAAAAAATGTCTAACCCTCAAATATTTTTGGGGTCTTGGGCCTCCATCTGTCCGTACAACTCTTCTTCCAATAATGAGGGTTTTCAGTGCTTTTGGAACCTCACATAGTGACAGGTCTTCTTGGCTTTCTTCAATGTCTTTCTTGGATTCCTCAGGGTCTCTCCTTCACAGCATATTGCCTTCATACATGTCCCTTGACTCCCTCTAAAGGGTATGCTTTGAAACTCTTCCCACTATCTGCTAGAGCTCTTGCATTGCTGACCACTCCTAACCGGGCATTGTCTTAGCTCACCTAGGGCAAGGTCAAACAAATAGGTGCACTCATTCTCTAGGGCCCTGCATTTATATACATACAAGGTAGGGTCTGTAATTTTAGATTCCAAGGTTCCATGGTGTGCCCACGGTGGAAACAAAAGCTACAGCCCTACTTTCACATGTCTCTCCAAGCTGGCAGAGAATAGGCTGAAACAAAGAAATGGATAAAAAGAACACTAAAACTTGAAAGAATCTAATATAGCATGCACACATGAAGATCTAAGTACACATAAACAATATCCCCTAAGCATGAAATTCAAACTCCCCTCATATTTCTTTAAGGTTTAAGCTCTAAAATGTTTGTGAGGGGTATATAAGAAACCTACTTCTCATGATTTGAAGATCACATCATAACCAAAATTTTAATTCAAGCACACACCTACGATTTTGGCATCTCAAGCATTCTAAGGTAGCTTTTAGGCATCCAAGTAATCTCCAAGGAAATATTCTCTTCTCTCCCTCATTTAAGGCTAAGTAGAGGAGATAAAAATGAAGGAATTAGATCATAGGACATCATATATTATATTATCATCAAGCATTAAAAAATTCAAGTCTTCAAGAATTCAAGTCATTCTTCTTCTCCATATCAAGCATTCTGAAAAAACACAACAATCATTATGCAAGGTATGTCTTTCATGATTTCATTTTAGGTTTTTGCATGGAGTAAAGATATTTCATCAATATCTATAATCATATTCAAAGAATAATTGCACCATCAAGGTATAAGAAACTTCATGTTTTAGATCTAGCCACTTCTTTATATCAACACACGTTCATTTCAAATGTATTTAAATTTAATTTTAAGGTTGATACCAAACTAGGGCTTGATTGAGGAAAACTCCTCTGTACACAATAATTCCTTTCTAATCTATGTATAATAATAGGTGACACTAGTTTTGGGACTAGATTTGGGAAGTACATGAACCTGACTATAGTCTACAACTAAGAATAGTGAAAAGTATAGGGAATAGGACAACCTAGTAAACTTAGTCCTAAGAATAGGCCTACCTAGTCAACCTAGCCCTTCCAAAATAGCTTTAGATTGTAACCATCTAGGTTAGTTACTATCTCCAAGTTTTGTTTTTTCCATCAAAATTGGTTTGTCAGATCTCTGTCAATCTATGCATACAAAAAGTCAACCTTTTCTCCCATTTTGGTCCTAAATCTTTCATCTTCCCATCAATTATCCCATTTTCATAAATCCATTAAGTGAAGGATCAGTGTACCCATTCAGTGCTTGAGTATTCTTGAGCCTAGTGGGTCATCTTCCTTCTAAATGTGAACAAATAAATAGGTTCAAACCCATCAAACACCTATCCTTATTTCTTTTGTTAGATTTTGGTGAACCCAACTCATAACATTTTTATTTTGATTTGGTGTTTAGCTCTAATTTTAAGTGAATTATGCAAGTCATTTGAATTAAGTTCACACATAGTCTTATGATGTGATATTTTAAAAATGTACAAGAGGATGAGGGCACTCAGGAGAAGATACACTATGATGGTGCATCTCAGTCACCTTCACGTAGATTGAAGAGGACTACATATCAACTTGATGAGAAGAGTTAGATTACACCTATCACATACATTATTTTCACTTTTATATGATGGAAATTTTATGATGCCACGTGTTATTTATGTTATCAAGACTTGTTATCATGTTATTTAGACTTGTGTCATCAGGACTTATTGTCATATTATTTTGAATTGTTGTTAGAGTAGGACTTATATTACTAGGACTTGTTATCATATTACTTTAAAACTTGTTGTTAGATTAAGACTTTGTTGTGTTATTATATATATCATGAGTTAATATGATGGACATTATGATACATATTATTCCAGGACTTGTTATGTTATTTATCTTAATCATGGAGTTCTTATCCTATTTTATGGTTTTTTTAAATAGTGGTTTGAATGTAGATATATGAGCTTATGTAATATAATAATTTAATATCAATTGTAATTAAATATCAATTACATAATTTGATCTTTAATATTATCTATTTCTTCATGTGTAATTGATAAGAGCAATTGATTTTAAAACTATAATTAATCAACTAACTTAGCATATAATTGATATGAAATAGTATAGATGTAAGTAATATTGACTTTGATTAACTATAAAAAATCATCTATCTAACAATGAGATAATTTGAACTATGAATATGGAGTACAAAGAAATATATCATTATCTATTAGTGAAGATAGGACCAATGTACATAGTTTAATATTTAGAACAAAACTAGACGAATGCAACTATGAATTTAACTTATATTTTAAAAAAACTAGATGAATAAAAGTGAATTCATGTTATTTATAAAAGAAAAATTAGATGAATACAAGTGTGCATTGAACTGCATAAAAAATTCATTTCTATGTTCTTCTAGAGGTCCTGCATCATAAAAATGAATATTGAAATATTAGGAAATATGTATTCAAATGTAAAGTTCATTTAAAGTCAATTTTCATTTATTTAAAATTTATCTCTAAATTATCTCTACATATGAGACTTGAAAGTAGACATCTACATATAGAAGAATATATAAAAATAAGAGAAATAAAAAAATTTACATGTATACATTTGATTCAACCTAATGTACCATCAATATCCTCTATTTTCTGTAATGCATCTATGATTGCTGTTGGAAACAATTGTCTGAAGGAAATTGCTACTCAATTATGTATTGTCTTTGATGTCACACAATGTCATAGTCCGTAGCAATCAGTTTCTACTGAGCTCAGTCGGTCTGCCAGACAGGAATATTAGTGCTTACCGAGTCCACTCGGTCATCGAAGAAAAGTTAGTATTTACCGAGTTCAGTCGGTCATCGAAGAAAAGTTAGTATTTACCGAGTCCACTCAGTCATCAAAGAAAAGTTAGTATTTACCGAGTTCAGTCGGTCATCGAAGAAAAGTTAGTATTTACCGAGTTCAGTCGGTCATCGAAGAAAAGTTAGTATTTACCGAGTTCAGTCGGTCATCGAAGAAAAGTTAGTATTTACCGAGTTCAGTCGGTCATCGAAGAAAAGTTAGTGTTTACTGAGTTCAGTCGGTTATCGAAGGTAAAAGATTGTCGGTGTTTACCGAGTTCCCTCGGTCTCCGAAAGATTATAGAAAGTTATGGTCACCGAGCACTGTCGGCCCTTGAAGGATTTTTGCAAATAGAGTTTTCTTATTTCAGCCGACTGTTATACTAAATAATGTCGATTTGACAAATCTAAAATCATATAAATAAAAGGTCAAATGTGAAAATATAATACAGCAGAAGATCTTACAGAAGAAAAGCAGGAAAGGTGTATGCGAATTTGTGAAGGATGTTCAGATATCCTTCAGGTGCAACAGAGATTTATTCGATCAGAAAGGATCAGACTTATGCAGAAGAGAGATCTGTAATCAGCAAGATAGTTGCATTATTATACAGGTCATTTTTCATTGTTACCTTCTTATCATTGTAACAGTGAATTCTAAATCTCTTAACCGAGTTGGTTTAACAACCATATTGTAAATCCTCTAACAAGGTGACAATTCCATTGAATTGTTTTCAAGACCTCTTACCAGGCCACTCCTAGCAGGGTGTTTTAAATCCTCTAACAAGGTCACACCTAACAGTGTGTTTTGTAACCTTTTACCGGGTTGGATTCTAACCGGGCATCACTTCAGAAAAGTGAAAATCAGTATCTAGATACATTGGTGGTTTTTCCCATATTGGGTTTCCACGTTAAATCTTGTATCTCTTGTGTTCTTAATTACTTTCTCAATCATATACATGTGCTGATGAATATATAAAGATAATATTGCTAATACTTTTTGCATCTTCAAAGTTACTGCAATCTACTTACCGAGTGCTAAAACAGATAACATTGTTAAGATATCCTAAGGGATCTGGAAAGAATTAATTGTGAAGTGTTTTATGGTTGACTGATTCACCCCCCCCCCCTCTCAGTCACTTCATCCATATTCCATCAATTGGTATCAGAGCTTTTGGTGCTTGCAAGAAGGGTTTCAAAGACCTAAGCTAAAGATCAGGATGTCTTACAAGAGGGAAATTCCAAAGCTTAATAGAGATAACTTTTCAGCATGGCAAGGTCTCATGCGACTTCATCTGGCCTCCATTGGTGATTCAGGATGCAAATACATTGATGAAGAATACACAATTCCTAATGGCACATTAACTATTGAAGACATTGCAGATAAAAAGACTCACAACACCATGATGATAGACATTGCATCTGCTCTCAGCTATGAAGAATTTGATGATATTAAAGACTGCACTACTGCATATGAAATGTGGATGGCATTGAAGAAAATATATGGTGGTGATGCAAATGTGAAAAGAGCCAAAGCAGAAAGCCTAAGAGGATAGTTTGACAAGATGAATATGAAGGAAGATGAAAACATTGCAAAATATGTTGAAAGAATCAAAGCAAGTGTAAGTGCAATTAGAGCTTCTGGAGGAACAATCTCAGATGAGACTGTTATAAGTAAGGTACTCAGAACATTACTCCCTATCTATGCAATAAGAGTATCAGCTATTCAAGAAAGAAGATGTGAAACAAACCACAATATAACTTTGGATGCTTTAGTTGGAAGATTGACAGCTTTTGAATTAGACAACTATGACAACTATGTTCCTAGTTCCAAAAATATTGAATCAACATTTGAGGCCAAGGTTTCACTAAAGAAGAACAAGAAAATTAAAGAAGTTCAGTCAGAAAGTGAAGAAGTATCAGAAGAAAGTTCTGATAGTGATCTTGAAATTGTAGAAGCATTACTTGCAAAGAAGTACTCTAGAGGGAAAGGTAAGTATAAAGGTAAAACTCCTTTAATCTATTTTTCATGTGAAGAAATTGGACATATTGCAGCTAGGTGCCCAAACAAGCAAGTCAAGGAAGAGAAGAGAAGTCACAAGTACTATGGCAAAAAGAATTTCAAATCATACAAGGATAAAGGTAAGAAATCATGTTTTATGGCTAAAGATTCTGATGATAGTGAAGAAGAAATTGTCTTTATTGCTATAAAAGATGAATCTGATGATGATGAAGATAAGATGGCACTTATTTCTCATATAAGCAAATATGATATATGGATAATAGACAGCGGATGTTCACACATGACTGGTGACAAGACAAAATTTGAATATCTAGAAGACTGTGACAATGGTAATGTAAGATTTGGAAACAATGAACCTTGTTGTATAAAAGGAAAAGGAAGAATCTCATTAACCAAAGAACTCATATGTGATAATGCTTACTGGGTTGAAGGACTAAAACATAATCTTCTAAGTGTAGCATAGCTAATCAACACTGGTTTCAAGGTTGAATTCATGAATGGTCAAGCAAGACTGTTGGATGGAAAAGGAAAACTCATTGGATCAGGCAAACAAACAAAAGGTAACTTATTTTATCTTGATCTCAGTGAATATTCATGCTTTATTGCTCAAATAGAAGAGAGTTGGCTATGGCACAAAAGGTTATGTCATGTGAATTTTGATAACATGATAAAAATAAGCAAATTCAAGAAGGTTAGAGGCATTCCTACTTTAAAGAAACCTGACACTGGTCTATGCAAGAATTGTCAGATTGGCAAAATGAGTAAAACTAGTTTCAAGAGTAAGAACTATCAGTCTAAAGAAATTTTGGAAATTGTGCATACTGATTTATGTGGACCTATTGGAATACAAAGCTATACTGGAGATAAATTCTTTATTCTTTTCGTTGATGATTATTCTAGAATGATGACTGTTATGTATTTAAGAGAAAAATCAAAAGCATTTGAAAAGTTCAAATGGTACTTAGCAAGAGTAGAAAAGGAAACAGGGAAAAGATTGAAATGCTTAAGATCAGACAGAGGTGGTGAATTCATCTCCCATGATTTTAACAACTTTTGCATTGAAAGAGGAATCAAAAGACAGGTATCAGCTCCTAGAACTCCTGAGCAGAATGGAATAGCAGAAAGAAGAAACAGATCTATTATGGATTGTGCAAGGACTCTAATGATAGAAAAGAACATCGCTATAAAGTACTGGAAGGAAGCTATCAGCACTGCAGTTCATACCTTGAACCGAGTACAATTGAAGAAAGACACATTCAAAACTCCTTATGAATTATGGTATGGCTATAAACCTAATGTAAGTTACATGAAAATATTCGGTAGCAAGTGTTATATCTTAAAAGAATCCAGAAGAAATAAATTTGATGTGAAAAGTGATGAAGGAATATTCCTAGGATATTCTAGCAAAAGCAAGGCATACAAATGTCTGAACTTATCTACTCACAAAGTCATAGAAAGTATACATGTAAAATTTGATGAGTTTGCAGAAAAGATTGAGGAAGAAAGTAAAAGGGAACTTGAGAACTACAGAAGATTCGTTTACATTGAACTTGAAACATTGACAGACACAACTATCAATAAGGAAGCTATATCTACCGAGCAGAGCACAGTTACTGAGTCACAAACTGAGTCACAGGAAGAAGTTCAAACTGAGTCACAGGAAGAAATTCAGACCGAGTCTCAGCCTGAAGTTACCGAGCAAATATCTACCGAGCCCGAGCAACCTGAAGAAGAGATCCTAGAAGACAACAGCATGAATCATTCAAAAGGCAAGGAACCTATACTAGCCAAATATGTCAGAAGACATCATACACCAGACCAAATCATTGGAAACAAATCAGATGGTACTATGACAAGAAGCAAGCTAAAAGGTACATGTCTGCTTACTGATTTTGAACCTAGAAATATCAAAGATGCATTGGAAAATGAAAGTTGGATTGAAGCAATGAATGAAGAATTAGAACAAATACAAAAGAACAAAACTTGGACTCTTGCACCTTGACCTAAAGATAAGAATGTAATTGGAACAAAATGGGTATTCAGGAATAAGCTGAATGAAGATGGTCAAGTATCTAGAAACAAAGCTAGACTGGTATGTAAAGGTTATTCTCAAGAAGAAGGTATAGATTACGGAGAAACTTTTGCTCCTGTTGCAAGATTAGAAGGTGTAAGAACTCTACTTGCTTATGCAGCACACAAAGGATTTAAGGTATATCAGATGGATATAAAATCTACATTTCTCAATGGAATTCTTGATGAAGAAGTCTACATTGAACAACCTGAAGGTTTTGTTGATCCAGATAAAAGGGACATGGTCTGCAGGTTACACAAAGCATTGTATGGTTTAAAACAAGCTCCTAGAGCATGGTATGAAAGACTCCATAACTATTTGATCCAGATTAATTTCAAAAGAGCTAATGATAATAGTAATCTGTATATTAAAGAAGGACCGGATGACAAAATTGTATTGGCAGAAATATTTGTGGATGATACTATATTTACAGGGAATGAGGATCAGTGCAAAGAATTTTCAGAGCAAATGAACAAAGAATTTGAAATGTCTATGTTTGGTTTAATAAAATTCTTTGTTGGTCTTCAAATTCAGCAAAGCAAGAATGGTATATACATTACTCAATCCAAATACATTAAGGAAGTACTTAAGAAGTTTGGTATGGAAGATTCAAAACCAGTTGGTACACCCATGTGTACTGGACTGAAACTTACCAAGAATGATGATTCAAAAGAAGTCGATCAGACCCTATACCGATCTATGATTGGAAAATTGCAGTATGTAGTACATACAAGACCTGATATTGCTTTAGCAGTTGGTATAGTAGCTAGATTCGCAGCAAAACCTAAGGAAAATCACATGATGGCAATCAAAATAATCTTAAGATACTTAAAAGGAACTGAAGAATATGGTTTGTGGTATAAATTTGGAGGCAATCTAGACTTAAAAGTGTTTACTGATGCTGATTGGGCAGGAAACATTGATGATAGAAAAAGCACAAGTGGTGGAGCATTTTTT
This sequence comes from Chamaecyparis obtusa, assembly GCA_027943335.1. Taxonomy (NCBI): domain Eukaryota; kingdom Viridiplantae; phylum Streptophyta; class Pinopsida; order Cupressales; family Cupressaceae; genus Chamaecyparis; species Chamaecyparis obtusa. Next base: position 1,245,760 of record BSBK01003667.1, on the reverse strand, counting down.
CTTGGAAAAAGACTGGTATCCTGGACTAGTAAAAAGCAGAATTGCACATCTCAATCCACAACTGAAGCAGAATATGTTGCTGCTGCAGTAAACTGTTCAAATATTGTTTGGTTTAAACAGCTATTAGAAGGTATGAAGGTTGAAATCAAAGAACCAGTTGTTATATTTTGTGACAATACCAGTGCAATAAACATCTCTAAGAATCCAATGATGCATTCCAAAACCAAGCACATTGCTATTAAATATCACTTTGTCAGAGAATTGGTGCAGGACAAGGAAATCAGATTAGAATATATTCATACAAAAGAATAGATTACAGACATTTTTACCAAACCATTACCTAAGGATGCATTTGTGTATCTAAGAGGTAAGTTAGGGGTCATTCCCCTATCCGAGGCTCACTAAATACAGTTTTAGTGATGCATCAACCAGAACATGATTGAAAATCAACCTGTTGATGTAGCATATTCAAGGAATCATTGCATATGAATCAGTACTTGAGGTACATTAATTTTCATCGGTAATATGTGAATTGTCTTTGGCATGTGTTGTCAAAGAGGGAGTGTTTGCTATGTCTTTGCTATTACTTCAAGAAATTTTCAATAGTCAGAAGGAAGAATTTTCAGGATACAGGAAGTTTGCTGACAGAGGGAGATTTGAATCTAAACCGAGCTAACTCTTTCAAATTTCTTATGATATGACATATTGTGTTGCCATCAATGCCAAAGAGGGAGATTGTTGGAAACAATTGTCTGAAGGAAATTGCTACTCAATTATGTATTGTCTTTGATGTCACACAATGTCATAGTCCGCAGCAATCAGTTTCTACCGAGCTCAGTCGGTCTGCCAGATAGGAATATTAGTGCTTACCGAGTCCACTCGGTCATCGAAGAAAAGTTAGTATTTACCGAGTTCAGTCGGTCATCAAAGAAAAGTTAGTATTTACCGAGTCCACTCGGTCATCGAAGAAAAGTTAGTATTTACCGAGTTCAGTCGGTCATCGAAGAAAAGTTAGTATTTACCGAGTTCAGTCGGTCATCGAAGAAAAGTTAGTATTTACCGAGTTCAGTCGGTCATCGAAGAAAAGTTAGTATTTACCGAGTTCAGTCGGTCATCGATGAAAAGTTAGTGTTTACTGAGTTCAGTCGGTTATCGAAGGTAAAAGATTGTCGGTGTTTACCGAGTTCCCTCGGTCTCCGAAAGATTATAGAAAGTTATGGTCACTGAGCACTGTCGGCCCTTGAAGGATTTTTGCAAATAGAGTTTTCTTATTTCAGCCGACTATTATACTAAATAATGTCAATTTGACAAATCTAAAATCATATAAATAAAAGGTCAAATGTGAAAATATAATACAGCAGAAGATCTTACAGAAGAAAAGCAGGAAAGGTGTATGCGAATTTGTGAAGGATGTTCAGATATCCTTCAGGTGCAACAGAGATTTATTCGATCAGAAAGGATCAGACTTATGCAGAAGAGAGATCTGTAATCAGCAAGACAGTTGCATTATTATACAGGTCATTTTTTATTGTTACCTTCTTATCATTGTAATAGTGAATTCTAAATCTCTTAACCGAGTTGGTTTAACAACCATATTGTAAATCCTCTAACAAGGTGACAATTCCATTGAATTGTTTTCAAGACCTCTTAGCAGGCCACTCCTAGCAGGGTGTTTTAAATCCTCTAACAAGGTCACACCTAACAGTGTGTTTTGTAACCTTTTACCGGGTTGGCTTCTAACCGGGCATCACTTCAGAAAAGTGAAAATCAGTATCTAGATACATTGGTGGTTTTTCCCATATTGGGTTTCCACGTTAAATCTTGTATCTCTTGTGTTCTTAATTGCTTTCTCAATCATATACATGTGCTGATGAATATATAAAGATAATATTGCTAATACTTTCTGCATCTTCAAAGTTACTGCAATCTGCTTACCGAGTGCTAAAACAGATAACATTGTTAAGATATCCTAAGGGATCTGGAAAGAATTAATTGTGAAGTGTTTTATGGTTGACTGATTCACCCCCCCCCCCTCTCAGTCACTTCATCCATATTCCATCAATTGCATCATGCTCTTCCATTGAAAGTGTCTGTAATATTTTATTAGCAGGTTTCCCTTTGTATCTTTCCAATTTGATATTTGTTGCCACTAACAAATGGGAATAGTGTATAATCTTCTTTTCTGATTGGTAGTCTTCAAAACCTGGTAAACCATTCCTTCTTATTAGGTATTTGCGTAGCCATGTACCAACTACCACAACATACCCAATTGGATACTAAAAACCATCATCATCTACTTGATGACATATCAACTTTTTCTTAGGTTCTATATATTGATCTAGCCAATACTCAGTCTACTCTTCATTATCCTCAGGTGCAACAAAAATAACATACACATGTCCCGCAAAACAAAATTAAGTACATGCACAAATAAAACTTGTTATATTTTTAATTCAAATATAATCATAAATTATATGACATACATAGCTATTATAATTTAAATTTCTACAAGAAATTGAATTAAATTACTAGGTTGTATGAGGTCTGAAACACAATCATAATCTTTTAATGCAAATGCATGATCTAGGTCTTCATTTCTTATATCATCTTGAAATTGTGTCTCACTAGGTGTTAAGGATTTTTGTTGCCATTCTTCAACCCATTCCGTATTCTTGCATTCTTCCCATTCACCTACAACAAAAAATTGATAAAAATATGCAAGCTCCCTAGTCCATATAGTCCAAGTGTTAGAATTAGAACTCCTAAATAAATGCCATTTAGACGATCCACTGATTGTATTAAAATCATATCTTGAAAGGATATTCTTCTCTTCAACTAGCTAGAAGAAATGCCCGATTGTAGAGTTATGACTTCATCCTATAGACAAACTTTTTTTACACCATTCAACAATCGCACACACATCTTGAAATTTTGATTTTTCCTCAAATTTGAGTTGCTCTCTGTGAAGTGTTCTCTTAACACATGCACTGGCACCATCATGTTCTCCCTTCCCGTGTCTAGGCTAAAAAAAACTCTAAATATGTTAGATTATAATTTTCTTATGTGTCCTACTCAACCAATAAAATATTCTATCGTTCTTAAATTTCCTTGTCCAATTTTCTGACCATATTAGATGTTGTGTTATATGAATTTCTCTCTCCTTTAAATTCTCATAAAAGGTTTTAAAGAAATACTGGACAAACTCTGATGAGTGTAATTTATTATCACTCATATAGAAATGGTACTCTCTCAAAAAAATTCAATGCTCTTTTATACTATCAGGTGCATGCCTATAGACAATATGAACAAAAATTGTTACTTACACTAAATTATAATTTTGTGGTTGGATCTCATCTTGTGGTGCAAGTGTGCAGTTCTCTGCAAAGTCAACGACTGAAAGTATACTACCAATTGGAAATGTATTCGTGCATATGCAAAATTTATCCATCAAGCCATCTAGCATTTTGAGAGTGTTTCACATATTTAGGTATGACCTTACTCTTGAATTCATTCATAAATGTATGAACACTAACTTTTTCAGTAATTAGATCTCACCATTTTCCAACCTTTCCATCCTTCAATGGATACTCAATAGTTTTAAATCTTTGTACATCAACCAATTGTTGTCCAAAATCAATTGAAATATTTTCATGCAAACATTCATCTAATAATGTAAGATTTCCACATACATCACATACACCAGAAACACATGCAATCAAAAGATAAAATTTCTCATTAGGTGAGTTAGAAAACAAACTTTATATAAACTCCTATACAGTTTGAGGTGGTATATTTGTGCCACATTCCTGCAATATTTCATTAGTATGCATGGTAGAATGTATAGATCAAAAAATCATAATGATAATGAAATTGAACATTTATTGCAACAACAGGTGACTCTTTCCTTGTTAATCCTTACATACCATGGTTTACATTTTTCAAAATATCTTTGACTAATACTAATAGTTAACACTTTATCATCCATAATTTTTTTATACAATTCAGTTTGAGTCATATCCAACAGGTGTTTTAGATGTGGATCATGAATTTTTGAGCCGAGTCTTAATTTAAGAACATCTCTGGCATTAACTAAACTATTAATCACAATTATGTATTTGAACATAGTAAATAAAATATAAAATCAAGTTAATTATTTATATTAATTTTTTTTTTATTAACTACACAAAAAATATAATCTACATTATAGTAAAAAAGGAGTATCTAATATGATGCTTATGGAAAAAATAATTAAAATAGATATTTATTTTCAAAATATAACTACATCAAATATTTTAAATAAATATTAATATGGTTAAAAGATTATTAAAAAGTAGAATTAAAAAAATATAAAATAAAAAGAAAATAGGTAAATAATCAAAATAATGAATAGTAGTTTTCAACGTAAAATTTAAAGTTACATTAAAATAAAATAAGTAAAGTATAAAAAATAATAATATTGATTAAAAAATAATTTCTAAATGAAAATTAAAAGTAAAATTAATTATGGTTTTTTAAGTACAATGATTTACTTTTTTATTTACTTACTTTATCTATTTGTGTTTCTTACTAGTTTAAATGCATATTAGTATTAAATGTTTAGATTTAAAAATTAATTTGTTCAATGCAATTATCTAATTTATGTTATAAATTTAATATAGATTTTTTCATATTGAAATTGATATTTTTTATATCTTTGACGTAATTGTAGTAATTGTAGTCAAGATATCTATCATAATACTAAATAAATGATTAGTCTAATTTAATATCACTAAAATACTTTAAGAAACATAAAATTGTAGTGTTCGTTTAATTATTATATATAATAATGATTAATAAATTTCTTTATAAAATAAATAAAAAATATTTAATATTTTAGGGAAGCGTATTAGTAGTCATTATAGTTACTTTGCGCACTTGTAGAGTCTAAATTATATACTAAATTTCAACAACTTTTAAGTGTCGCCCAATACCCACTTAAAGATGCCCCAATAATTGTGCCCAATACCTACTTCAAGATGCCCCAATAATTGTGCACAAAAAATTGTCACTAGTCGTCGACAAATGTAAATGTCCTAGTATTGGTGCATAAATGGACTAGTTATGAACTAAGAAAGCTATAAAATGATCGACTATATTAGCCCATATGAAACTTAGTAATAGACTTTTAGTTATCATATGTTTAACTCCTTTAAAATTAATAATTGATAGATTGGATGTACAAAAAGAGCACATCTATCCACTAAGTGCTCTGTCCTAACCTTTTAATGTGAATGAAAAGTTTCACGGTTTTAAAAAATCAATCTAAGATTTTAAATGTAAGAAGATAAATCTTAATATAAAATTTTGATATTAAAAGACCATATAAATAATTATATATATATACACACCAAAAAGTGGAATGGAAAGGAATTAACTCACTTGAGAACCGAGCGTAATGATGACTTACAGGTCACTACTAATCAAATCCTTCCTCACCAAATTCTTACCTTCTTTTACACACACTCTTAATAGTCCAATGTAATTCTCCATCTTTGCACACCATAGTTTATTTATTTTTCAATTAACCAACTTCATACACAGACATACATGCAAATCATTTAATTAAATGAATACTGAAAAATCTCTTTATTCGACCTACCATGGATTGCGCAAAATTGTGTTTTTATGCACGTGGGAGGCCTTTGTAATGGGGGATAGACTCAAGTCTTTCTAAACAGAATTCTTACTAGAACTTGGTTAAGTAGTAAGCCTTATTTTTCAGCCATGTTAAGTAGTAATTCTCAATTAATTTAATTTAATCTCAATTTCCCTCAATTTCAATTTCCTTTTAATTCCATTTAATTTCATTTAACATTTCTCATCTTCTATCAAGAGATCATTCATGGCTTTCTTGCACAATCTCTTGAGGGGGCATAAAACCACCTTCTATCGTCGAGGCAAGCTGGGGCATGACCTAGTCTGAAATTCTTTGATACCAAGCTCATAATCACATTATATCAAAGACGGGCAAATGTAGATACCAAAAATAGACACACTTACAGGTTCACATTGAATGCACTAATTATTCTTCTATTAATTAATGGTTCTTTAATCATTAATTAATCATCTGCATTCTTTGAAAATTGAATCTTTGCATCATTCAATCATTCTCATTATAGTAATTAAATTGTTTAATTAATTAACCTTTAATTAATTGGTTTTCACTAGTTAATTAAAATCCATTTTTGAAGTCCCATAATTTAAATAATTATCATTAAATTATTTAAATTAGATAATTTAATTCTCCTTAATTAAATTAATTCTCAATTAATTTAATTTAATCTCAATTTCTCTCAATTTTAATTTCCTTTTAATTCCATCTTTCTAATTTAATTGATTTTTTAATTCAATCAAATCTTCAAAAAAATAGGAAAATAAAAACTATGAGGCAATTATAATTTCTAAAAAATTCAAAATCCTCATAAATTGAGAAAAACATTTTTTTGAAAATCAAATCATTTTAAATCATAAAATAATTAGTCTTAAAATTGAATTTTGGAAACTCTTATATTTCAAAAAATCAACTAAATCCTCTCATCTTTATCTCATCTTTATTTCCTCTTTTATCTCTCCGCTTTTTTAGTTAAATTGGAATTAAATCTTTTATTCTAGAAAGTTACCCAAATCTTTTCAATTCTTAATTATCTCGTCCATTCAATCTATTTTTCTCAAATCAATCTTGATCATCCATTCAAATCATAATTTCTATATAAGCAACCTTCATCTCTTACATTTTCATCTTTGAATTTTGCATCGAACTTATGTCAGTTTATTATCAAAGTAACATAATTTCTCTGATCTTTGAGTCAAGGTGCTGCCAGAATCGCAACTGAGTGCCACACCTCAATAAGGAGAAGAGAAGCACCATAAGCTTCACAGTGTTGAATGGTTTTCTTTGAAATTGCTTATTTCTATTTGATCATTCAGACTTATTATTTTGTTGTTTGTAGGGCTTTTATGTGCTTGGTAGTTGATTATTTATAGTTTTTAGATAATTTGGTGCTACTAATCCTCTTGTTTGAGTCTTGCAGAATTTCCCTATGACAAATATATAATTATTGTTCAATGATCTTGTAAACTTTTACTAAATCTCCAATCACTAAATTATTTAACAATATTTAGTCTCATTTATGTACTATAAAATATAATTATTTTACTCATATCTTGTAGCCTTTGAATTGGACCAATACGTCAATGCTTTTATCAATACACATTAAAAGTCAAATATTTATTTTTGATTAAAGGTAAAATGGTTTTACAAGGACTAGAAACCCAAGTTACAAAGGAACAAAATAGAAAAAAAGAGACAACTTGTGGGTATATGCACAAAGATGGGGGACCAAAAAGGTGCCACTTTCCTTTTTGGCCCACTAATGGCCACAGTGCGTACGTGCTATGGATTGGGTTGCCCAAGCCTTAGGCTTGGGAAATTAAAACATAGTGCGTGCATTCTATAGGGTGCATGTGCTATGCAAAAAGCTAACATACATGCACCCTATGCAAAAACTGGACAAGTGTAACATGCATAGTCTTGCATAGCGCTAGCGCGTATGCCCTTCACAAGAAAGACAAAAGTGGAGAGAGAGAGAGAGAGAGATCCACTCTCTTTCTCTCTCCCCATACCCTTCTCATCTTCTCACTCTCTCTCTTCCTCTCTCATCCCCCACCACCTTCTCACTCTTTCTCTCTCACTCAAGACTTTTTTAGATGTTACATAGTGTGTGCACACTATAGTGCGGGCACACTACTCAAGTCATAAATTTGATAAGTGTGTGCACGCTATTCAAGTCATAAATTTGAATAGCGCTAGCACACTTTGTAATATAGTGGAATCCACCAAGCCTAAGGCTTGGATTTGCCTTGGAGATCCAACCCAAAGGCTTGGAGGATTCAAATAAGCTTGAGACGTTCTTTCCAGTAGACATACAAGAAATTCACATCTTTAGTCGTGTGCTCCTTGTCAGGTTTACTCATGGTTCAATAACATGAAAATCAAACAACGTGATATTGTAGATCTCTTTGTTAGCTATCTAACCATATAATTTATTTTGAATTCTGATTATGTTAAGCTTTTCATCTCTAATATCTTTTGTATGTATGTCCGATTTTTGTCAAAAACCAACGTGTAGTATTTTAGGCATCGATTTTGGCTCGTTCGTCAAATTTTGCAACAAGTTACTTTTTTAGAAACTAGACTCCATTCTACACACTTAAAAAAAAAGAAAATTTGATTTTTGATTAGTTTTCAATGATTTCTAGGGGGAGCACACAAAAATTTCACGTTTTCAAGATGTGTGCACTTCATAAATTAATAAAAAATGTTAATATGATTTAGAACAACAGAGAGGGGGGCTAAACCAGTTGCTCTTAGGTCTTGATGTATAAAACAAACTTCAAAAACTTCTCTTTAAATTAGATCTAACAACCAAAACCAACTTGGTCATCACTGATTCTATAATAGAAACATATAACATTGCAGTCCACTACCCAGCTGTATCTAACTTGTAAAACATAGAAATGTTCAAACCAAAACATTCACACAAGCATTGACACTAGGATTTATAGTGGAAACCCAATCTGGGAAAAACCACTTTGTAACATGCTACTATTATTTTCACTCTTTTGAAGTGAGCTCGGTTAAAAGCCAACCTTGTCAAAGGTTACAATACACACTATTAGGTGTGATCCGGTTAAAGGATTTCAATCACCTTATTAAAAGTGAGCCTTGTTATAGGACTTACATACAATCCATTAGAATGCAACCTTGTTCAAAGGATTTAAACATATGATTGTTAGGTCAACCTCTGTTAAAAGGATTTTGATTGTTACAATGGTTAGAAAGTAGCAGCAGTATTGATATGAGAAACATACAACTCACTTTGCAAATATCAGATCCAATTCTGTACACAAATATTGGTTTACTGACTTTGAAACTTTGTCGTCTCCATCTCTGATCTGCTTAGAACTTTTCTTCAAGCAATCACCACACTTCTCCTTCAGCCTTTTTTGCTTATACAGTCAATAACATCTACTGATCTTCCAACATCCTCTTTTCACCTATGCACACACATATCTAATGCTTAGGTTCCCTTAATACTTCCTCAATTAGGTTAACTCATCTTTTTCCGCTCAATCTCCTTCATAGATCTTAGGGTTAGGTCAGATTCATTGAATCTACCCGCTTTATGTTCTTCGGCTCCTTTTCTAGAAACATCTCAAATCTCTTAAAGATTTACAATAAAACATTTTTCAATGCATTCAATGCTTTCAAACAATCAATAAATAAAGTCAACATGTTTTACATAATCCAAGAATTCAACAATGTCGGCTCCACATCTGAATTCTCTTCAAATATAAAAATACTGATGCTTGGTCAATACTGTGATCAACTACTCAGTCTTCATGTAGAAAGCTCGGTCATTACTAAAAATGTTTCCTCAGCTTATACTATCTTTCTCGGCAATTAACTGATGTTTGATCGACACTAGAATTTTACTCGGCATATACTGACTCGGTCATTACTAAAAATGTTTCCTCGGGTTATACTATCTTTCTCAGCAATTAATTGATGTTCGGTCAACACTAGAATTTTACTTGGCATATACTGACTCAGTCGACACTAACATTACTCGGCTTGAACATGATTTCTCCATTTTTGCTCGGTCAAGCCTACTAGTTTAGTCTTCAATCTTACTAAGATAAACAATACATTGTCTCATCATTGTACAACATAGTCAAGTACACTTTTTAGTATCAAGATAACTCAACCTTTCCTTAGGTGCTATTGTTACCATCCTTTCTTTCCCTTCTTCACAACAATACAATAGATATAGTACTTTCCTAAGTAGCAACAATCTTACCAGTTAAGGTTTGACGTCAATGACAACACAACAATTGCTTCAATTGCAGTTTCCAAGAAAAAATTATACATTCATAAAAAAATTAGCAGAAAAATCTAGGATAAACTACATGGTGTTAGCTAACTTCTCACCAAAGTGATTAAAAAAAATTTAAAAAAAGTTAACATTTTAGGGGGAGCATACCAGACACCATGTTATGTTTTTTCACAAAAAAAAAGACCATTTTTTGTGCTCCCCCTTTTTTAGAGCCTTAATTTGCACCATTTTTAAAATAAATTAGTAGTTTAGAAACTAGACTCAGAGTATTACAACTCTTGTTCTTGTTGCATCTTCAAATTTTTAGTCTAACTATCTTCAATTTCTTGTTGAAGTTTAGAGTTTGTTGATTTTAGAAAAAAAGTGGCATCTTATACCCCCTTTTTGGTCCCCCATCTTTGTGCACTTACCCTTGTAACCAACAACACAACAAACGCTAACCATACGAGAAACAAAAGTGACAAAAAAGGGGAGCCAAGCCCCAACCACCTACAAAGACTTAACTAAATAAATATTTTTACAAATGACATATTCATTAATACTCTTGACCTTGTTAAAAATGTTGTCCATAGGATTGATGCCCTTATTCTTTCTCCCAAGTCTATTCGCAAATCCTAGAAGTGTGTTTTTATCCATTTTACTAACATTAATGACTACTTTTGCATTAGAACAAACATCCCTTTGATGGCCCATTCTAGTTGATTTGATACTAACACAGGGAGAGGTAGGTGTTCTTGATGAAGGGTGCTCCCCTTAATACCACAAACACATAACAAAAATAGAGAAGCAACAACAATATGCAAGAACAGAAAATTGGCTTCTTATTATCTCCACAAATGTGGAATTACAAACTTTCAGAATTACAATATGCAAAGCCACATGGGCATTCCCTTACAATATTTTGTAGGACAAAGCCTCGAATCAATACCCAGATCTAATACCCAGAACTACCCAAAACTGCCCAGAACTGCCTAAGACAACACTACAACCTTCCTTATATAGGCAATTTTCCACCGCTTGGGAAGGTTCCAAAATTTTAGCCAATAAGGCCGACCAAACTTAGAATTATTTTATTTTTCAATTTATTACATCAACATCGGCTCTAAATAAATTTTGAAACCCAAACAAAATTTTTGAAGGAAAATAATTTTTCACCATTTCAGGTGACCCAAACTTCTGAAGACCATAAGTCATTGCCAGTTGACCCGATTGACTATTATAACCCCATTCTAGAAATGCCATGAAGCGCTCTATAGGCTTGATTGGCGCAAGTGCCTCTCACCCAAATTTTTGACCTCGTCCGGGGCCTCTAAAGCCTTCAAAATTGAGTTCAAAGTTTTTGTACCCTATTGCCAATACCGAAAATCTTCAATATCTACAAAGCTAGACTTGATCTGTCAATGAAACTTTATTGGCATGATGACATGACCAAAATGAACCTCCAGGGAAGAAATCAGAACATTCTGAGATCGGATGACCAACTTACTAAAAATAGAAAGTTTCCACAAATAGCAGCTTTGCACAAGATAGCCCTTATTGAATACAAAAACATAAATATTTTTAGGTGATGCAAGATTGCTCTTACACCTAGACTGCTCCTGCATCAGACACCTGGGGTAATTTGAGAAGTGACCCCATCATGACTCAGGTGTGCAGAGGAAAACCAAGACGGTTAACCTCCTCCTTTGCTAGCCATGATGAATCTTCAACAGGTTATCCTTTCCATTTGACCAAATACTCTTCATATGTCCTGTTCCTTGTGCTTCTACCAACATGACTATCTAGTATGTCTTCAATCTCCTTGATATCTAAACTGGTTGCTAGAATATGTAGAAGTTGAGAAATCCAACTTCACAGAACGCCAAGAACACCTGCATGCAATAACCTGTTGCTGAAAGGAAACCAAGAACACAAAAAAGAAAGAGCTTGGAAATCTTAGTGGTGTGAGAGAAAATTGCATTCCAAGATAATCAACAATAATTACAAGAGTTCAACCTATAAGGTGAATGAAAACCCTAAAAGGAAAAAAGCTAGGTTGCGCAATATAATTAATATAAAATATTAATTATATGCACCTAAAAGAAAGCTTAAGTGAAAATAGAGTACATAGACAACTTAATAATTAAATCAACATGATCTAATTAATAAGTGAAGATACATAGATACTCTAACACCCCCCCTTAAGCGAAGCTCAGGAGTTAAGCTAACCTAGCATAGCTATGAAAGTAGGAAATGGGTCCCAGCAACAAGGCCTGATTAGGTGCCCAATACAAGGAAATCTCTGTAAATTGGAGACAAAGGAGAAAACCCAGTGGGAAAAACCCCTCTCCAAAAAGAGATAGAACAAACATGCTGAAAAAAACATGAAGGAAGGAAGGCCTCAAGAAGACCCCCCAAGGACAACTTCTGTCACCCCAAGCATAGAATGCAACTGAAGATAGCACAGAGATGCAAAAGGTTTAGTGAAGATGTCAGTAACCTGCGTGTCAGTGGGAATGTACTCCAAGGAGAGAACACCATCTTGAATCTGCTGATGGATGAAATGCATATGAAGCTCAATGTGTTTAGTGCGCTGATGCTCCACCGAGTTGCGAGAAATGTGAATAGCACTCTGATTGTCACACCATAGAACCGTGGGATGATCAGGAGGAAACCCAAACTCAGTCATCAACTGTCAAAGCCATAAAATCTCCTGGCTACCATGCACTACTGCTCTGTGTTCAGCCTCTGTAGATGATAGTGTGTGAGCATGCTGCTTCTTGCACGACCATGTGATAGGACCAGAGCCAAGACAAAAGACAAAGCCAGAGGTAGACTTTTGGTCATCAACATCACTAGCCCAATCTGAGTCAGTGAAGCCAACAATGTGAGTAACCCCTGATGTGTAATGAATGCCATACATAAGAGTGCCTTGAATGTATCTCAAAATACACTTGGTAGCTTGCTAATGACTCTCATGAGGCTCATGGGAGAATCAAGAGACTAGACCAACTACAAAGGAGAGATCAGGATGAGTGTGAGTCAGGTACAATAGACTACCAACCAACTACCGATACAATGTAGGATCCATTGAAGGTGAAGTGCAAGAGGTAGACAAGGTAACACCAGAATGAAAAGGTGTGGGAGCAGGCTTGCAATCAAGCATATCAAAGCGCTAAAGCATGTTGAGAGCATACTTTTGCTGATAGACAAAAATCCCAGTAGAGGACTGAACAATCTGAAGACCAAGGAAGTAGTGTAACAGACCAAGATCAATCATCTCAAACTGCTCCATTAATGCTCGTTGAACATCCTGAATCATAGAAGATGATCTACAAGTGATAAGAAGATCATCAACATAGAGCACAAGGATCACAACCTCATCCTCAAGATGCGGAATGTAGACTGTAGGATCAGAATGGCATCAGGTGAATCCTATGGAAAGCAAGGAGTCCATCTTCTCATACCAAGCCCGAGGGGCCTGTTTGAGATGATACAAAGAATGCTAAATTCTGCAAACCAAGGAGGAATCCTGCAAAAATCCTGGAGGCTGCTCCATGTAAATCTCCTCAGTGAGATCACCGTGCAAGAATGCACTCTTCACATCCATCTAAAAAATGGACCATCCCTGAGAAGCTGCGAGTGATAAGACAAGGCGGATAGAGTTCATCTTGGTGACAGGGGCAAATGTCTTAGTGTAATCAATACCCTCAACCTATGAAAAACCCTTCACAACAAGACATGCCTTGTACTTATCAATAGAACCATCAGTAGCAAACTTGGTATGATACAACCACTTGCATCACACTAGTTTTCTTCCCTTAGGAAGAGAACAAAGATCCCATGTGTGATTCTTCATCAAAGAAGAATACTCCTCCTCCATAGCACTTTCCCACTCAGTATGTCCTATTGCTACTACAAATGTATGAGGATCATCACAAATGGCATGACTCAGAAGGCTAGAACCTACAGTATGAGATAGGGTGCGACGGGAAGTGGAAGGGTCACCAGCTAGAGATCCTGTAGCATCAACTGTAACACGAGCCCATCTAGGCATCTGTGGAGGATCCTGTGGTGGAGGTAAATGGGGATCACCAAGATCATCATCCTCATCATCCTGGAAAAAAATTGGAAGAGATGAGGGAGTAGTGGTAAGTGAAGTAGACTCTGGAAGCTGGGTGTCTACTGCAGGAAGGCGCTCATCAAACTGGACATCCCATCGAAACAAGACCTCTCCAGAGTTAGGATCAAACAACATGTATGCCTTAACATCTTCGCAGTAGCCAAAAAAAATGAGGTGTCGAGTCTTCTGTTCCATCGCTCTCCTCTGAGCATCAAGCACAAATGCCCATGCTTCAATACCAAAAACTCAAAATGAAGATACATCAGGCTTGACATGAGACCAAGCCTCCTCAGGAGTCATATGTTGAACTGCCTTGTGAGGCATCCGATTCTAAATATAGTTGGCACAATTGACTACCTCTGCCCAAAAAGACAAATCCATGGACCTGGACTATATCATACAATTAGCAATCTCTTGAAGTGTTATGTTCTTTCTCTCTACCACACCATTCTGCTGAGGGGTGTAGGGCACTGAAAACTAATGCTGAAGACCATGTTCCAAGAAAAATTCCCTGAAAGCATGGTTCACATACTCCCCCCCATTATTTGTGCGTATGCACTGAATAGAAAGACCAGATTGCTTCTCCAAAAATGTCTTAAAGACTCAAAATGAATCAAAGACATCAGACTTGTACTTCAAAAAGTACACCCATGTGTGCCTAGAGAAGTCATCAATGAAAGTAAGCACATATCTGGCACCAGAAGAAGGAGTAGGAAATGACATGAGGTCAATGGTGCCAAATCATGAGTAGCTTGTCCATGAGGAAAATGATCCCTATGTTGTTTACCAAGAACACAACCTTGGCAAACCCCACCAGTGCAAGTAATCTATGGAAGCCCAAGAACAAGTGCTTGTGTGCTCATCTGCTGAAGATATCTATAATTGACATGGCCTAAATGCTCATGCCAAAGTCTGCTCACTGAATCTACATGTGCTATAAGACAGGAACCTGTGCCATCAGAAGACTCAAATCCATCAAATCTATATAGGTGGGATGCAGTGTCAACACTCCCAGTAGCCACAATCATATCAGAATCATGCAAGTCCCGAATAACCACATCATGTGGTGAGAACTCAACTGTCTTACCAAAGCCAGAGTGGAAAATCTGATAGATAGACAATAGGTTCATCGAAATGTCAAGGACACAAAGAACATCCTGAAGAGAACCCCTAGCTAATGTAACAAAACCAAAACCCAAAATAGAAAGATGAGATGAGTTCCCAATGACAATCTGTGAAGTAGCACAAGGAGCAAGTGAGGTGACCAACTGTTGAGTGTGAGTCATGCGGTGAGAGGCACTAGAATCAAGAATCTAGGTGGGCCCAAAGGTCATTGCTTGTGTAGTAAGAGCATGACCTTTCCCTGTAGGGGAGGATGTGGAATGAGGGGCTGCAATGTGATGCTCCTGCATGGCTTCCTCTAAAGCCTCCAAATGTTTCCAACACCTAGAAATGGGATGTCCATCCTTTCCACAAAAGCTATAGGTCTCAACTGATTTCTTCTTAGTCTTAGAGGTAGACTCAGAAAACTTCGAAGAAGATTTACCCTTTGAAGGGTTGGCTGGAGGTTTTGAATTAGTTTTCTATGCAGGTTTGGAGGAAGACTCATTACTTGCTAAATCTTTCTTCGGTTTGGCTTTTTGTTTTGGTTTCCCCTATGAAGACTGAGCAACCAATGCTTGGCTTGAAGAGCTAGAAGCATCCATCTATTGGATCTTTGCTTGTTCCCATGTCAACTGATCATAGAATGTCTCAAATGAAGGTATGGTGTGTCTGGTACCCAAGGCATCCATGGTGGAGTAGAAAGTGGAAGAAAAGATCTGAAACTATCCTCACAACTTTGAGAGTATCAGAAAGATACACTCATCATCTGTCTTGATTTTCCCACATCCCTACAAAATTGTACGTAGAGACTTGAACTTCATCAAGAAATCCTCTATAGTGGGGAAATTAGAAGGAGTCAAAGAGGTCAACTCTGCATCAAGATGAAGCTTCTGGAATGCATTCACTGTACCAAACAAGGTTGAAAACTTGCCCCAAATAGCCCGAGGAGTGGTCAAGCCTTCCAGGTGAAACAAGAGACTGTCAGATATGTTCAGTGCAATCAAACCCATGGCTTCATCCATTTTATTTCTATGCTAAATAATCTCAAAGGGATGCTGCAAGATAGGTTGGTGTTCATCCAGACATGACCATAAGCCACGTGACATAAGTAGCCTGGTCATGTGTGCTTTCCAGGTGTGATAATTGTGAGGTGTCAACCGGGCCACAGAGGGGTCCGACAGTGAGAGAAGAAGAAGACAGAAGTAGAAGGGTCTTTTCTATAGTAAATAACAAAAATAAAGAGCACCCCCCCCACAATGTATAAATCTATCCCCTGTACAACAAGTAAACAATTATTGAAAGCACAAAAATTGAGAAGAAAACCTGGATGCCAGATGCAGAGAGGGAGGAAACTGAGGCCTCTACTTCAACACCAAAAATGAGAGCTCAAATGAATGAGTTAGAAAACCAAACCAACATCATTGCATCCATCTCAGAAAGACCTTTTCGGTGATATTTCATTTTTGAAAAATGGAAACCGTATGCCCAAGTTACGGTGAAAAAACCAACTGCACCTCGAAAAATGAGCTCTTTGGAAAAAACTAGTCACGTGAAAAAATTTGACGGCTGTATGGCCGTCAAATGCCTATCTACCGGAAAAAAATTTGGTTGTCGAAAAAGTTTGAAAATTGCTGGAAAATTTTCACCGGGAAAGTTTTTCCGGCAGTGACGTCAGGGTGACATCATTGGCTGTCCAGGTGGAAGGGGAGGCGGGCGGAGGGTAGTGCGGCGGGTGGTGGCCGGCGGGCCATGTGGAGGCTGGGCGGTGGTGGCACTAGGGTGGCACACTGGTGGCACCCCAGTAAAACCCAAAATTTGCACAAAAATGAGATTTTTGAATTTTTTTTCTCATTTTTCATGCCGTATGGCCTGAATGGGCTAGAAAATTCACCCAGAACCCCTGGAGGCCAAATAGGTCAAGTTTTATATGGAAATAGGGGTTTTTGGGCCTTTTGGACACAATCATGAGGTTAGTTTTTGTCCAAAGTGCTCCAAAAAAAAGAGACCCCCAGATCCAATAAAAAACAATAGAGAAAAGACCAAAAAAGCTGTAGCTTTCATCTTTGAATCACGGCTTCAAAAAACCCTCAGACCTGATAGTAGTAGGGAAGCTCTGATACCATGTAGAAGTTGAGAAATTCAACTTCATAGAATGCCAAGAACACCTGCATGTAATAACTTGTTGCTGAAAGGAAACTAAGAACACAAAAAAGTAAGAGCTTGGAAATCTCAGCGGTGTGAGAGAAAATTGTATTCCAAGATAATCAATAATAATTACAAGAGTTCAACCTATAAGGTGAACGAAAACCCTAAAAGGAAAAAAGCTAGGTTGCACAATATAATTAATATAAAATATTAATTATATGCACCTAAAAGAAAGCTTAAGTGAAAATAGAGTACATAGACAACTTAATAATTAAATCAACATGATCTAATTAATAAGTGAAGATAAATAGATACTTTAATAGAATACTCTACTATGCTACTGTAACCTCATCTTCAACACCTCCTTCATGATACCCTATCAAATATGGCCCAAACTTCTTCATTTTCAGCTTGTTATATGTACCAACCGAAAATCGCTCCTTCCACAAATGAACCATGACTTCATCTCCAACCTAAAATTCCTTATGCCTCCTTTTCTCATCTACCTTAGCCTTATACTGCACATTCATCTTGGTAATATGCTTCCTCACCTCCTCATGGATGTTCTTCAAATGTTTTGCAAAATCCTCAGCTTCAGTACTACTTATTTCTCCTTTATCTATCTTCCTTAACTCAGATACATTTCTGGGACTACTTCCATATACAATCTATGGATGATGTGATGAACTAAAATTTAAATCTATCTTCAACTCTTCACTTTCTACTAGTGTCATTCTGTGTGCTACCTTATTTAGCAAACTAGTTCTTGGAATCAAGTCCATCTGATGACTGATCTTTCTTACTAGTGGTAATCCATTAGGCACATTATCAGATACAATATCCTGAAACTCATTCAATAACTCTACAACTTCTATAGGTACATCTTCTACTGCCTCTTTCCCAGCCTTTGGAATTAAGGTAAAAAACATATGCTCATGCCACATACCATCTAAGAAATTTCTTCTATCAACAAAAGTTATTCTTGCATTACCACATACATTTTCTTCTATTTCCTTCAATGGTTTTAGCTTGTGTCACACTCCATCCTTTGTCAGGGAATAGGTATTCGCACGACCATCATGTACAACACATCTGTCAAACTACCAAGGTCTACCCAACAACATATGACATGCATCCATAGATATGATATCACATAGTACCTCATCTTGGTACCTACCGATCTTGAACTTCACTAGGCACTATTCACTGATCATGACCTTGTGGTGATCCTGCACCCAAGCAACCCGATATGGATGTGGATGTTTCTGCCTCTTGAGCTTCAACTTTGTCACCATCTCTTCTGACACCAAATTATTAGTACTACCACTATCAATAATCACATCGCAACACTTACCCTCACACTTGCACCTGGTGTGAAATAGGCTCCTCCTTTGTTTAGGTTCATTCTCACCACTCAACAAGACTCTTTTGTTAATCAGCGTTTCTCCTCTTTCAACATCTTTAGAATTTGATGATCTAGCATCTTCATCTACATGTGCAACTCTGGCCTGGCCTTCATTCCTCCTATTCATCCATCCTTGGTGTTGAGGACATTCAAATGCCCTATGACCTTCTCCGCAGTGAAAACATGTTCCATGGAAGCCTCCTCTTCCAGATTTTTGTCCTCTTCCTCTTCCTCTCTGATCTCTATTATTCTGATCATGGAAATATTTGGAATTATCTCCTCTCTAATTTTGACTATTACTGGCCTCATCCTACTTTTTCGAATCTTCATTTCGGTCTCCATATGACCATCCACCAGATCTTCCATTTTGACCTCTTCCGCTTTGTTTTCTCTCAAACTTCTTGTTCAACTTTTCCTCTACTTTTAGGGCAAACTGGTATGCCTCTTTAATACTATTCATTCGAACTAGATTCAATTCTTCCTGAATGCTCAGCCTCAACCTATTAAGGTAACAAGCAACTTTCTCCTTATCAGCTTCCGCATGGCCTGTTCTGATGAGGATTCGATAGAACTCCTCTGTATACTCCTGAACAGATCTTCCTGCTTGCTTCAAACTTTGCATTTTCCTCAGTAGGTCAAGCTCATAATCAACAAGGATGAACTGTTTCTTCAATTTATCCACCATCCGATCCCATCTTGTGATTATCTTTCCCTCTTCTATTTTGTTCCAATTGAATCTCTTACCACCAGATCTTCGCATGACCTTTCAGTCTGGCCTTTGCGAATTTGACCCTATTAAGATCCTCAATATCTTCATACTCAAAATATTATTCACATTCATTGATCCAGTCGATCAACTCTTCTCAATTAAGATTTCCAGAAAATGTCGGGACCTCAATCTTAGGTCTCTTCCTGATCTTTGAGATAGCTCAAAAAATTCTTTCTTCCTCCTGGTTCACAACTTTGACTTCTCCTTCCTAATCTTCTTCTTTGGCTTCATCCTCGCTTTCGTCTCTAACATTAAGATTCATTCCTCTGTGAATCTCCTCTTGCAATGCTCGTACTTGTCTCTGCAGTGCCCTAACCTCGGGTGTTACAACACTAGCTCTTCCACCACGTTCCCTTCGTGGAGGCATTTTCATGCTTCTTGTTGAAAACCTAACCACGATCCTGGTGCAAACTGCCTTAGAGTCGATGATTTGTTTACACAAAAACCCTAACCCATGGTCCTGGTGCAAACTACCTCATAATCAGTGATCTGTTTACACACTTAGGAACTCCTGCTCTGATACCACTTGATGAAGGGTGCTCCCCTTAATACCACAAACACATAACAGAAACAAAGAAACAACAACAATATGTAAGAACAAAAAATTGGCTTCTTATTATCTCCACAAATGTGGAATTACAAACTTTCAGAATTACAATATGCAAAGCCACATGGGCATTCCCTCACAATATTCTGTAGGACAAAGCCTCGAATCAATAACCAGATCTAATACCCAGAACTGCCCAAAACTGCCTAAGACAACACTACAACCTTCCTTATATAGGTAATTTTCCACCACCTGGGAAGGTTCCAAAATTTTAGCCAATAAGGCTGACCAAACTTAGAATTATTTTATTTTTCAATTTATTACATCAATGTCGACTCTAAATAACTTTTGAAACCCAAACATAAATTTTGAAGGAAAATCATTTTCTACCATTTCAGGTGACCCAACTTCCAAAGACCATAAGTCATCACCAGTTGACCCGATTGACTATTATAACCCCATTCCAAAAATGCCACGAAGCGCTTGACATGCTTGATTGGCGCAAGCGCCTGTCACCAAAATTTTTGACCTTGTCCAGGGCCTCTAAAGCCTTCAAAACTGAGTTCAAAGTTTCTGTACCCTGTTGCCAATATCGAAAATCTTCAATATCTACAAAGCTAGACTTGATCTGTCAATGAAACTGTACTGGCAGGCTGACATGACCAAAATGAACCTCCAGGGAAGAAATTAGAACATTCTGAGATTGGATAACCAACTTACTAAAAATAGCAAGTTTCCACAAATAGCAGCTCTACACAAGATAGCCCTTATTGAATACAAAAACATAAATATTTTTGGGTGATGCAAGATTGCTCTTACACCTAGGATGCTCCCGCATCATGTTCCCTTAGACAAATCTTGTAAAGCCTCCACCTGTTCATTGAGTTTCATCAGTCCTTTAGTGGAATTATCCATCGTTGTCTTACTAACCACAACAACAACTCTAACTTTGTCCTATAGGCTATTTAGAGTTCCCTCCATATTACTAATTTATGTTTTTCATGATCTACTTTAAGATCGCTAATGCCCTGAGTGAGGGTTTGAGTACTGGCCATAATGCTATCTAGCTTAGGGGTCACTAGGGATGGTTTTTCCTTCAAAGCTTTAACTTCTTCCACAATTCAAGCAGAAACAACATGTCTTTCCATCAGAGTCTTTAATAGTCTACCAATATTTGGGTTTTCAAGAACAAAGGAACCCTTCCACAATGGGGTGTCGAATTTGTTTGTTTCATTTTCAATCAACAATAAATGAATATATTAAGTCTCTTCCAATATCTTTGAATTTCTCCACTCTCTTAATATCTTAACATTTTATTAATTAAAAAATAATTATTGATTTAAAATAAAATAAAAATTAGCTATATTTTTTGATACACAGTTGAATTTTTGGTTATAATGTGACTTCATTTTATGCCCACAATTAAAATGTTAACCCTTTATGCATCTATCTTCTTATTTCTTAATTTCTCTTAAGTTAGTACATTGTAATAATTGATAAAAATGTACAATTATTTCAAGAATTATTATAAAAATACCAATCATTCAAAAATAACACTTGTCACATTTCAACAACATAGTTGAATTAAATTAAGGTATTTATCTCTCACTAGATTGGAATATATCATTTTTAAATATCATTTATAATTTATTTTTCTATTATCTTTATTTGCACGATTTAATCTTCACAAAGCATTATAGATATTTTTTGAAATATTATTAATATGAAAAAATGCAAACAAACATTTTTCACTTATGATTTTTTTATATTAGCTATTATTTGACTAGACTTCTTTGAGATAGATGAAAAAAGAAAGAAACAAAAAAGGAGTATTGTACAAGTTAGAAGGATCAAATTATGTATGTTGAAAGGGATGAGGATAAAAGATGAATAAATGAAGCTACTAGAGAAATATATGCTAGACAAAGATCTAAGTAGCAACTAAACAATTAGAAGGTGAAACTAGAGTAAAATAATGTTTACATAGAAGTAAAGGTGACCAAACATATGATCATCAACCTCACTCCCAAATATAGAAGAGGAAATGGGATGTCCCACAACATAGTAATATAATTAGAAATACATGCTAGCAAATATTTGAGGACCACCCACATTCACAACAAGATATAAGGGAAGATAATAATCTCCAATTACCTCCTCTAATAGGAGAGGCATGGGAAAAAAAATAATCCACAGGTAGGGAAAAGGAAATAAATTGGAAATGAACCAAATATTTGTTGGAAAAATGGCCAGCTCTCCCCTCGGGATTCATGACATGGCTTAACCGCCTCCTGTGTCTTAGGTCGATCTTTTGGTGCAACGACAACCCACTTGTAACAAGTGGTATCAGAGTTGGTCATAGGTTCAAATCCCCTCGGGTAACACTGAGGGGGAGATTGTTGGAAAAATGGCCAGCACCCCCCTTGAGATTTGTGACATGGCTTAACCACCTCCTATGTCTTAGGTCAATCTTTTGGTGAAATGACAACCCTCTTGTAACAATATTGAAATGAATGTACATGAATAAGCTTCTAGCCTTGTAGAATATGTTGCAAAAACACCATAAACAAATAGATCAACATGAATTGCATTCTACCTCAAAATCAGATGTAGAAAATAATCCAAATGAAAATGGTTTACTTGCCACTAATTTAATGATATTGCCAATGGTATTTCTTAATAAATTAGATAGGTTGGTGTATCATTTTAGAGTTTCCTCACTATGTAATTCCTCATCTACCTTAGCCCCATTTTAGCATGTATGAGATCCTACATTAACTTTTGGTACTCTACCCTCAATTCTGATTTTTATTATGACATCCCCTCTTTAATTAGGACCCATGGTCCAAATTTTGGACCACATTAGGGGTGAATAAGCCAACCTAGTTGACCTATTCCCTAATACTTTCCTAGAAATCTAAACTGGGATGTGGTCTTAATCATTGAGCATGATTAAACTCAAACTCCCATCATCTTTCTTCAAGGTTTAAGCTCTAAAATATTTGGGAGGGGTGCATAAGAAACCTACTTCTCATCATTTTAAGATCACATCATAACCAAAATTTGAATTCAAGTACACACGTATGATTTGGCATCTCAAGAATTCTAAAGAAGCTTTCAGGCATCCGAAGAATTTCCAAGGCATTCTTCTCCATCATAGAAATCTTCTAACCCTCATTTGAGGCCAAGTTAAGGACACCAAAATAAATGAACTAGATCATAGCACAATCATATTATACTCTCAAGCATTCAAAAATCCAAGCCTTCAAGCATTCAAGTCATTCTCCTTCTCCATATCAAGTGTTCTGAAGAAATAAAAAATCATTATGCAAGACATGTCTTTCATGATTTCCTTTTAGGTTTTTGTATGGAGTAAAGATATTGCATCAATACTTGTAATCATATTCAAAGAAGCATTGCACCATCAAGGTATAAGAAAATTCATGTTTGAGATCTTGCCTCTTCTTTATATCAACACACATTCCTTTCAAATATATTTCAATTCAATTTCAAGGTTGATCCCAAACTAGGGTTCAATTGAGGAAAAATCCTCCCTACACAAAAATTCCTCTCTAATCTATGTGTAGGGATAGGTGGTGCTAGTTTTGGGATAAGATTTGAGGAGTACATGAACCTAACTATAGTCTACAACTAATAATAGTAAAAATTGTAGGGAATAGGCCAACCTAGTAAACTTAGTCCCAAGAATAGGCCTACTCGGTCAACTTAGTCCCTCCAAAATAGCTTTACATTAGAACTATAGGTTAGTTACTATCTCCAAGTTTTGTTTTTGACATCAAAATTGGTTTGTCATATCTCTATTAGTCTATGCATACAAAAAGTCAACCTTTTCCCCCATTTTGGTCCTAAATCTTACATCTCCCCATCAATTATCCCATTTTCATAAATCCATTAAGTGAAGGATCACTGCACCCATTCAGTTCTTGAGTATTATTGAGCTTAGTGTGTCATCTTCCTTCTAAATGCAACAAAATAAATAAGATCAACACCCATCAAACACCTATCCTTATTTCTTTTGTTGCATTTTGGTGAACCCGAATCATAACATATTTATTATAATTTGGTGTTTATCTCTGATTTGTATGCATTGCATTATTTCATTTTATGTATTTAGTGTACTTATATTGGTGAAAAAGACTTACAAATTGCACTTTGTTATTTCTTATCTTAGGTATTTGGTATCTAATTTTATTGGAAAAAATAAAAATTATTTTCATTTTATATTTAATTAGATTAGTTTCATGATGCATATATTAAGTAAAGGTGATCCTGGTTGAGCATCCTTTCTATCACTTTATCCCTCCCCTAGATACCCTCCTATCCACATGTGAGGATATTTTGGTGCAAGAAGACACTATCAACACTTCTTTTGAGGATGTCTCTCCTAAGGAATATTCATTAAGGAGCCATTATGATCCTTCTCCTAAAATTTACCTCCACTAGTATGATATCATATATATTTCTCCAAATGATACCCTACTTTCTATGCATTTCATTGACATTCCCTCTATAGATGAGACCTTAATTAGTTATGTTTTTACCTCTCCTATAGATTATCTTACTCATAAGTATCATTGGAAGAAAGAGAATGATGTTACCCCTCTTAAGGACACTCTACCTTTTCTATACCCACATGAAACATCTCCCATAGATGAAGCATTGACAAATCACACTTTCATGTTTCCTAAGGTATCTTTTTCCAATGAAGAAAACTTAAATCCTTCTATCAATTTCACATTAGAGAGTAGTAAATATTCTCCTCCAAAAGGTACCTAAGTGTAGGAGATTAATTATTTTTCCCCTCTAGATCCTCCTTACTCTCCTACATCTTATCATTATCATCAATCTCTTTGGACTAGATTTCGTTCATGATTTATCTCCTAAAATACCATTGAGTGAATATAAAGACATAGATGAGAACACTTTTAATCAACCTATTAAATTTGATGCAAATAATGTTTATAGTGTTAATAATATTCCTATAGATATCAATCCTCCTACTATACATTCCTACACAACACATTTTCATAAACCTAATGATGAAATCCTTTCACCTTCCAAATCATTGATATATTATGAGATTGTCTTTGACATGATTTCTTCACAAGCCTATAGTGGACAATATCCTTGAAAAATGGAACAAGTCCCTATAGATACTCCTCCTTCACAAGCCACTAGATTTACAACTCAAGAAAACATTATTCACAATCCTTTTCAAAACTTGATCACTCATTGTGATATTGGTATTAGGATTCAAGTGTGTAGTTTTTGAGTCAAACTCATTGACCCATGTTTTATGAGTAGTGGTTCACAAGAACCCATCTCTCATTAGAATGAATGGAATACTTAATAATTAATACTTAATACTTAAAAAACTATTGGTTTATTTCGGTAACAGGTTTAGTTGGAAATTAGTTGTTTATTATCATTTTGTTAAAATTATAAAAGAAATTGGCAATTTGTTTTATGTGTTAGATTAGAAATGTACTTTAAACTTAAGTTTAAGATGTAATTTTAATTTATAGCATGTGATGTGAAGTAGTTTTACATAAGTTAATAAGCTTGTTTAGTAGATTTTAGAAGAATGTTCTATTTTCATAAAATGTACTATCGTAATTGTGGCATTGGGATATTTTTCAATTGATGATTGTATATTGTGAATTCTTAAATGTTAGTAGATTTGTAAAGGGATTGATGTTTTTGTTTTCCTTGTATATACTAGATGCATGGGGTTTTATATTCTTATTGAAGTTAATGTTCTCATGGTCATTAATTTATAATGTCAATTTGATGTTTTATAGATTTTTATTTATTTGTATGTTTTGGGTCTAATTGAGTAATTGAGGTTGCATGAGGGTTATGGTTATGTTTATTGTAATTTTATTGTTGGAATCAGTTTAATGTTGACTTGTTGATGAGTGTGATTCTCTTGATCTGCTATATTATTTGGTGACCATGTTTTTATTGTATTATGGTTTATTGGTGCTTTTGGAGCTCAAATATTCATTTGATGGATCAAGGAGATCTTATGTATCCAATTTGTTGGAATGGATCCAAAAGAGGACTTTTACAAGAACTATATTGTATCTAGATTATGTCCATCTCTAAGAAATGTCTAAAAAGGAAACTTTAATGTAATGAAAAAACAAAATTCTCCTTTGGGTGATAACCCTAATGATTTAACTTGAAAAAAATTGTTGAAATGGATGATAAAGATAAAGAAGATGATAAATTCGTTGACACTTCTAATGTTATTTATGATGGAAGTAAGGATAATACAATGGAAAATGATGCTCTTTCTAATTTTAAAGTTTCACTTACTAACCCACTATTTGAATATAATTTGGAAGTCATTCGTACAAATGGGTGTGGTCCCCCTCTCTCCCAGGAAGTTTTTCAATCAGAATAGTCCCTTAATAAAGATATTCCTCAAAGGAAGAATGCCCAACAACTTCCCCTAGCTACCATTAATGAAAGAACATAATTATTGAATAATTTGAGACAAAATCCCTCCATGCACAATGACCTCTCACATGAGCCCATGAATTCTCTTGTTCATCCAGAGGGTGATGCTTCTGATAAGAAAATTATGCCCTTAAATTTGGAAATTGAAATGGGTGAAGGTGGAATGATCAGTTTGAAGAGGTTGCGAGAAATAGTGTTAAAAAGAAAAGAAAGAATATGGAGAGACAATCCCTATCCAACTCTGTAGGGAATAATAATAATAAGAAAGGAGATAACCTGCCCAATTATTTCAAAAGACTATATAAGAATTAAAAAAACTCATCCCATGCCAAATATTATGTTGATTAAGATGGGAAGCTAGAATGTGTAGGGATTGGAAATGTTTGATAGGAAGTATTTTATTAGAGATCGGTGCAATAAGATGCTAAACAAAAATATTATATGCCTTCAAGAAATCAAGGTAGTCAGAGTTCATGCCTCTATTATCATGAGGTTTCTATGGAACTAGGCTGCATATTTTGTCTCAAACCATGAGAAGGGTAAAGGTGATATAACAATTTTGATTGGTCTTAGATGGGCTGAAAAGACCAAGGCCTCTGGGTTCTCTCCATGTCATAGGGCATACTGGATCAGTATGAAGTAAATGAATATAATTATTTGTATTTGTAATATATATGTACCTAATGATTACAGGGAAATAAAAGTCCTATGTAACTGGCTAGCCTCATATCTTCCAAAGGCACACTGGATTATTGTTGGTGATTTCAACATGGTGGAATATAGGGAGGATTAATGTGGTGACAGAAATAATTTTTGGATAGGAAATGAACATTTTTTCTTAACCAAGTGTAACAAGAGACTTAATTTGATAGATCCCTTAGAGAGGAGAAAGGATGCTTGCTCTGATATTTGGTATACTTGGTGTAATAATTAGGTAGGTATGAAAAGTATATATTGTAATCTTGTGAGGTTTTATGTGGATTCTTCAATATTTAATTTTCAAAAAGATGATGGAGGTATGCCTATTAGGGTTGCTCTAGCTACAATTTCTATTCAATCTCCTATTTTTTCCTTCATCAAAATCGATGTGGGTATGCCTAATAGTCACACAACTAGAAATTTTTTTTGTTTAAACTTAACACCTCTCTTCTTAAGGGTAATGATACTCATGATGCTATAAGAATGACTACTTTGTGTAATGGCCTAAATTTTACACCCTTGTGTAAGATTCCATTTTTGTATTTTTTCTACTTTAGCCTAAGACACAAATATCATTATATTCACTCATCCTTTTCATCTTGCCAACTCACCATCAAAATTTGGGGCAGGGGCACCTAGAGAAATAGGGCCCTCACCATTTCTTGCAATTTTGTTGTGTAATGCTCTTAGTGAGCTTTGTATAAACAATAAGGGTCTGAGGACCAGTTAGAGTATTTGGCAATGTTAGTTGGGGTTTAGAAGTCCTAAGAGTCTTTGGTTAGAACTTAAGGTTAGTAAGGTACTCCTTGTCATGAAGTCCTACTGGAAGGACATGAGCTAATTTAGAGATTTTTCAAGATGTTAGTAGGGAAAAATAGGTTTTCTATTCCTAGAAGTCACCTAGGAAGGGTCTCTAGTCTTAGAAAGCTAAGAGTTAGCCATTTTGGCAAAAAGTTATAAAAATTGCAAAAGTTGCAAAGTGCAACTTTGCAACTTTGAAAATGTTGCTCGACAACATTTGGTCACCTCATTCTACAATGGTGGACTTAACTTCTACCATGATAGGAATCCTAGTTATGATGGGAAAAGACCTAAGAGACCATATTTAACCTTAAAAAACCCTAAAATTGCCAGAACGTGTGTGTTAGAGTATGAACAGTATGCTGTTGTGACTAATTTGTACATGAAGGAGTATCACAGTGAATGAATGAAAGATTTTGAGTGCTAAGTTTTCTACTGTAACATCTTGGCATTGTAATTTGTGTTGTTTAGAGTAGTTTTGATTCATTAGATTAGGTGTATATAAGTTTTCATTTGTAAGTTTGTAAATAGTTTGTTTGTGCCAGTCCACTGTCCTGAACCAGGCAGTTGGTATTATGAACCATGTAACTCACTATCCCACCATAGAAATAGTATGACCTTTTGGGGATAGTGAGTGGGTTAAATGTACTATTTTTTTGCAAGAGGAGGGCCCTTCAAAAGCCATGGAAGTGTTTTTGAACTCTTGCCCTAGGTGAGCCAGTGTATGCCCGGTTAGGGAAGAGTGACTTTGCAGAGGTTAAAGAAAGTAGGGTTGTGAAGATAATGAAGAAAGAAATCATGGAGTAGTTAGGGGAGTAAGTTAAGGTCCCTTGATAGGAAGGAGAGATTTTTGGTAATCTCACAAAGCATAAAACTAAGCTATGAAGTAGACAAGCCTAGAAAAGGCCTAGAAACCCTCAAAACCCTCATCTTGTGCAGAGGTACAGTATGACCTTTTTGAGACCCAAAACTGACTGAAAAAAGTGGAGAGACTAGACAAAGGGGTGGTTCAAGCAGAGGTAGAGGATTTGGAGGAAGAGGTAGAACACTAGGAGGAAGAGGACCATCTTATTTTGCCACTATGAAGTGTTACCACTGTCAGCAATTGGGGCATCCTGCCTATAGCTGTCCTGAAAAGGGATCATCTTCACAAGGTGAAAAGAAAGTGGCATATGTACATGAATACACTTCAAGTGTGAAGTCTCTTGATATTCAATTAGATTCAGAGAGGTGAGAATTTGATGATAAATAGGATCCTAATTAGGGAGCCAGTCAAGGAGGAGCCCAAAAAAAGGTCACTCTTCATGGTAAGGTGTAAGATAATGGAAAAGGTTTGTAAAGTTATCATAGACTCAGGGTCTATTGATAACATTATTTCAGAGGAGGCTATTACCAAGCTCAAGATTCCCAAAATACCTCATAGCACTGCTTATAAGGTCACATGGTTAAATAAAGGGAAACATGTCTTGGATAATGAGCACACATGGCTTGAGTTCACCATAGGAGGGTATAAAGACAAGCTCTTATGTGATGTTTTGCCAATGGATTCATGTCACCTATTACTAGGTAGGCCATGGTAGTTTGATAGAAAGGCCATGCACAATGGTGAGCTCAACTGATACACCTTTATAAAGGATGGAGTGAGTTACAAAATTTAGTCACTACTTGAACAAGATGACCAAGGAAGTGGACCTAATGTGCTGATGTTGAAGCGGAAAGAGTTCATGAAAAACCTTGAGAAAGAAGGAGTGGGTTATGCTATTATAGTGAAACCCAAGGAGGGGATAGAGATCAAGAATCACTAATACATTTTGGGCCATTTTGCGACGGCTATGTGTCGCAATTGCGACAGCTATGTGTCGCAATTGCGACAGCTATGTGTCGCAATAGCAACACCCATAGACGTCGCTATTTTTTAGTCGCAAATTGCGACGTCTATGGGTATCCGTCGCAATTGCGACACCTATCCGTCGCAATGTGGCTAAGATTTAAGAAGCGGCATGGCCGTCGCCCCCCCGTCGCATGGCTTCGGAGGGCCGTCGCAATCGCGACGGACCTCCCAAGCAATTGCGACGGGCGCCTGCATCGCCTTGCGACGGGTTTCCGTCGCAATTGCGACGCCCGTGGGTGGATTAAAAAAAAAAAATTAATTTAATACATTGCTTATGAACCACATTAATGCTTTTTTCTTTCAACAAATGAGGACAGCCACTGTAAAGACAACATGATAATGTACACTCACTATAAGGACAGTCACAAATGAGGACATCTCACAGTGACTGTCCCTAGTGTAATTGCCACTATTCAGCCACATTAATGCTTTTCTTCTTCAACAAATGAGGATAGTCACTGTAAAGACAACATGATAATGTACACTCACTGTGAGTGTACATTATCATGTTGTCTTTACAGTGACTATCCTCATTTGTTGAAGAAGAAAAGCATTAATGTGGCTGAATAGCAATACATTCAAGTGGCAATTACACTAGGGACAGTCACTGTGAGATGTCCTCATTTGTGACTGTCCTTACAGTGAGTGTACATTATCATGTTGTCTTTACAGTGAGTGTACATTATCATGTTGTCTTTACAGTGTCAATATATGCATTATTACTTAAACTGAAGAGTACTCTAAATAATATGTCATTGTGGAGTTCTGATTGCTTCCAATTTGATATACGCTTGTTCTACTTATGTATCCAGCATCATGTAAGAAAAGTTGATGCTTTTAAATAGATTCATTTAGCCATGAAATGCCTGTGCATGTTACATACAAGATTCCAAGGCCCAAAAATGATTACTCATTATAATTCATGTACAGAATGATAATCAACCACAACGAGGCATGCGTAGGCGCTGCTTAGATTTTGAGGCATCAGAAGCTCGTAGAAGAAACTTGACCAATGGCTCATGGAATGCAACAAACTTATTGCCTAAAACAGGAGCATTGGTAACCACAGATGATGGTTTTAAAAAGAACACTTCACCATCAATGTCACGTGAGGGAACTGCAATTTCTGATGGCAAGTAACTTGTAGTATATAAGAGAGATGCAGGTACAGATGCTGGGAATACATTGCTAATGAACCACATTAATGCTTTTTTCCTTCAACAAATGAGGACAGTCACTTTAAAGACAACATGATAATGTAAACTCACTGTAAGGATAGTCACAAATGACGACATCTCACAGTGACTGTCCCTTGTGTAATTGCCACTTGAATGTATTGCTATTCAGCCACATTAATGCTTTTCTTCTTCAACAAATGAGGATAGTCACTCTAAATACAACATGATAATGTACACGGGCTGTAAGTGTACATTATCATGTTGTCTTTACAGTGACTGTCCTCCTTCAAGTGGCAATTACACAAGGGACAGTCACTGTAAAGGCAACATGATAATGTAGAGAAACGTTGTCATTTGTATTTTCAACAGTGCCGAGAGAGATTCCCTCCGCGAAATCACAGCTACAATTTCTGAGTATGTTGGGTTTATTTTTCTTTTTCCATTATTATGTAATCTGGTATTCAGCTGTTACAGAGCTAAAATACCCAGAAATGAGGACATATCTGTGTTGAATTTATTGTTAGCGGCTCTGGTTATTTAGAAGTTTAATTTTATTTGTTCATCTTTCAAGCACAAACATTTTCTGGACCGTAACATCTTCATTGTTTCGGGTATGCAATGAAACAGCCGTAACTTGCAACTACCTTCACGGTACTTGTGTACATTATCATGTTGTCTTTACAGTGACTGTCCTCATTCAAGTGGCAATTACACAAGGGACAGTCACTGTGAGATGTCCTCATTTGTGACAAGGACAGTCACACATGAGGACATCTCACAGTGACTGTCCCTTGTGTAATTGCCACTTGAATGTATTGCTATTCAACCACATTTATGGGCCCGTTTGGACCACGACACACAGTAGCATCTACAGAGAAGAATATCCCAGGTGTAACAAGTTGTAAGAATATACCAACAGTTCTAAGAAGTTCCCTAGCACATAGTAGCATCTACAGAGAAGAATATACAACATGAGGGCAGCCACTGTAAAGACAACATGATAATGTACACTCATTGTATGTGTACATTATCATGTTGTCTTTACAGTGACTGTCCTCATTCAAGTGGCAATTACAGAAGGGACAGTCATTGTGAGATGTCCTCATTTGTGACAAGGATAGTCACACATGAGGACATCTCACAGTGATCGATTGTCCCTTGTGTAATTGCCACTTGAATGTATTGCTATTGAACCACATTAATGCTTTTCTTCTTCAACAAATGAGGACAGTCACTCTAAAGACAACATGATAATGTACACTCATTGTAAGGACAGTCACAAATGAGGACATCTCACAGTGACTGTCCCTTGTGTAATTGCCACTTGAATTACACAAGGGACAGTCATTGTGAGATGTCCTCATTTGTGACAAGGATAGTCACACATGAGGACATCTCACAGTGATCGATTGTCCCTTGTGTAATTGCCACTTGAATGTATTGCTATTGAACCACATTAATGCTTTTCTTCTTCAACAAATGAGGACAGTCACTCTAAAGACAACATGATAATGTACACTCACTGTAAGGACAGTCACAAATGAGGACATCTCACAATGACTGTCCCTTGTGTGATTGCCACTTGAATGTATTGCTATTCAGCCACATTAATGCTTTTCTTCTTCAATAAATGAGGATAGTCACTCTAAAGACAACATGATAATGTACACGGGCTGTAAGTGTACATTATCATGTTGTCTTTACAGTGACTGTCCTCCTTCAAGTGACAATTACACAAGGGACAGTCACTGTAAAGGCAACATGATAATGTAGAGAAACGTTGTCATTTGTATTTTCAACAGTGCCGAGAGAGATTCCCTCCGTGAAATCACAGCTACAATTTCTGAGTACGTTGGGTTTATTTTTCTTTTGTCATTATTATGTAATCTGGTATTCAGCTGTTACAGAGCTAAAATACCCAGAAATGAGGACATATCTGTGTTGAATTTATTGTTAGCGGCTCTGGTTATTTAGAAGTTTAATTTTATTTGTTCATCTTTCGAGCACAAACATTTTGTGGACCGTAACATCTTCATTGTTTCAGGTATGCAATGAAACAGTCGTAACTTGCAACTACCTTCACGGTACTTGTGTACATTATCATGTTGTCTTTACAGTGACTGTCCTCATTCAAGTGGCAATTACACAAGGGACAGTCACTGTGAGATGTCCTCATTTGTGACAAGGACAGTCACACATGAGGACATCTCACAGTGACTGTCCCTTGTGTAATTTCCACTTGAATGTATTGCTATTCAACCACATTTATGGGCCCGTTTGGACCCCAGCACACAGTAGCATCTACAGAGAAGAATATCCCAGGTGTAACAAGTTGTAAGAATATACCAACAGTTCTAAGAAGTTCCCTAGCACATAGTAGCATCTACAGAGAAGAATATACAACATGAGGGAAGCCACTGTAAAGACAACATGATAATGTACACTCATTGTATGTGTACATTATCATGTTGTCTTTACAGTGACTGTCCTCATTCAAGTGGCAATTACAGAAGGGACAGTCATTGTGAGATGTCCTCATTTGTGACAAGGATAGTCACACATGAGGACATCTCACAGTGATCGATTGTCCCTTGTGTAATTGCCACTTGAATGTATTGCTATTGAACCACATTAATGCTTTTCTTCTTCAACAAATGAGGACAGTCACTCTAAAGACAACATGATAATGTACACTCACTGTAAGGACAGTCACAAATGAGGACATCTCACAGTGACTGTCCCTTGTGTAATTGCCACTTGAATTACACAAGGGACAGTCATTGTGAGATGTCCTCATTTGTGACAATGACAGTCACACATGAGGACATCTCACAGTGATTGTCCCTTGTGTAATTGCCACTTGAATGTATTGCTATTCAACCACATTAATGCTTTTCTTCTTCAACAAATGAGGACAGTCACTCTAAAGACACCATGATAATGTACACTCACTGTAAGGACAGTCACAAATGAGGACATCTCATAGTGACTATCCCTTGTGTAATTGCCACTTGAATGTATTGCTATTCAGCCACATTAATGCTTTTCTTCTTCAACAAATGAGGATAGTCACTCTAAGGACAACATGATAATGTACACTCACTGTAAGTGTACATTATCATGTTGTATTACAAATGGACCTTATGTTGGTCGGGATATAAGTGCAAAAAAAAAAAGGAACGTTGTCATTTGTGTTTTCAACAGCGCCGAGAGAGATTCCCTCCGCGAAATGAAGCGGGTTATCATTTGTGTTTTGAACAAAGCGGGTTGTCATTTGTGTTTTGAACAGCACCGAGAGAGATTCCCTCCGCGAAATCAAGCGGGTTGTCATTTGTGTTTTCAACAGCGCCGAGAGAGATTCCCTCCGCAAGATCACAGCTACAATTTCTGAGTACGTTGGGTTTATTTTTCTTTTGTCATTATTATTTAATCTGGTATTCAGTTGTTAGAGAGCTAAAATACCCAGAAATGAGGACATATCTGTGTTGAATTTATTGTTAGCGGCTCTGGTTATTTAGAAGTTTAATTTTATTTGTTCATCTTTCAAGCACAAACATTTTCTGGACCGTAACATCTTCATTGTTTCGGGTATGCAATGAAACAGTCGTAACTTGCAACTACCTTCACGGTACTTGTGTACATTATCATGTTGTCTTTACAGTGACTGTCCTCATTCAAGTGGCAATTACACAAGGGACAGTCACTGTGAGATGTCCTCATTTGTGACAAGGACAGTCACACATGAGGACATCTCACAGTGACTGTCCCTTGTGTAATTTCCACTTGAATGTATTGCTATTCAACCACATTTATGGGCCCGTTTGGACCCCAGCACACAGTAGCATCTACAGAGAAGAATATCCCAGGTGTAACAAGTTGTAAGAATATACCAACAGTTCTAAGAAGTTCCCTAGCACATAGTAGCATCTACAGAGAAGAATATACAACATGAGGGCAGCCACTGTAAAGACAACATGATAATGTACACTCATTGTATGTGTACATTATCATGTTGTCTTTACAGTGACTGTCCTCATTCAAGTGGCAATTACAGAAGGGACAGTCATTGTGAGATGTCCTCATTTGTGACAAGGATAGTCACACATGAGGACATCTCACAGTGATCGATTGTCCCTTGTGTAATTGCCACTTGAATGTATTGCTATTGAACCACATTAATGCTTTTCTTCTTCAACAAATGAGGACAGTCACTCTAAAGACAACATGATAATGTACACTCACTGTAAGGACAGTCACAAATGAGGACATCTCACAGTGACTGTCCCTTGTGTAATTGCCACTTGAATTACACAAGGGACAGTCATTGTGAGATGTCCTCATTTGTGACAAGGACAGTCACACATGAGGACATCTCACAGTGATTGTCCCTTGTGTAATTGCCACTTGAATGTATTGCTATTCAACCACATTAATGCTTTTCTTCTTCAACAAATGAGGACAGTCACTCTAAAGACACCATGATAATGTACACTCACTGTAAGGACAGTCACAAATGAGGACATCTCATAGTGACTGTCCCTTGTGTAATTGCCACTTGAATGTATTGCTATTCAGCCACATTAATGCTTTTCTTCTTCAACAAATGAGGATAGTCACTCTAAGGACAACATGATAATGTACACTCACTGTAAGTGTACATTATCATGTTGTATTACAAATGGACCTTATGTTGGTCGGGATATAAGTGCAAAAAAAAAAAGGAACGTTGTCATTTGTGTTTTCAACAGCGCCGAGAGAGATTCCCTCCGCGAAATGAAGCGGGTTATCATTTGTGTTTTGAACAAAGTGGGTTGTCATTTGTGTTTTGAACAGCACCGAGAGAGATTCCCTCCGCGAAATCAAGCGGGTTGTCATTTGTGTTTTCAACAGCGCCGAGAGAGATTCCCTCCGCAAAATCACAGCTACAATTTCTGAGTACGTTGGGTTTATTTTTCTTTTGTCATTATTATTTAATCTGGTATTCAGCTGTTAGAGACCTAAAATACCCAGAAATGAGGACATATCTATGTTGAATTTATTGTTAGCGGCTTTGGTTATTTAGAATGCTTCCCCACAATACTTAATTACACAAGGGACAGTCACTGTGAGATGTCCTCATTTGTGACAAGGACAGTCACACATGAGGACATCTCACAGTGACTGTCCCTTGTGTAATTGCCACTTGAATGTATTGCTATTCAACCACATTTATGGGCCCGTTTGGACCACGACACACAGTAGCATCTACAGAGAAGAATATCCCAGGTGTAACAAGTTGTAAGAATATACCAACAGTTCTAAGAAGTTCCCTAGCACATAGTAGCATCTACAGAGAAGAATATACAACATGAGGGCAGCCACTGTAAAGACAACATGATAATGTACACTCATTGTATGTGTACATTATCATGTTGTCTTTACAGTGACTGTCCTCATTCAAGTGGCAATTACAGAAGGGACAGTCATTGTGAGATGTCCTCATTTGTGACAAGGATAGTCACACATGAGGACATCTCACAGTGATCGATTGTCCCTTGTGTAATTGCCACTTGAATGTATTGCTATTGAACCACATTAATGCTTTTCTTCTTCAACAAATGAGGACAGTCACTCTAAAGACAACATGATAATGTACACTCATTGTAAGGACAGTCACAAATGAGGACATCTCACAGTGACTGTCCCTTGTGTAATTGCCACTTGAATTACACAAGGGACAGTCATTGTGAGATGTCCTCATTTGTGACAAGGATAGTCACACATGAGGACATCTCACAGTGATCGATTGTCCCTTGTGTAATTGCCACTTGAATGTATTGCTATTGAACCACATTAATGCTTTTCTTCTTCAACAAATGAGGACAGTCACTCTAAAGACAACATGATAATGTACACTCACTGTAAGGACAGTCACAAATGAGGACATCTCACAGTGACTGTCCCTTGTGTGATTGCCACTTGAATGTATCGCTATTCAGCCACATTAATGCTTTTCTTCTTCAACAAATGAGGATAGTCACTCTAAAGACAACATGATAATGTACACGGGCTGTAAGTGTACATTATCATGTTGTCTTTACAGTGACTGTCCTCATTCAAGTGGAAATTACACAAGGGACAGTCACTGTGAGATGTCCTCATTTGTGACAAGGACAGTCACACATGAGGACATCTCATAGTGACTGTCCCTTGTGTAATTGCCACTTGAATGTATTGCTATTCAACCACATTTATGGGCCCATTTGGACCGCGGCACATAGTAGCATCTACAGAGAAGAATATCCTAGGTGTAACAAGTTGTAAGAATATACCAACAGTTCTAAGAAGTTCCCTAGCACATAGTAGCATCTACAGAGAAGAATATGGGTCAACGAGGTTGACTTCAAAGCCATGCAATCTAATGGTAATAGTAATATCATAATTTGACATACTATCAGAAATACTTCCTAAATAGACTATTTAATCTTATAAGAGATGGATTCATGAGAACTATTATTTATGAAATATGAGTCAATGACTTTAATTAAAAAAATTACACAATCTAATTCTTGTAAAAA
Source organism: Chamaecyparis obtusa (assembly GCA_027943335.1). Classification (NCBI taxonomy): domain Eukaryota; kingdom Viridiplantae; phylum Streptophyta; class Pinopsida; order Cupressales; family Cupressaceae; genus Chamaecyparis; species Chamaecyparis obtusa. Next base: position 1,208,141 of record BSBK01003667.1, on the reverse strand, counting down.
TATCAAAATTTGACACATTGAAAATACCTTCCAAAAGTATCGTTAATTGATTAATATGAATCACTACTCATGAAATATAATTTTATAAACCTAATCTAAAAACTACACAATAAAAATCTTAATAGCAATATTGTAAGAAACTATTCCCAAAAGCAAGCCTAATAAAATTTGATGAAAATAATTTTTGTTTCACTCAACTTTGACATTCACAACTTCCTCTTTTATTATAATAAGAAAAAAATGTCTTTTTAGATATACCTCATGAACCATACTCGAATAATCTATCATTTTTCTTCTCAAAAACATATTTGCAGAGCCTGCTTCTTTTACTTGTTTGTACTTTTATCTCTCTGATGGAAAGGGTTCCTTCAGGACACATTTTTCCAAGTTCACTGCTTGAGATATTTGAGGAGGGTTCCCCTGCTTGAGTATCCATCCAACCCATATTCGAGTAGTTCTACAATTGCACAGTCTAAATTAATAATACTGACAATTGAATGACGAATGATGATACATAGAATTGATATAAACTAATCCTAAAAACACTAAAACATTATTAATATATTTATATTTCATAAATAAAATTGATATAAAAGATTTGGAAAGATACATTAAAAAATAGAAAAACAGTAATTTATAATAGAAGGAAACTTAAATTGCTATTTAAAAAAAAAACAAGAGTCTTAAATCTTATCATTTTGTTTCATTATCATCCATAAGTACACACCTCTAGCATAATAATTATATTTTACCACCCATAAAATGAAAAAAAGATTTTCACAAGAGAAATTGAAGCTAGATTATAAAAATGAACCATCTTATTGGAAACTGGAACTGTTATCATACCCAAAAGGACTACAAAATTTCACCTTATCATACCCAGATTGTTGCTTTGCCTGGCGGAGGGAAATTTGATCAGTAAAATTGACACAGAGTATGTTGTCTCCATTGTCATGCTGGATAACAAAACACCAACTTTAATGGGCATGTACTGTCCCTTGTGTAATTGCCACTTGAATGCATTGCTATTTGATGCAGGGGCATCCCTAATGCAAGCCAAAGACACCATGATTGAAGGAAGTTGCCATGAAGCCAAGGAGTCAAATCCTATCAATTGGAACATAAGATTTTCACCTTGGAGCTTTGAAGGATTGACTGGTGAAAGGTCCTTTTGATTGACAAATCAGAGTCTTTTTGAATGAGAAATCAGAGTCTTTTTGAATGACAATAAATTAGAATAGGAGTTTTAGATGTTTTCTTGGTTTGTAATAAATATTAAGGATTGATCTTATCTCCTTATAAACATCCACTTGTTGGACACAAGACCCCTTGGTGACTTATAAACCTTGGGCATCTTTTGAGTCCTTGGATGAAATGAGCATAGTAAGTGTTTATTAGGTGTCTTTTAGATGTTGTTAAGAAGTTTGAAGGTCCAAAATAACTTTAATAAGGTTCCTAAAGTTTCACAACACATTTTTAACCTTCTCGGCAAAGTTGTTTGCAAAGTTGTAATGCAACTTTAAAAGTTGCTTAGCAAAGTTGACATTTGTTGGATAAACTATTCTAACCACCCAGATGGTTGAACCAACATTTGGAGAGCCTATTTTAGGCTTCAAATGGTCAAAGACAGATAGAGAACCAGTATTGTAATCATTTTGCTTTCATAAAAAATAAAAATAACCCTGTTTTAGTGCATTTCTGGTGAAAAACGAACTTTGTACGGCTGTACGGATGGTGGTTGGATGATAAAATTTGCCTGGAAGTTGTAATAGTGACATCTGATGCTTTGGAAGTTGGTTTGATTGATTCTCTTTAGATCTAGATTCAACAAGGTTTGAGGTCCTTTACTTGCCGCTATCCTCTGATCTTGCATAATCCATCAACTCCTAGTCAAGAACATTGAGATTCTTGACCTAGGGCTTGCTCTTGAAATTCTTTGGCTTAGTATCCTGTTCCAAAGCTTTTAAAATATGAAAATAAACCCCCTTAACTTGCATTTTACAAAGAACAGAGGATATCCTATGGTTTATTTGCAAGTTAAGGCCATTTGAATGCAATAACTCAAAAAATGAGGGTTTGACAGAACAACAGATAAGAAAAAGGAATAACTTTGATATAAGGTGTCTTGAATCTACCAAATAAACTCTCAAAGCACAAGATATAAATACTCTAACTTCCACACTGGTCTGCCCTCCCTTTCACATCCGTACACTGTACAGTGCTTGAAGGAAATGCACAAAAAAGGCTCTGAAATAGTGGCTCTATCTGACAGAGAGTCCATGCTAGGCTTCATGACTAACCTAGAGCACATTCCTTGTTATGGAGGAAGTTTGAATGGTGAAGAACTTATGGAATGGATAGAGGACCTAGATAACCATTTTGACTACAAGTATCTTATTAATAACCATTTTGACTACAAGTATCTTATGGATAGAGGACCTTGATAACCATTTTGACTCATTTAGTATCTTATTGAGCTTCACTTTGTTTCGAGAATATAGTTTAATATTCTCTACTAAACAGGGCCAACCACGTGAAGGTGGAAGCTCATTTGGCCCCACCCCCCTCCCCCTAACATCACTCTACATTCTCCGTTAACATCTAACATTCATTCATTCTTTCAATTATTAATAAAATGTAACATTCAATCAATATCACATGATAACATTCATTAACACATTAGATTCGTTAACACACAACATTCATCAATATGAAAATAAACACATAATTCATGAACATTCATTAGCACATAATTAAATTCATTGAGACATAAAATTCAGTCATTATCAATTAAGGTATTTAGATGACAATCATTTCTTTTTTCTCTTTCTAATTTTTTTTTCTATGTAAGCTCTAAGAGGAGCATCAGTGTTATCATCAATACCCCCCTCATCAGTTGTTTTGTTCTTTGTTCTTGATGATCTCAAATTCCTATGCTGCTGCAAAGGGGGGTCCTCTACAATAACAAATAAAAGAGTTAAATTTAAAATATTTAATTATAATTGTTACAAGTATTTAATTATTTTAAAGAACATAACTATGGCGCTCTTTAATTACCTGATCTGGCCACATCATTTTGTCTAGACTCAACCTCAACATGCTCATGAGCACCGACCCCTCGATCCTCTACAGTTGCTATACAAAATGTTACATTAATCCAAACACCAATTGTAATTACATATAAAAATTTTAATAGCAAATGTATACCTCCACCACTAGGATGCACATCATGCGAACCTTCATTATGCATAGATTGTGTAGAAGGATTGTCAGGCTGCATTCCAATATCCTACACATTGTTATCATTGCTTTCTTAAAACAGATATACTCACTTTATATTAGAACTTAACATCAAATAGACTAATTGGTAAAGTATTCAATTTGAAATAAATTTCATTTAGCTTATTTACCTGTGGCTCAGATGCATCATTATTTGAACCTTGCACACTGATTTCAGCTCGTAGCCGTTCAGCCACGGCTCTATAGCCTTGTTGGAAGCCAATTCTCTTGTCCTCTTCTGTGAGGCATCTATTGAACTCTGACCCCTACATTTTTTCTTGGTATGGTGAATTTTACTTGCATTGTTTGATCAAAAAAAATTTCCTTTTAATATATAAAAAAATTGATACAAGTTTTCATTTACTAATACTTACAACTCATGCTTGAAGTTTGGAAAAACCACCAGAGCCGAGCTTGTGTGTCCCGTGCTTTTCTAATCTTTCCTTTGTTGCCTTTGATGTGTCGGGCAATCTATGAAAAGTTTGAAATATGTTAGAGACCAATATAGGAAAAATTTAGAGGTTAATTAGTACATAATTACATTCTCAAAAGTATCACATACCTTGCTCTACTCTCTACTGGCGTAATTCCTTTTTTCATGTCGGCTTTATACTTTCCATCCAAAATCAAACCCTGTCACTCAGCCTCAAGGACACAGGGCGGACGCTCGTGCCTTGGGTTAACCTCTAAATATTTCCTGTACTGGTCCCTAATATACTTCAAACATAAACCAGCTCTTTCAAGGAGCTTGTTTCTCTCGAATGCACGAGGTCCAAAAAGCTGGGTCATACTATCTACAAGATCATCCTTCAAATTTTTATCTTGGTTATTCCACCTTTTAAGTAAAAAAAAACATGTTAGACTCATAAATGAAGAGAAGCTACCTTTAATATAGTTCAAGAAATTGATGAAAAGGAAAACTATTCTAGCAATGATATGAAATCAAAATAGTGGTTTGGGGTTTTAGTTAGGATATGATGTTCCACCATGTACGTATGGTGGGCCCGAATATCCGCAAACACTCGTCACCAAGTTTTCGCCAAAAAATATCATTCCCTACAAAATAATCATGGGATCATTAGTCGATGAAGAGTGATCAAAAACTAAATTACTATTATATCACTATAGAATAATAATAACTTTAAAGTACCTGGAAGTTTGGATACTTTTAAGGGAACGCCTTCATTGTCGCTGATGATCAATACGCAATCCTTCACCGTTCCCGTACTAGGAACACGGGAACATCCAGGAAATGATGTTGCATCGGGACTTGTTGCATCTCCTATTGCAAAAAATGAAAACCATTATCAAATGCCTCCAAGAAATAATACTTCAAGGGAAATAAATTGGTGCAGAGCACCCATGGCACAAACACAATCAAGGGATCTACATCGTAAACACATAACACTTAAACACATAACAAAAGAGAGAAAAAGAGGGATTTGTGTACCAGTAGATGGTGCAACAGTTGGTGCATTTAGGCTGTGTGTTGTTGACATGGCAGTCGGCAAGACATTTGTGGCTATCCTGGATGGAGGCGGCGTTGTCATATCATCATGGAAAGGAGCTGAAGAATAAAATTGTTAGAGCATGCATAAATATAGAACGCGTGGACTAGCATGGACAAGATTGTTAGAGCATTAAAAAAAAAGATTGTTCGAGCATGTATTGTCAATGATTATGATCATTCCTATATATATTCAGTGGAAAACACAAGTGGGGAATGGAACATGTGATCTACCCGAACCACTTGCAATACCGGCCTCGTCATGGGAATGGGGTTCAAAATTACGCAAATAACTCTGTAAAGACAATGCATCCATATTTTAATTAATGTCATAAAAGAGCATAACATAAAAACCATTATTGAACTCTTGTAATAATTAAAAATTTCATTAATACTTACTTTAAAGTTTTCAGAAGTGCGCAACAACTCAGCTGCCCTGTCTTTTATTTCCTGAGTCTGAGGATGTATGGATACCAAACGTAGAAGTTCTTTCCCAATTTTCTTTAGCAACTTTTTAATGGAACCGATCGGGTCATCGGTCTCTGCTAAATCAATAAAAAAAGGGTCCACAAGGGGGGACTCCTGAGGGACTGCAGGTTGCTTTCCCTCTCTCCGACCACCGGCCCTCTGTGACAACAATAGTATTAGTATTATCAAAATTACTCCAAAACAATGAAGAAAATAACATTAAAAAAAATAACATTTTGCTTCTATCTAGTTTGCACAATTACAATGAATTTTACCTGCTCATGTGTAGATGAGCTAGGAATATCGTCACCATCACCTTTGGGCGGTTGCTCCATATTGTGCCCCTGTTTCAAAGATCAAGTATAAAAATGTTAGCCAAAAATTTAATAACTAAATGGTATGTTGGAGTCATTGATTAGAAGTTGGTTTAATAGTATGTACCACCCCCATGATAGTAGCCTCGTTTGTATCTATGCGGTTCAAATTGTAATCAATAAGCAGCTCTTCCCCTGCACGTATTGATTTTATCGCACAGATGAATACACGATTTCCCTCGCGCGCCTCAAATATGCAATTGGGTTGCTTTATAGTTGACCCAAGTCGTGTACTATTTATAAAACCCGCAATATTCCCTGTTGCTTTTGGCCTTCTATCAATGTATATAGCCACACTTTTACTTTGATTATTGTCTTGCTGTTGTATATAATTTGCCGAGAGTGCATACCTACGCATACTTTTTTTATATTGAACAATATGCATCCAACTTTTGTAATCGTAACATGGTCCAACATACTCCATCAATTCAGAAACTTTGTTGTAAGACACCTTTATGCCATCCATAGAAAATAGGCCAAAACCATGTAATGATGATGGTGCTATGCGATATATCCTCTCATTAACACAAAAATCAATGTTTATTGGAGGAAGTTCCTTGGGTACCCAATGTTTCTGTAGATGTTGGTACCTCAAGGGCACCTCGATGTCGCCTTTCGTCTCATCATCATAAGAACATGACCCCCCTTGAGCAAGGAAAAATTTCATGTGTTTATTGAATTTCCTTCTAGTCCTTTGACCTCTAGTTAATCTCCCTATTCTAGATAAACTGCATGTCTCACTTTCCTTTTCTATTCCTATATTTCCCTCACTCGAGGAAGACACTTCTGACAAATACCTATTTGCTGGTACCTGCAAATGGGAGAGATCTTAGAAGACATCAATCTTACTATTGATAAGTGTATTAAATAGACTTTCTATAAGGTGTATTGACTTATACCTGTCGATCCATGAGACTGTGCAGGATGCTCTTGAAAGGGGTTCAATTTCCTGCAAATGTAATTCAATTATCGTGAGCATAATCACATCATAATCATAATCACATCCATCATAAGCATCACATAAAAATTAAAAACATTAAAACGTACACATTATAACACTTATAGCTTTTAAATAGATAATGAATAAACTATGTAACCATTTAAGACAAATATATTTCTATCAAGAAATGAATATTAAATACATTAAGGATTGATGGCATACCTTTAAATTTCATCATCATCATCCTCATCCTCATCATCATCATCATCATCACCATCGTCGTCATCGTCGTCATCATCATCGTCCTCATCGTCGTCGTCGTTGTCGTCATCATCAACATCATCATCATCAACATCAACATCATCTTCATCATCATCATCAGTAGCAGCATCATCTTCTTCTTCTTCTTCATGAAAATTTGTCTCAGGAACATCATCCAATAATTGTCGATCGTGATCATCATCTACATCATCTTCTACTTCTTCGGTATCTTCTTCTTCCATCGCATTATACTTTATCGGCCTTCCTCTCGGTTCATGTCTAACAACAAATGACCAACCCAGTTTATGTGAAACCTCTGAGTAAAATACCTGTTCACATTGGCTTGGAAGAACATAGGGCTCATCCCCAACTGGCTCAAACAACCTTGTATTAACCATTGTAAATCCATTATCATGTTCAATAACAGTTCTATTAGGATCATTTGGATTAAGTCGTAGCCTGTACCATTTGACAACGAAGAGTACTAATTTGAAGGAACTAAAGTCGCACTCAAGTATATCATCCAAAATGCCATAGTATTGATTTTTAGACTCTTGAGGATCTAAGTCATTTCTAGATGAAATATTAGTCACTTGAAAGACTGCAGTTATTCCAGAATCACAAGTTTTCTTCGTGTCATCCAACACTTTGACGCGAAATTTTTGACCATTACAGAACATACCCTTGTGGTGTTTAACCTGCAATAATATGTGAAACATGTCAAAATTATTATATCGTGAGTTGATAAACATACGGGTGATTAATAATTTTGTACGTACCTGGAAATCTCTTAAACCATATGCTAAATCTATTTCCCTTTGCGTAACATTAGAATCTCCATTACGATGAGCTTCTTTAACCAATGAAGATACACCTTCCCATGTTAATGTGTGACCAGAATGTTGACATCGTTCAATCCATACCGTCATCCAATAAAGATTGTTTGCAATATACAAATGTAGTGCATCCCACTCTCGAGCAACTGTACAAAAAAAAAATAGACGACTTACAACCGATTTATTTTGAAGATTAAGAAATAATTTATTACAATAACATCTTATAATTTATTACCTGTCACTTTCCTCAATCTACCTTTCCCCATCAAGTACTCCCCTTTGAATTTTTTAAAAGGGTCGAGATCCCAAATGCGATCTACATGGATATTTGAAGCAAACTTAGGAAGATATTCAGTAATGTACACCATAGTCTGGTATACCATGTATCCCTCTACCATAGAACCCTCAGGATGTGCTCTTTGTCGAACCAAAGCCTTCAAAGATTTCAAGTGCCTCTCAACCATCCACATTGACCTAGTGTGTGCAGGTCCACACAATTCAATCTCCTCAACTTGGTGTATGAGGTAGTGTTCTTGTGCATTGAAAAAAGTTGGAGGTAGACACTTTTGCATTTCACACAATAAATGAGGAATTCTTCTCTTCCAATAGTTTATATCTTCTTTATGGATTTCTTTAGATGACAACCACCTACATTAAGAGATTCAAGTCACAAAAAATATATAAATACGGGACTTTACAAAATAATATACAATAGTTTACATAGCAAGAAAAACAAATCGCGAATATAATAAATATATACAACAAATTGAACAGATATTACTGCTTACCTCATGTATTTTCCAAGATCATATATCACTTGTTTGATGTTATTGTTGAAGTGCTCTGGGAGAGATAGAGGTAGCACGTACTGCAGTAATTATAAACCAATCATTTCATTATTTTCTAACATAACATAATGAATAGTACACGTAGTTTATGAATATATTGTAAATACAGAAGAACATAACTTACCTTGATGAAAGTATGCCAATCATGCGTTTTGAGCCCTGGCCCAAATTCACTTTTCTTTGATATGAGATTGCTTATGTTCCCAGCAAATCCTGTGGGAAATCAAATTTTTCGTATGACTTCTTTTATGGCATCACTTTGCTGCTCCGTTAATAACCAAGGAAGGACACTTATATTAATCTGATCTCTATTGCTATTTGAGTGAATGAAATTCTTCAGTGCATGATTGGATTCATGAATGTCATTACAAATTTTGACAATTTTTTCTTTGTCACGCCTTCCATCCAGTATTTTCCACAATGTCTCTGTTATATTCTTTCCAACATGCATAAGATCAAACAAATGCACAATTTGTAGGTCCTCGTAGTAGGGCAACCTACTAAATTGTCTGGGATAGCTTTTTAGTCCCTTTGGAAGGTTGTCAGTAGTGCCTTGACGACCTTCACGATCATCAATTACATAATTAGTAAACAAAAATCACAATAGAAATATATAAATTACAAACATAAACCATTAAGTGGAACGACATTACCTCGACGATTAATTCTATTATATTCCAACTTCCATAGGCGAGGTGTCATTCTTCGTGGCTTTGATGTAGTCTCTTCTTTCCCATTGAAAAGATGTTTTTCCATACTTCGATACTTATGATTCCTGTGGAGGAAGTGTCTGTACTCATCAAACACATGCTTTCCTAAACTTTTTGAATGACGAGATTTCATCTTTGGACCACAAACTGGACATGCAAATTTTCCCTTTGTTTGAAGACCTACAAGATAATGATATAATTGGATTATTAAATATGTTGATTTTTATAATTAGAATTATCATGCGCAACTTGAATTCACTATAACATACCACAAAAATGTGTTAGCCCTGGGGCATCATGTATTGTCCATACAAGTATTGCATGGAATTGAAATTGTCTTTGTCCTATTGGTCTAGACACGTCATACATAGTGACACCGTTCCATAACTCCACCAACTCGTCAATAAGAGGCTCAATATATACATTCATATCTTTAACTTGATATTTACCTACTTGAATGAACAGTAACATTACATAATTATTGTGACCATTTTACTGTAAGATTTGTAAGTACATGTAAATTAATAACTATCAAATGATAAAATACCTGGAACAATCATTGCCAACATAATGTGCTCCCTCTTTATTGACATCCACGGAGGAATGTTATTGTTGATAACAAAAACAGGCCACACCGAGCAAACAGATCTCATCTCTCCAAATGGATTGACACCATCCGCTGCCAATGAAAGCCTGAGATTATGAGGTTCTTCTTTGAAGTGTTGCCACTTTTCCTCTATGTGCATAAATGCCGAACCATCCGCAGGGATTCGAATAATGTCATCTTGACTTCTATTGCGTGCATGGTAATCCATAAATTGTGCCAAGCTAGTACACCTGAATAATTGTCGCATCCGTGGAATAATGGGGATGTAACGAAGAACCTTGTGAGGCACCTTTTTTGTTATTCGATCTGTTCGATATCTACTCGTATGACATACAGGGCATTGTGTTGCAAATTCATGTTCTTTATAATATATAATATGATCATTGGGACAAGCATGTATTGCTTGATACTCCATTCCAATATCTTTCATAATAGCAGATAATTCTCGATATGAGCGAGGTAGAATATTTGATGGTGGTAACAAAAACTCACCTATCAATCTACAGCAAAAAATATAAGTTGTTAATATAAACAATATTAGTGGTACATTATTCACCCTTTGTTAACTATAAAGACATATATGACATACCTTAACATACGTGACATTGTTATGTTGGATAAACCATTCATAACCTTCAAGTTCAACAACAACAATACAGCAGAGAGAAGAGTCGTTTGGGAGTCTTTGTATAGGGGCTCGTATGCCTTCTCAAGTAGAGGTACATCAAGGCTATCATCATCATCATGATCAGATCCGCTTGGACTAAATGTGTCATGGATCAATGTATTTATACCATCATCTTCAATTGTGTTTTCTGGCGCATGATCGTCATCTTCCATGGGATCATTATCTTCACCTTGGATATTCGCACCCCCATGTTCCTCCATATCATGTACTTCCCTGGGGAGATCAACCTATATAAAATTGATTAACATAAATAAACCATGATCTTCAACTCATCATCAAGTGATTTCATATGTATATAAATTGTTAAAATGATATAATGAACAACTTACCAGTGGATGATAGTCATGCCCCCCTTCAATGTGACCATTCTCCCTACAATGTCTCTTAACTGTTTTGATTAGCAATCTTCTACGGTTTAAGCCCTTACAAATTTTGCAGGGACAATAACATTTTCCATCACCTTTTCTTTTCAAGTTAGACCACAATCTAGCGATTGTCTCCCTATTTTGTTCTTCACTTATATTATCTGACATGATCGTTCTTCGCAGGAAGCAAAAATTGGGCTATGAAAACTTCGGTCTACAACTTTCAGTGACTAAGCAAAATTGTCAAAAGTACACAAAACATATAAGCTACAAGGCCTTCTTGCTTAGCTCTAGAAGCTCTCTAGCAATCAAAACATATAAGCTACAAGGCCTAACAGAAATTTCAAAACATATAAGCTACAAGGCAAGACATATTACATGACATGGCAAAAGGATTAAAATATACATTAGATTAAAAAATATACAATTTTCAAACCTGAGCGTGCGGCTATAACTCATGCAATGGTCTTCTTGCTTAGCTTTAGAAGCTCTCCAGCAATCAAAACATATAAGCTACAAGGCCTAATAGCAATTTCAAAACAAGGGTCATCAAAAGAACCAAAAACAATGTGTGCAAACAATACCTTGTGAAGTGGTATAGACAATCAGAAGATGCTACTATGTGCTAGGGAACTTCTTAGAACTGTTGGTATATTCTTACAACTTGTTACACCTGGGATATTCTTCTCTGTAGATGCTACTGTGTGCCGTGGTCCAAACGGGCCCATAAATGTGGTTGAATAGCAATACATTCAAGTGGCTTACACAAGGGACAGTCACTGTGAGATATCCTCATGTGTGACTGTCCTTGTCACAAATGAGGACATCTCACAGTGACTGTCCCTTGTGTAATTGCCACTTGAATGAGGTCAGTCACTGTAAAGACAACATGATAATGTACACATACAATGAGTGTACATTATCATGTTGTCTTTACAGTGGCTGCCCTCATGTTGTATATTCTTCTCTGTAGATGCTACTACGTGCTAGGGAACTTCTTAGAACTGTTGGTATATTCTTACAACTTGTTACACCTGGGATATTCTTCTCTGTAGATGCTACTATGTGTCGTGGTCCAAACGGGCCCATAAATGTGGCTGAATAGCAATACATTCAAGTGGCAATTACACAAGGGACAGTCACTGTGAGATGTCCTCATGTGTGACTGTCCTTGTCACAAATGAGGACATCTCACAGTGACTGTCCCTTGTGTAATTAAGTATTGTGGGGAAGCATTCTAAATAACCAAAGCTGCTAACAATAAATTCAACACAGATATGTCCTCATTTCTGGGTATTTTAGCTCTCTAACAGCTGAATACCAGATTAAATAATAATGACAAAAGAAAAATAAACCCAACGTACTCAGAAATTGTAGCTGTGATTTTGCGGAGGGAATCTCTCTCGGCGCTGTTGAAAACACAAATGACAACCCGCTTGATTTCGCGGAGGGAATCTCTCTCGGTGCTGTTCAAAACACAAATGACAACCCGCTTTGTTCAAAACACAAATGATAACCCGCTTCATTTCGCGGAGGGAATCTCTCTCGGCGCTGTTGAAAACACAAATGACAACGTTCCTTTTTTTTTTTGCACTTATATTCCGACCAACATAAGGTCCATTTGTAATACAACATGATAATGTACACTTACAGTGAGTGTACATTATCATGTTGTCCTTAGAGTGACTATCCTCATTTGTTGAAGAAGAAAAGCATTAATGTGGCTGAATAGCAATACATTCAAGTGGCAATTACACAAGGGACAGTCACTATGAGATGTCCTCATTTGTGACTGTCCTTACAGTGAGTGTACATTATCATGGTGTCTTTAGAGTGACTGTCCTCATTTGTTGAAGAAGAAAAGCATTAATGTGGTTGAATAGCAATACATTCAAGTGGCAATTACACAAGGGACAATCACTGTGAGATGTCCTCATGTGTGACTGTCCTTGTCACAAATGAGGACATCTCACAATGACTGTCCCTTGTGTAATTCAAGTGGCAATTACACAAGGGACAGTCACTGTGAGATGTCCTCATTTGTGACTGTCCTTACAATGAGTGTACATTATCATGTTGTCTTTAGAGTGACTGTCCTCATTTGTTGAAGAAGAAAAGCATTAATGTGGTTCAATAGCAATACATTCAAGTGGCAATTACACAAGGGACAATGTCATGAGCCGTGACATATTGAACTTAGTATAATAATAAAATGATTAGATGATATATAATAATCTATTATTAACGGTATATAACAATAATATATAATTATTATCAAAAGATAATAATAATATATAGTTAGCATAATAAGTAATATGTTAATTAAATAATATTAAAATATTAATAAATAATATAATTATGATTATAATTATAATATAAATTAATAATAAATAATTATTAATAAATTATATATATTATATTATAATAATATATTAAGTAATAATATTAAATCAATTATTGATATAATAATTTTAATATATAAATAATATTAATAAACCTCTCAATATAAAACAATATGTTATCACTATAATAATATTTATTATAATATTATTAATATTACTAACATCATTAATTATAATATTTAATAATAACAATAACATTAATAAATATAATAATAATAATAATAATGTTTAAAGCAATATCGAATATCTGTAATCGATATACATCTACATTAAACATCTGCATTATCTATCACGATGAGGAACGAAGAAGTGATACAACAATCACTAGTCATTACACATCGATACCATGAGAGGATGATTAATGAACCAAATACTATGAAGTCAAGATCAACATGATATGAATAAGGGATAGGTCGCTATGGGTTTCAGAAGATGTATTGATAAGCAAGAAGGATAACCATTCATATATTATAAATAATCATTAATTGCACAAGTTTAGACAATGACATATCCGATAAAGCAATATCAAACATGAAGACCCGCTAGCAAATATGCACCATCACTTCCTATGTTATCATGACAATAACATAAACTAGATTGAATTCTACTATCTATATCAATAGACACCACATAGGAGGATATCGACTAAAGGATTGAAAGATTATCGATTGTCTGAGATAAACCACATCTTGTAGAAACACAAAAGCATCAGTGATTATATCACAAGCTATTGATGAATGAGGCATCAGTCATGGATAATAAGTACAATGTATCCTTAAGTATTAACAGGAATGGAAGTCAATTTGAAGATCAAACTCCATTACCAGCAATCAACCAATAAATGGACAATTATCAGAAAATGATATCGACTTATATTAGAGTAGAAAGATTGGATATCATCATAACAATATGGGATAAGGCAAGAGTTAATATCGATTGACTAAATACTAATGATAGTTAGACCAAACTAATACAAACACAATGGATGTTAACTACTGGTTGCACTACCAATTAGGGAAGATTACCTTCATAAAAAGATTTGATATTGAGTCAATCTGGGAGTTATCTATGATCAGAAAATAATGAAATAATATTATGTGAACTGTCGGATTATGGAAAGGTGTGCTTAACAAAGGGACATGGAGGAAGAAACAAGACACGTCTCATTCATAGCATCTCTTCATTTGTTAAAGACAATATAAGAATGCATTCTCGTCAGTCACTCAAGGCATCATTAGAACTTTATTTACTTATCCATATTTGGATATACTCAATAGAGCATCTGCCTTTGGCAGTTTGGTTTCAAGTTTATCATTGCAGATCAGAGACAACACCATGATTGCACAGATAGAAAGGATAGTCAGAAACAGCATCAATATTTGAAGTTGCAAGCATATAATTCAGAATCTGAAATAGCAACATATCACTCATAGCGATATTACACATTTTCATAATTACATCATCATATCAGACACAGCAAATACATTGCTGTAAGCAATACTTATTGATTGTATATCGATATTGTTTATATCAGACATACCATCATTATACTATCACTATAAGTGATAGGAAACATCATATTCATAGCATATTTCATATCATTATATCCGACAGTGCTATTAAACATATTGGTATCAATATCATCTTGCACACATATTGTGATTGAATCTGAAATAGCGGTTGATATCTTAAGTAACCTCCATTACTTAGTTTAATTGTAAGTATCTGATAGAGTAAGTCTGAGAAGTGGAGTAATTGTTCCTGTTTTCCAAGTTAGCCAAAAAGGGGACATTACAGACAATCACGGTGAGATGTCCTCATGTGTGACTGTCCTTGTCACAAATGAGGACATCTCACAATGACTGTCCCTTGTGTAATTCAAGCGGCAATTACACAAGGGACAGTCCCTGTGACATGTCCTCATTTGTGATTGTCCTTACAGTGAGTGTACATTATCATGTTGTCTTTAGAGTGACTGTCCTCATTTGTTGAAGAAGAAAAGCATTAATGTGGTTCAATAGCAATACATTCAAGTGACAATTACACAAGGGACAATCACTGTGAGATGTCCTCATGTGTGACTATCCTTGTCACAAATGAGGACATCTCACAATGACTGTCCCTTATGTAATTCAAGCGGAAATTACACAAGGGACAGTCACTGTGAGATGTCCTCATTTGTGACTGTCCTTACAGTGAGTGTACATTATCATGTTGTCTTTAGAGTGACTGTCCTCATTTGTTGAAGAAGAAAAGCATTAATGTGGTTCAATAGCAATACATTCAAGTGGCAATTACACAAGGGACAATCACTGTGAGATGTCCTCATGTGTGACTATCCTTGTCACAAATGAGGACATCTCACAATGACTGTCCCTTGTGTAATTCAAGCAGCAATTACACAAGGGACAGTCACTGTGAGATGTCCTCATTTGTGACTATCCTTACAGTGAGTGTACATTATCATGTTGTCTTTAGAGTGACTATCCTCATTTGTTGAAGAAGAAAAGCATTAATGTGGTTCAATAGCAATACATTCAAGTGGCAATTACACAAGGGACAGTCACTGTGAGATGTCCTCATTTGTGACTGTCCTTACAGTGAGTGTACATTATCATGTTGTCTTTAGAGTGACTGTCCTCATTTGTTGAAGAAGAAAAGCATTAATGTGGTTCAATAGCAATACATTCAAGTGGCAATTACACAAGGGACAATCGATTACTGTGAGATGTCCTCATGTGTGACCTTTGTGAAGGCAAGTGCCAATTTGTACCCAAGTTACCAATATTGTGGCAAAAGTGGGAATGAAGCATTTAGGGGTCAAATTGGGCAAAGAAGTGTAGAAGTGGCCTATGTGAGGTCTAAATAGCCTAACTAAGTCATGGTTAGGGTCTTATGGTGTTTGAACAATAATTTTTGAACCAAAATCCCAAAGGTTGTAACAAGTTGTCAATGTTGTCATTCACAACATTGACAACATTTGTGCAAGGGAGCATTTTCGAGTAAGATGGTTATGTAACTATATGAAACCATTGAATTAGGCATCAGATCAACTATAAGAGGCCTCCATCGATCTGTGCAAAAGGTTGGGGGGAAAAACATTTGGAATTAAGAAGATTTGTAGAGTAACACGGTTTTAGTGAATTCTTGAGTTTTTTTGTTTCTTTGTTTTCAGTTGATTAATGGATTAGATAGCTCACAGTGTCTATTGGAAAAGTTAGTACAAGTTGTTTTTTTATTTTGTGTTGTGTTTTTTTTGAGTTTTGAAGCATTCCAACTAGTTTGTTAATTCTTTTGTTAAGTACCCTATCATTGGTTTGAACCAGGCAGGTTGAACAAATGGAGTCTTAGCTCATCATTCCATTGTCAATTTTGTACGGGCTCTTGGAATGGGTGAGGAGACTCCATGTACTATATGTTTGGAAGGAGGGGCCCTGGGAAGCTCATTTTCTATGTTTGCAATGATGTCCTAGGTGAGTCAGTTGAGCACAGTTAGGGATGACAAATCATTACAAGAAGATTACAACAAGTTGAATGCATTGGTTGCTTCAACTAAAATCTCATGGAGAGGTAGACACACATCTAAAGAAGCCCCAAGTCAAATTAGAAGATTGGGTGAGTTTCTTTGGCTGCTAAGAAAACAAACTCTTAGTCAGACTGTCCAAGTTGTGTCAAAATACTTGTTTTCAGGCATGGCTGTAGCAGTTGGTGTACAAAAAATCTAGGAGGAGAAGACCTTAGATATCTTGGAGTTCTCAATAAAGGGCATCTGAATCCTAAGCCCTTTAGGTGGCTTAATATAAACAAAAAGGCTTGACAAAGGCCTAATTGCTAGCAGCCTATTTTTGGGTGCAATTGGCATGCATGGTTTGATGAACCGGATTGAAGTACTGATGAAAAGTATAGGTGAAGGAGTAATATTGAAACCAATAGAGGTCCTAGTGGCCAGCCTCTCCATGGAGTAAAGTTCTAGTTGAATGTGTTTCAATTTGTGAAGACAAGACTAGGAGTGTCCTAGTAGCTAGATTGGTATTGAGCAGAGTTCGTTGTATTTCTTGTTGGTGTGCACTAGTTGAAGGAGTGGGATCTTGGGTAGAGATACCTAAAGAGTGTAGGGATAGTTAAGTACCCTATCAAGTCAAAACATTGGCCTAAAGAGACCCTAGTGAAGGATAGGGAGTGAGCAAGACAAAGTGTTACATCAATTAACAAGATCATTTTTTGGTAATTGTGTACATTATCATGTTGTCTTTACAGTGACTGTCCTCATTTGTTGAAGAAGAAAAGCATTAATGTGGTTCAATAGCAATACATTCAAGTGGAAATTACACAAGGGAATATCACTATGAGATGTCCTAAGTGTGACTGTCCTTGTCACAAATGAGGACATCTCACAGTGACTGTCCCTTGTGTAATTGCCACTTGAATGAGGACAGTCACTATAAAGACAACATGATAATGTACACAAGTACCGTGAAGGTAGTCACAAGTTAGGGCTGTTTCATTGCATACCCGAAACAATGAAGACATTACAGTCCACAAAACGTTTGTGCTTGAAAGATGAACAAATAAAATTAAACTTCTAAATAACCAAAGCCGCTAACAATAAATTCAACACAGATATGTCCTCATTTCTGGGTATTTTAGCTCTCTAACAGCTGAATACCAGATTACATAATAATGACAAAAGAAAAATAAACCCAACGTACTCAGAAATTGTAGCTGTGATTTCGCGGAGGGAATCTCTCTCGGCGCTGTTGAAAACACAAATGACAACGTTCTTGTTTTTTTTGCCCTTATATCCCGATGTGATTTCGCGGAGGGTTACGGTGCTGTTGAAAACACAAATGACAACGTTCCTTTTTTTTTTTGCCCTTATATCCCAACAACATCGCAATTGCAAGTTAGGGCTGTTTCACTGCATACCCGAAACAATGAAGACGTTACGGTCCACAAAACGTTTGTGCTTGAAAGATGAACAAATAAAATTAAACTTCTAAATAACCAAAGCCGCTAACAATAAATTCAACATAGATATGTCCTCATTTCTGGGTATTTTAGCTCTCTAACAGCTGAATACCAGATTACATAATAATGACAAAAGAAAAATAAACCCAACGTACTCAGAAATTGTAGCTGTGATTTCACGGAGGGAATCTCTCTCGGCGCTGTTGAAAACACAAATGACAACGTTCTTGTTTTTTTTGCCCTTATATCCCGATGTGATTTCGCGGAGGGTTACGGCACTGTTGAAAACACAAATGACAACGTTCTTATTTTTTTTGCCATTATATCGTGATGTGATTTCGTGGAGGGTTACGGCGCTGTTCAAAACACACATGACAACGTTCCTTTTAAATTTTGCGCTTATATCCCGACAACGTCGCAATTGCGATAGTTACAAATGTATTGTCGTCGCAAATTGCGACGGTGTCGGGCTATATTTGAAAAAAAAAGAGCAAAACCACATGACATTTGCCCGCCGTCGCAAATGGCCATCGCAATGTCACCCCAAATGTATTAGTGAATGAGAACATTACTCATGAAGTGCAACAGATTTTGAAGGAGTTCAAGAGCATCATATCAGATGGAGCACCTACCACCTTGCCACCCAAGAGAGAAATCAGCCATCAAATAGATTTGATCCCAGGGGCATCATTGCCAAACAAGGCACCTTACAAGCTAACTCCTAAATAGAATAGGGAAGTTGCAAAGAAAGTACAAGAATTGATGGATCAAGGGCTAATAAGAAAGAGCATCAGCCCATGTGTTGTTCCTACTATTTTGGCACCCAATAAAGGAGGAACATGCAGATTGTGTATAGACTCTAGATCCATTAACAAGATTACAATTCGGTATAGGTTTCCCATACCTAGGATTAAAGATCTAATGGATTTCCTAGGAGGGGCTAAGTATTACACAAAGATAGACCTTAAAAGTGGCTATCATCAAATAAGAATAAAAGAGGGAGATGAGTGGAAAACAACTTTCAAAACCACTGAAGGACTCTATGAATGGCTAGTCATGCCATTTGGCCTCTCCAATGCTCCAAGCACATTCATGAGGATCATGAATGAGGTGTTGAAAGACTTCACAGGTAAGTTTGTTGTAGTCTATTTAGATGACATATTAATTTTCAGCATGAGTAAAGAGGAATGTTTAAAGCATTTGAAGATTGTGTTGTCTAAATTGAAAGAGGAACACATAACCATCAATCTAGATAAGTGTGACTTTATGAAGGAAGAACTAGTCTATTTAGGCTTTGTTCTATCTCAAGGAGATCTAAAGATGGATGAAACTAAAGTTGCTGCAATATTAAGTTGGCCAACTCCTAAGAATGCCAGTCAAGTGAGGAGTTTCCATGGCCTAGCTCAGTACTATAGAAATTTCATAAGGAACTTTAGTGGGATATGTGCTCCTATGATGGATACCATCAAGGGTGGATTGAAAACTTAATTTGTGTGGACACCTGCAGCAAATAAAGGATTTGAGACATTAAAGAAAGAGGTAGCTACTAAGCCTATTCTAAGGTTACCAACTTTTGATGAACCCTTTGTTATAGAGTGTGATGCTAGTAACATAGCAGTAGGAGGAGTTTTGAGTCAAAGCAATAGACTAGTGGCTTTCTTTAGTGAGAAGCTAAATGCATCAAAGAAAAAGTACTCTTCCTATGATCTATAACTTTATGCACTTGTTCAATCCCTTAGAAAGTGGAGGCATTATCTTTTGCCCAAGGAGTTTGTAGTATTCACTGACAATCAAGCTTTGAGCTTTCTCAACTCCCAAGACAAGTTGAGTCATAGACATGTCAAGTGGGTGGAGTATTTGCAGTCTTATACCTTCACCATAAAGCACAAGAAAGGGTAGCTCAATAAAGTAGCAGATGCCTTGAGTAGAAGGATGCTCATAGTTCAAGAAGTCCAAATGAAAAGCATAGGATTGGATAACTTCAAGGAGTTCTACCAAACTGATAAAGATTTTGCAGCAGCATACAAGGTGTGTCAAGAATATTTGAATCACTTTCATGGTGAGTTTGTAGAGTATACATTGCAGAATTGACTCCTCTTTAAAGAAGGAAATTGTGTGTTCCAAGAGGATCCACGAGGGAGAACCTCATTCAAGAAAAACACAATGGGAGTTTGAGTGGCCATTTTGGCTTCAACAAGACCTTGGAATTGGTCCAAAGATACTACTATTAGCCTAAAATGCAAAGAGATGTCAGAACCTATGTTGAGCAATGCATCATATGTCAAAGAGCCGAGGGTATTTCTACAAATGCAAGACTTTATCAGCCTCTCCCAATACCAAGCAAACCATTGGAATGTGTAATTATGGATATTGTGGTTGGTTTAGCTAGGACAACGAGTGGATTTGATAGCATCTATGTGGTAGTAGATAGATTTAGCAAAATGAGTCATTTTATCCCATGTAAATTCACTCATGATGCAAGTCATATTGCTTTTTTTTTTTTCAAAGAAGTTGTAAGAATTCATGGCTTGCCAAGTAGTATTGTATCTGACAAGGATATCAAATTTATGGAACAATTTTGGAGGTCCTTATGGAAAAGACTAGGTACCAATCTAGCATTTAGTTCAACTTAGCATCCTCAAGCTGATGGTCAAACTAAGGTGGTCAATAAGACACTTGGAAATTTGTTGAGATGCTTAACCAAGGAATATGGTTTGACATGGGAATTAGTCCTTCACCAAGCAGAGTTTTCTTATAATGATAGCATTAAGAGGACTACTGGCAAGATTCCCTTCAAGATTGTCTATGGGATACATCCTAGGGGTGTATGTAGACTAAGAAATTTGTAAAGTCAATTCCCTAATAGTGGCTATGCTAAAGATTTGAGTCAATCTATGAAAGAAGTGCATGATCAAGTGAAATGGTCCCTCATTGAAAACACCAAGAAGATCAAGGACAAGGTTGATCTCAAGAGAAGAGAGGTATAGTTTGGTGTAGGGGACTTGGTCATGGTCCACCTAAACAAAGCAAGGATGGAAAAAGGAGTTCCTACAAAGCTTCAGATGAAGAGAATTGGTCCATGTCCATTCCTGGCCAAGTATGGACATAATTCTTACAAAGTTGGTCTACTAGATGATCTAGCTATCTCTCCCATCTTAAATGTTGCAAACCTGGTTAAGTATAGAGGACCTCTTACTAAGGTAGATCAGAATGTGGAGGAAGCTAAGAAGGAGGTTCAAGCAGTAGCCCTGCTCCTAAACCAAAGCTACAAGGAGAGAAGATATTGGACTCCCAGTTTCACACAAAGACCAGACATGGTACCTATAAGGAAAACCTTATCAAATGGTAGGACAAAATAGACTCAGAGGCTACTTAGATCCTTGAGAATCAGTTCAAAATCCAGGGCATAGATCTCCACCTTTTTGTCTCCAGAGGGGACTTAGCTTCTTTGATGGGAAGTATGGTGCAGGGGCACCTAGAGAAACAGGGCCCTCACCATTTCTTGCAATTTTGTTGTGTAATGATCTTAGTGAGCTTTGTATAAACAATAAGGGTTTGAGGACCAGTTGGAGTATTTGGCAATGTTAGTTGGGGTTTAGAAGTCCTAAGAGTCTTTGGTTAGACCTTAAGGTTAGTAAGGTACTCCTTGTCATGAAGTCCTACTGGAAGGACAAGAGCTAATTTAGAGATTTTTCAAGATGTTAGTAGGGAAAAATAGGTTTTCTATTCCTAGAAGTCACCTAGGAAGGGTCTCTAGTCTTAGAAAGCTAAGAGTTAGCCATTTTGGCAAAAAGTTGTAAAAATTGCAAAAGTTGCAAAGTGCAACTTTGCAACTTTGAAAATGTTGCTCGACAACATTTGGTCACCTCATCCTATAATGGTGGACTTAACTTCTACCATGATAGGAACCCTAGTTATGATGGGAAAAGACCTAAGAGACCATATTTAACCTTAACAAACCCTAAAATTTCCAGAACATGTGTGTCAGAGTAGAGACATTCTGCTGTTGTGACTGATCTGTACATGGAGTATCACAGTGAATGAATGAAAGCTTTTGAGTGGTAAGTTTTCTATTGTAACATCTTGGCATTGTAATTTGTGTTGTTTAGAGTAGTTTTGATTCATTAGATTAGGTGTATATAAATTTTCATTTGCAAGTTTGTAAATAGTTTGTTTGTGCTAGTCCACTGTCCTGAACCAGGCAGTTGGTATTGTGAGCCATGTAACTCACTATCCCACTGTAGAAATAGTAAAAACTTTTGGGGATAGTGAGTGGGTTCAATGTAATATTTTTTTTTTGGGAGGAGGGCCCTTCAAAAGCCATGGAAACATTTTTGAACTCTTGCCTTAGGTGAGCCAGTGTATGCCCGATTAGGGAAGAGTGACTTTGCAGAGGTTAAAGAAAGAAGGGTTGTGAAGATAATGAAGAAAGAAAGCATGGAGTAGTTAGGGGAGTAAGTTAAGTTCCCTTGATAGGAAGGAGATATTTTTGGCAATCTCACAAAGCATCAAACCAAGCTATGAAGCAGACAAGCCTAGAAACGGCCTAGAAACCCTCAAAACCCTCATATTGTGCAGAGGTACAATACAACCTTTTTGAGACCCAAAACCTAGAAAATATTTGAGAGTTAGTCAAATGATTGAGGGTCTTGAAAGGAATTTTTTGATGGTTAATGCAATAAATTGGAGTAATAACCTGATTTCTCAGAGCAAGAGGGCTAATTGGGGCTATTTTCTAGTAGCCCTGTTTTGGTAGAAAAGTGAAGAATCGGTAAGGAAGATCAATGTTTTGGGTTGTCTTAGGAATTGAAGGAAGTATATTGGGAGGTCTTGAAGCATCTCCATGACCCTGCAAGATGTGTGTTGATATTTGTGAAGAAAGACCCTAGAAGAACTTAGGAACCTTGAGTGTTCTTCATCTAGCATGAGAGCCTAGTAGTTGAAAAGAGATATATTTTCTCAAAGATAGAAGAGTGGGGGTTTGGGATTAGGGGATCTTGGGATAAAGGAGATCCTATAGATCCATTTGGTGGACTTGGAAGTCACCTTAGGTCTCAGTGGTAGACAAGAAGCATGAACTAGTGATTAGTTCATCCCCTCTTCCTATCAAGTGGTATCAGAGCCTTATAAAGGTGTGGGAAAAGTAATTGAAGAGAAAGGTGAATGCTTTCACCTACTGAATCCAATGGATCAAGAAAAATGATGAACAATGCAAAATTGTCCAATAAAGTTGAAGAGAAAGAGGAGGATAACAGGTTGTTTAGAGAAAGACTAGCACAACTTGAACAGTTGTTAAGTGATGTCCAAGACAAGGCATGCAAAGTTAAGGACAAGATGGGACAAAAGGAAGATCAGGAAGCCAAAGAGAAGGAGATTGAGTTAGAGGAAGAAGCCCCAACACCAGACCTTGTTATACCAGAGGAGCCTTTCTTGAAGGCATTAAAGGCAATAAATAGCAAAGCTTTGGAAGGCATTCCTTTGTTTAGTGGCAAGATGGATCCAGATCTTATCATGGATTGGATTGATGGAATGGAGAACCATTTTGAATGTGATGGTGTCTCTGATGCTCAAAAGGTCAAAGTAGCAAAGGAAAGGTTAAGAGGCTCTTCCTTAACCTGGAGGAAATTTGTCCAAACAGAAAGAGAGAAGGAAGGGAAGAGCCCCATAGTTACTTGGAAAGGACTGGTGACTAAAATCAGGTAGGCTTATATTCCTGATGATTATGAGATATAGTTGCATAGGACAAGGAAGGACCTTAGACAAAAGGAGATGGATGTACACTCCTACACTGAAGAATTTCAAAAACTATGCCTAAGGTCCAAGGTGGTGGAAGATGAAAGCATTAGGTGGGAAAGATACTTGAATGGTCTTAAGTGGTCCATCCAAGAAGATATGAGCCTTGTCACTCCTAAAAAAGTCCATCAATGCTACCAAATTTCTTTAAAAGTGGAAGAGAAAGGAAAGAGGAAGTAGGACCAGACCTCAAAGAATAGAGGAAGGGGAAAAGAAGGCAGAGAACATAGGGGAAGCTATGGAGGTAGAAGCAATGATAGTAGACCTCAAGTTGAGTATAAGCTGACTAAACAAAGTGGAGAGACCAGCCAAAGGGGTGGTTCAAGTAGAGGTAGAGGATTTGGAGGAAGAGGTAGATCACCAGGAGGAAGAGGACCATCTTATTTTGCCACTATGAAGTGTTACCACTGTCAGCAATTAGGGCATCCTGCCTATAGCTGTCCTGAAAAGGGATCACCTTCACAAGGTGAAAAGAAAGTGGCATATGTACATGAATACACTTCAAGTGTGAAGTCTCTTGATATTCAATTAGATTCAGAGAGTGGTGAGAATTTGATGATAAAGAGGATCATAATTAGGGAACTAGTCAAGGAGCAGCCCAAAAAAAGGAGGTCACTCTTCAAGGTAAGGTGTAAGATAATGGAAAAGGTTTGTAAAGTTATCATAGACTCAGGGTCTATTGATAACATTATTTCAGAGGAGGCTATTACCAAGCTCAAGATTCCCAAAATACCTCATAGCACTCCTTATAAGGTCACATGGTTAAATAAAGGGCAACATGTCTTGGTTAATGAGAAAGCATGGATTGAGTTCACCATAGGAGGGTATAAAGACAAGATCTTATGTGATGTTTTGCCAATGGATTCCTGTCACCTATTACTAGGTAGGCCATGGTAGTTTGATAGAAAGGCCACACACAATGGTGAGCTCAACTGATACACCTTTATAAAGGATGGAGTGAGTTACAAAATCTAGTCACTACTTGAACAAGATGGCCAAGGAAGTGGACCTAATGTGTTGATGTTGAAGGGGAAAGAGTTCATGAAAACCCTTGAGAAAGAAGGAGTGGGTTATGCTATTATAGTGAAACCCAAGGAGGAAACATAGATCAAGAAGGAGGACATTCCTCATGAAGTGCAAAAGATTTTGAAGGAGTTCAAGAGCATCATATCAGATGGAGCACCTACCACCTTTCCACCCAACAGAGCAATTAGCCATCAAATAGATTTGGTCCTAGGGACATCATTGCCAAACAAGGCATCTTACAAGCTAACTCTTGAATAGAATAGGGAAGTTGCAAAGCAAGTATAAGAATTGATGGATCAAGGGCTAATAAGAAAGAGCATCAGTCCATGTTTTGTTCCTACTATTTTGGCACCCAAGAAAGGAGGAACATGTAGATTGTGTATAGACTCCAAATCCATTAACAAGATTAAAATTTGGTATAGGTTTTCCATACCTAGGATTGAAGATCTAATGGATTTCCTAGGAGGGGCTAAGTATTACACAAAGATAGACCTTAAAAGTGGCTATCATCAAATAAGAATAAAAGAGGGAGATGAGTGGAAAACAACTTTCAAAACCACTGAAGGACTCTATGAATGGCTAGTCATTCCATTTGGCCTCTCCAATGCTCCAAGCACCTTCATGAGGCTCATGAATGAGGTGTTGAAAGAATTCATAGGTAAGTTTGTGGTGGTCTATTTAGATGACATATTAATTTTCAGCATGAGTAAAGAGGAACATTTAAAGCATATCAAGATTGGTTGGCTAAATTGAAAGAGGAACACCTAACCATCAATCTAGATAAGTGTGACTTTATGAAGGAAGAACTAGTCTATTTAGGCTTTGTTCTATCTCAAGGAGATCTAAAGATGGATGAAAAATTTGCAGCAATATTAACTTGGCCAACTCCTAAGAATGCTAGTGAAGTGAGGAGTTTCCATGGCCTAGCTCAGTACTATAGAAAGTTCATCAGGAACTTCAATGGGATATGTGCTCCTATGATGGATACCATCAAGGGTGGATTGAGAACTAAATTTGTGTGGACACCTGTAGTAGATAAAGGATTTGAGACATTAAAGAAAGAGGTAGCTACTAAACCTATTCTAAGGTTACCAACTTAAGATGAACCCTTTGTTATAGAGTGTGATGCTAGTAACATAGAAGTAGGAGGAGTTTTGAGTCAAAGCAATAGACTAGTGGCTTTCTTTAGTGAGAAGCTAAATGCAGCAAAGAAAAAGTACTCTTCCTATGATCTATAACTTTATGCACTTGTTCAATCCCTTAGAAAGTGGAGGCATTATCTTTTGCCCAAGGAGTTTGTAGTGTTCACTGATAATCAAGCTTTGAGCTTTCTCAACTCCCAAGACAAGTTGAGTCATAGACATGTCAAGTGGGTGGAGTATTTGCAGTCTTATACCTTCACCATAAAGCACAAGAAAGGGTAGCTCAATAAAGTAGCAAATGCCTTGAGTAGAAGGATGCTCACTATTCAAGAAGTTCAAATGAAAAGCATAGGATTGGATAATTTCAAGGAGTTGTACCAAACTGATGAAGATTTTACAATAGCATACAAGGTGTGTCAAGAATATTTGAATCACTTTAATGGTGAGTTTGTAGAGTATACATTGCAGAATGGACTTCTCTTAAAAGGAGGGCAATTGTGTGTTCCAAGAGGATCCATGAGGGAGAGCCTCATTCAAGAAAAACACAATGGGAGTTTGAGTGGCGATTTTGGCCTCAACAGGACCTTGGAATTGGTCCAAAGATACTACTATTAGCCTAAAATGCAAAGAGATGTCGGAACCTATGTTGGGCAATGCATCATATGTCAAAGAGCCAAGGGTACTTCTACAAATGCAGGACTTGATCAGCCTCTCCCAATACCAAGTAGACCATGGGAATTTGTAAGTATGGATTTTGTGGATGGTTTACCAAGGACAAATAGTGGCTTTGATAACATCTATGTGGTAGTAGACAGATTCAACAAAATGAGTCATTTTATCACATGTAAAGTCACTCATGATGCAAGTCATATTGCTTTTTTTTTTTTCAAAGAAGTTGTAAGAATTCATGGCTTGCCAAGTAGTATTGTATTTGACAAGGATAGCAAATTTATGGGACACTTTTGGAGGTCCTTATGGAAAAGACTAGGTACCAATCTAACATTAAGTTTAGCTTACCATCCTCAAACTGATGGTCAAATTGAGGTGGTCAATAAGACACTTGGAAATTTGTTGAGATGCTTAACCAAGGAATATAGTTTGACATGGGACTTAGTCCTTCACCAAGCAGAGTTTTCCTATAATGATAGCATTAATAGGACTACTGGAAAGAGTCCCTTCGAGATTGTCTATGGGATACATCCTAGGGGTGTATGTGAACTAAGAAATTTGGAAAGTCAATTCCCTAATAGTGGCTATGCTAAAGATTTGAGTCAATCTATGAAAGAAGTGCATGATCAAGTGAAATAGTCTCTCATTGACAACACCAAGAAGATCAAGGACAAGGTTGATCTCAAGAGAAGAGAGGTACAATTTGGTGTAGGGGACTTGGTCATGGTCCACATAAACAAAGAAAGGATGGAAAAAGGAGTTCCTACAAAGCTTCAGATGAAGATAATTGGTCCATGTCCTATCCTAGCCAAGTATGGACAGAATTCTTATAAAGTTGGTCTACCAGATGATCTAGCTATCTCTCCCATCTTCAATGTTGCAGACTTGGTTAAGTACAGAGGATCTCTTACTGAGGTAGATCAAAATGTGGAGGAAGCTAAGAAGGAGGTTCAAGAAGTAGCCCTACCTCCTAAACCCAAGCTACAGGCAGAAAAGACATTGGACTCCCAGGTTCACACAAAGACTAGACATGGTACCTATAAGGAAAAAATTATCAAATGGCAGGACAAACCAAACTCAAAGGCTACTTGGATCCTTGAGAATTAGTTCAAACTCTAGGGCATAGATCTCCACATTTTTGTCTCCAGAGGGGACTTAGCTTCTTTGGTGGGAAGTATGTTGCAGGGGTACCTAGAGAAATAGGGCCCTCACCATTTCTTGCAATTTTGTTGTGTAATGCTCTTAGTGAGATTTGTATAAACAATAAGGGTCTGAGGACTAGTTGGAGTATTTGGTAATGTTAGTTGGGCTTTAGAAGTCCTAAGAGTCTTTGGTTAGACCTTAAGGTTAGTAAGGTAGTCCTTGTCATGAAGTCCTATTGGAAGGACAAGAGCTAATTTAGATATTTTTCAAGATGTTAGTAGGGAAAAATAGGTTTTCTATTCCTAGAAGTCACCTAGGAAGGGTCTCTAGTCTTAGAAAGCTAAGAGTTAGCCATTTTGGCAAAAAGTTGTTAAAATTTCAAAAGTTGCAAAGTGCAACTTTGAAAATGTTGTTCAACAACATTTGGTCACCTCATTCTATAATGGTGGACTTAACTTATGCCACGATAGGAACCCTAGTTATGATGGGTAAATACCTAAGAGACCATATTTAACCTTAACAAACCATAAAATTGCTAGAAATTGTGTGTCAGAGTACGAACAATATGCTGTTGTGACTGATATGTACATGAAGGAGTATCACAGTGAATGAATGAAAGCTTTTGAGTGCTAAGTTTGCTACTGTAACATCTTGGCATTGTAATTTATGTTGTTTAGAGTAGTTTTGATTCATTAGATTAGGTGTATATAATTTTTCATTTGCAAGTTTTTAAATAGTTTGTTTGTGGCAGTCCATTGTCCTGAACCAGGCAGTTGGTATTGTGAGCCATGTAACTCACTATCCCACTGTAAAAATAGTATGGCCTTTTGGGGATAGTGAGTTGGTTCAATGTACTATTTTTTTGTAGGAGGAGGGCCCTTCAAAAGCCATGGAAGTATTTTTGAACTCTTGCCCTAGGTGAGCCAGTGTATGCCTGGTTAGGGAAGAGTGACTTTGCAGAGGTTAACGAAAGTAGGGTTGTCAAGATAATGAAGAAAGAAAGCATGGAGTAGTTAGGGGAGTAAGTTAAGGTCCGTTGATAGGAAGGAGAGATTTTTGGAAATCTCACAAAGCATCAAACCAAGCTATGAAGCAGACAGGCCTAGAAAATGCCTAGAAACCCTCAAAACCCTCATATTGTGCAGAGGTACAGTACAAACTTTTTGAGACCCAAAACCTAGAAAATATTTGAGAGTTAGTCAAATGATTTAAGGTCTTTGAAGGAAGTTTATGATGGTTAATGGAAGAAATTGGAGTAATAACCTGATTTCTCAGAGCAGGAGGGCTAATTGGTGCTATTTTCTAGTAGCCCTATTTTGGTAGAAAAGTGAAGAATCGGTAAGGAAGATCAATGTTTCGGGTTGTCTTAGGCATTGAAAGAAGTATATTGGGAGGTCTTGAAGAATCTCCATGACCTTGTAAGATATGTGTAGAGATTTGTGAAGAAAGACCCTAGAAGAACTTAGGAACCTTGAGTGTTCTTCATCTAGCATGAGAGCCTAGTAGTTGGCAAGAGATAGATTTTCTCAAATATAGAAGAGTGGGGGTTTGGGATTAGGGAATCTCAGGCTAAAGGAGATCCTATAGATCCATTTGGTGGACTTGGAAGTCACCTTAGGTCTCAGTGGTAGACAAGAAGCATGAACTAGTGATTAGTTCATCCCCTCTCCCTATCAAGATCAAATCCATGTAATGAATTCCTAATATTTTTTGGACATGTGCGCACCGTAGAGACATTTTTGTGGTACACTCACATCCATTAATATGCAGACGTGGAGAGGACTATTTGAGCCTTATAAACATGCTACCCTACTATTATAATTCCTATGATGATGGATTTTCTGTGTGGACTCCATTTGGTTTATTAAAAACACCCACCTTTGCATGTATTTGGGTCTTCTACAATCTTCATCCATGAGCATTCTTGCCTCATTCTTGAATTCTATAGCTTCTTGGGTTCTCTACACAACTTCAACACCACCATTTTACATCTATTCTCTTTTTTGTAGGTCCACCATTATCAACATGTGAAGCTCTTATATCCATAACATTTGTTTTTTAGGTAATAATTAGGTACGAATAATGTATAGAAGAAATTGATACCTAAATGTTGAAGGATAAGAAGAGAAAGAATGGATTAAAAGAGCATGTGGTTTCCCTACAAAATTTTATTAAAACCCTTATTTAACCAAATGAAGATATTAAAGAGATTACCCAAAATTTCATTTCGGTGTCCCAAGAGAAGGTAATAACAATAAATAACTTGAAGTGCACATTTCAAGTACCTTGGATGAAAGATTAAATTACTTTATATGCCAAGGGGAATAAACAAAAAAAAATGACCATAAAAGATGAAAGGAAGTACATGCATTGGATAAGAGTAACTTCATATCCCAAAGGGAAGACCATACAGGGTGAAATGAAGTATTCCTTTGTGATAAAAGGGTAAGGTAGTTGCAAAAAATTTGTGAAGAAAACCCTATTTAAAATGATGAGAAAATGAATATAATTAGAAAATTTGACGATAACTAGAACTATTAATAGAGAAAGTAGTTACAAGTGAAGATATTTTAAATCTTAAAAGGTAGGAACTCCAATTGAATTTAGAGAAAGTTATGGCTGAGAAATGTAAAACTCAAATTGAGGCTTTGCATTAAAATATATAGAATTTGAAGGCTATAAATAAACTATAATAAACTAGAAATCACACCTTGGCGTGCAATGGGTACATTGAAGAGATGTAGAAGGTCAATTAGGAAAATGTTGTTCTATTTTTTTCATACATTTGTGCATCACATGAGGTCAATTAGTAGGCCATTTATCAAATGATGTTGTTTAAGCAACATTGGTTTCAATGGATAATTTTGATAACTTGAAATCGACTATACATCCACTTCTAGGGATTCAAACAAGATTGAAATAAAACCTTTAATAAAAAAGATAAATAAGATCCATTACCAAGGGAAATACATAGAAAAAGAGATAGATTGAGAGAAAAACAAATTAAGATACATAGACATGGAAAAATAAAGATAAACAATGATATAACACAACTAATAAAATAAAAACAATAATAAAATTTAACATTACATAAAATTATAAACAAAAACAATCATATGTGAGTTCAATATTTACCAATTTAAATACCAATATTAACATTATTAGAATTTGAAGAAATTTAGTAAAATTGTGTTTGGACTCTACTTCTTTCAAAAATTCTACTTGATTTGTATTTTATCTTTTAATTTGACAAATTATAAGATTGTATGTACTATTTCAATTAATTTGAAAATTAAGGCAAATTAATGTTCATGTTATTATTAATTTTTTTATTAATCACATATTTTTTGAATTGAGATTAACTTAATTTTAAATGTAAAATTATAACATGATCCCTATTATATACTTTTAATTATACAATTAAATTATGACCATTATATCATTGTAAAATACCACATTTTAGAATATTTCAAAGGTAAAAGATTAAATTTTTCATTTATTTTATATATTATAAAAATTGGTATAATAGAATTTAACATTACAATCAAAATAATGAAAATAATTTTCTAAAATATTGATTTCAAATATGTATGTACATATACATATATATTATATATACATATACATATATTATATATACATATACATATACATATACATATATATACACAAATACATAACTCATTGAATGTTTATAATCTTAAAATTGATATATAATGTATATATAGAATACTTAAATAAAGAAATCATACATCTTTTTAAACAAATATAAAATAAAACATAATATTTTTTTGTCAAATTAATAATTCTATTTATAAGAATGTAGATATAATTCATTCATATAATATGGTTAATTTTTTTATTACAATAATTCTATTTATAAGAATGTAGATATAATTCATTCATATGATATAGTTAATTTTTTTATTACAATATCATGTAAGATTTATACATAAATCCATATGAGTTGAATTTTAACTTCTCCACTTTCAACATTGTCCAACTTGAGATGAAGTTCTTGTTTAATCTGTCCATTTTCCATGAAAATGAAACTATCACTAACAAATCCCTTATTTTGAGATAGAGGAAGCCTTGCAATTTCCTTTTTTCCATTCTCTAGTATTTGGTGTTGATCCTTTGTAGCAAAATTTATCAGAGGAACAATATCCACTTTCATGTTTCCCAATGATTCATCTGATGTGAATGCATCTTCATCTTTGATTTCCTGAAAATAAATAATTTTTAACTATAACACTTGTACTAAAGAATACAAATTAAAAGAGAAAAATCTATTAACGTTATAAGATTAAAAATATGATTTGAAAGAGGCTGAAACATAAAACATAAAATTAGAGTAAGAAAAAATAACATATTTTTTTAATTTTTAAGTTTTTTAATTGAAAGCATTAATATAAAAATATGAATATGATATATTGTTATGAATTTAAAAAATAATATTATTTATAATAAGAAATATTATATTATATTGAACAAAAAACAAATATTGTGTACTATTCAATAAAAATATAAGAAAAAATATTAATAAGATAAGAGTTTTAATATATTATATTATAAATATATAATAACAGAAATATAAAATAAAAATTAATATTTAGAATTAAGAGATATAAATAACACCATTTGCATAAAATTATAACATTGAGTTAAAGTAAAAAATTGCCTGTTATTTTTTAAGTTATTAAATTATAGTTATGAAAGGAACATTTATCTCTACTTACGTTTTTGAAATTCATTATGTACATGTATGGTTATAGGGTATTATTATACTATACTAAATAATGTGAAAATATAATTATTTGAGCTCATTTATCTTTATTTTATGTTTGTTGTAATTTTTTTGTAACTATAATATTTTATACAATTTATTTTTGTAGTATATTGTTTATCAATGCATGATTGTCCCAGTTACAACCTATTAATATATTTATAATAAATAGGCATTGTGTTTTACATATTAATTTTAAATTTTAAATTTGATTTTCATAATATAGCCTTTCAATCATTGCTTAGATGTTTTTCTATTAATAATTACTATGTTGACACTATTTACTCATATTTGTCTAGATTTTAAACAAAACAATAAATATTAAAAATAGTTGAAGTAGTCTCAAAATGAATAGAAACACCATTAAGTGTATTTTATTTATGATGTATTAAAATACCCTCTATCAAACATAAAAGAAACACTATTTAGAAACATAGCTAATATTTAGAATAAGTTGATATAAATCTTTAAAAAAATTGAGGAGAACCACTCAAAATAAGTAGATTATCAATTTTATATGCTATAATTGATTCACCTTTATAAGAGATTATAATTAAAAGATTAAAAGACATAAAGATATGCTAAAAAATATTCAAATAATTTTGACATATATATATATGATGAAATATTACACAAAATTATCTTATCAACACACCCAACACAATTTTGAGTCAAGTAGAAAGAGCCATCCAAAAATAATCTATAGCATTGAAACACATAAAAATTTAAATTTCAAACTTGTTAAGGAATTGAGTTTAATGATTTTCCATGCACCCTATTGAATAAATAAAAATAATCCTTCTTTATTTGAAAGATAAGATATGAAAGAGTTGGAGGAAGATATCATAGACGATAAGAACGTGATGAAAACTAGAAGAGAACAATAGGAGACATGTGAATGATTGGTGAGAAAGGGTCCAATGAATATGGGAAAATAGTTCCCACATTTGACTATGCTATGAGGCTTTTGACAACCAAAATACCCTTGTAGTTTGGATTGGAAATGTTGCATTGTTGGGTACATGCTATAGGTTTAATTGCAGCTCATTTTGACTAGTGCTACAAGTGTTTTGTTTTGTTTTGTTTTGTTTTTTTTTTTTTTTTTGGGCTATTATATTTTTTTATAGGTTACTAATATATAAATGTTGTTGAATATGTGTTTGAAGTAGTTATAGATATGTAATTTTCTGTATAATTTATTTTAAAAATATATTTTCTACTAAAGTCACTTTCGGATTGAGTAGATTTCTACAATTCATAAGTTAATCAGTGCATGTTTTTGGTTTCGATTGTGTAAGTGTTTTTAGCATCAACGTTCCTAATGAAACTTCATGACTTTTTCCCCATTCTCTCTATCATCTTGATGATGGATCACAGTGTGATAAAAAAATGTTGATGCTAAAAACTCTTACACAATCGAATCCAAAAGCACACACTAATTAGAGTCACTTTGTCAAATGATTTAATCACTTTTATCAATATTACAAATAATGAAAAAATATGTAAAAAAAAATACATGGGTAGAGTTTAAGTCTATTGAATTATAGTGGGAATTTTGAATATCACCTAAGAAGTGACATAATTGATTATACTTACGGTTGCCCTAAGTTTAGCATACTAAAAATTTAAACTTGTACATTACAAAGGAGCATTTTCTAAAACCCAAAGTGTGTTTTCACTTTTGCATAAAAGCATATGTTATTGCGACCCTAAGTCAAAATCTAATGATCTAATTAATCAGCTAACCTCATCTTATAATCCAAAATTCAAAGCTTAACTCGTTCGTAGTCAAAAGTTATGTGTTTTTTAAAAAATGAACATTAAGTTGTGGAAAGGGAAAATATTAATTTTAAATTATCTAATTTAATATTTTTCCCTTCAAAAAGTTGGCAATTCAAATTTATAAAAGCAAATG
Organism: Chamaecyparis obtusa; assembly: GCA_027943335.1. NCBI lineage: Eukaryota > Viridiplantae > Streptophyta > Pinopsida > Cupressales > Cupressaceae > Chamaecyparis > Chamaecyparis obtusa. The sequence goes on along the minus strand of BSBK01003667.1, from coordinate 1,173,414 downwards.
TTGCATTCTACAAAAAGTTTCCCTGAGTAGATATTATAGTTGGAAATGCCTTGATAGAAATGTACGTAAACTCTGGAAACCAAGAGAGCCACTGCTTTTGATGTTGTTCCAAACTTTGCAATAAGTTTGTTAGATGACCATCTAGATAAGATACTGATGTTTCAATTCGGTACTCAATACCTCAATATGAAACTTGGATCAAGAACACATGCACTGTTCTTTGCTCTTTATGGCAGATTGTTTAACACAACAATCCCAATTGTTAAAGATCCCAGAAGTGATAAATCCCAAGTCAGGTATTCTCTGTTATGGCAAATAGATACAAAGGGAGCACAGCTCACTGTTCCTAAAATGGTCAGTCTATCTGAAATCAAAGTTCCTAAAGAATGGATTGTAGATGTCAGATCTCTTAAACAGTTAGATTCTCCCAAGAACCTTACTGTCATATCTAAAGTTCATGAAACTGCTACTGAAGCCCGTATATCTTTTGCTTCTGAACAATTGTCTGCATCTAGCTCAGCCAGTTCCAGTTTCAGTTATAGAGATCATCCATTCCAAAGATCAGGATCCACTCTGCAACGCAAGCCTTTGCATTCTTGTTTTCATCCTGATGCTATTCCCAATCCAAATGGATCTCTGTTTTGTACTATTTGTAACTTGTCTTTTGATGACAGTCATTTTGTCTCAAATCCTTTAACACAGCAGATTCCTCAATGTCCTCATCCCCAGTTCACTGAACTTGATGATGGAAGTATGCAATGTATACACTGCTCTTTTGTGAAACCAGTTTTCCATGTTCACATGCTTATGTCCGGTAATAAGACCAGCTTTACTGAAGCTAACTTTGTTGAACCATCTGTGCCACCATTACATGATTTCCTGCTAAATGATGATAAATTCTCTATCCCATTTTGGCCACATCATGTTATTGCTCCAGGACAACCTGAAGCTACTACACAGACAAAGATGTTGAATTATGCTAATCTCTGTATCCGCAAAGCTTTGGTTTTACAAGCTGATATGCACCAAAAGTCTATTCAAGCTGAACTTAACCGCAAAAAAGCTGAAGCCAGTGTTAATACCAATTTCCACAATATCCTTGCTAGTCTACATACCATTGAGTCCAAACTCAATTCTGTTGTAAATTCCTCTATGGCCTCTGATTTAAGTATTCTCAAGCGTGACTATGCTACTTTTAAGCAGACTGCTGAAGCGTGGTGGGCCAATAACCCTATTCCTGTCACTCAGATTCAAACAGTCACCCAGACAACTGCTAGAATTGAACAAACTACTACTCAAATCCGTAGTCAGCAGTTAGCCGATAGCCATGGAATTTCTCAGATTGTTCCTTCTGTAATTTCCCAAGTTGAACACATTGTTGATTCTTCAACTTCATCCAAATCTTCCATTCCTATCTGTAATTTTCCTGACTCTTCATATGATGTCGCCAGACTCCAGAGTCAACTAAAGGATAAAGGCTTAGTTCTTCATCCTCCAAAGCCTAAGTTGGAAGAATTTGATCCTCATACAAGGAAATGGAAAATTGTGAATATGCTGCAACAACAGCATGAACCTCTTCAAGTTTTCTCAGAAACAGTACCACCTCTGATAAATTTTGATGATTTTGATCCCCTCAAAAACAAAGCCACTGTTGATGCTTTTCGCACATGGGTTGATAATGCAATACATTCTCAGTCATTAACCCAGGAACAAGCATTAAGAAAAGCTTTAAATGCTTTAACTGGTATAGCCAGAACTGCATGGGATACTCTCAAGCCAGAGTATAAAGATGATTTAATTCAGAGAGGTGTTAATGATGTTTGTAGAACATTATATAGAATGTTTGTTGGTCAGTATGATAATGAACAGAGAGCAGCTCATAAGAGATTTACTGAAAACCGTCTCTGTGATATGAAGAAACTTGATGCATATTGTTCTGAACAGTATACTAATTTCTATTTATCTGGTCAGACCAATAATAATCAATGGATGTATAATACATTCTTAGAAGGATTTCCCTATCAAATGCAATCATATTATAGGGAAAAGATTTTGAAAAGTATTCTTGAGACACCTGATATGACAATCAGTGATGTCACATTTCCTCAATTGGTTCAGTTTATCAAAGAAATCAATAGTGATCTATGCACTGAACGAATCAATAGGAAAAAGAAAAAAGAAGTTATGCCTTATTTGAAAACAGACTTGTGTCAATGCACTTCAGATTTTGGTTGTCTGCACCAATCTAGGACACACAAGTTTAAAAAGAAAAAATATAAACAGTTTGATAAGAAGGCATATTCAAGGCATTCTAAACCTTTCAGGAAAAAGAAGACTTTCTTGAGAAATCAAAGAAAGGTAAGAAAGAAGAATTTCACTCCAGTTTGCTACATTTGCAAAGGACCTCATTTTGCAAACAAATGCCCTGATAAAGAGAAAAATAAGAAACCCAAGCGAGTTAGAAGATTAACTCATGGTAAGTTGGATTCTCTTCCTTTAACAGTTGTTAGTGAGAATTCAGATTCAGAAGATATCAGTATTACTGATATAAGTAGTGATGATGAAGTTGATTTGCAAGTTTTCAATATCCATCAAGGAGAAGAAGAATCAGACACTGATTTTCATTCTGCCACATCTTCATCAGATTCTGAAATTTCTTATTTTTGTAATATGTTTAGATCTGGATTTGGTAGAGGTAAACCTCTGTATGAACAAGGAAGACTGAGAGGTCAGTCTTTAACACAGATGAATCCAGAATGGGTAAAACCCAGTCCTACTGAAGCACTTCAACGTTTGATGTTGAAGAAAGAAGAATTAAATCAGAAAAAGAAACAATTTCTGACACCTCATCAATTTGACAACTTGATGATAGAATTCAAAAAGATTGACTCAGAGTTAGAACGTTTGTTTACAGAAAATCCTGAGTTATCTGAAGTTTCTGATTTAATGTGTTTTGAAAATATTTCTATCTCACAGGAAAAGCCAAGTTCTTCACATGGCTATGTTTCAAATCCTGTTGCTCAAAGAGCCTTTCAAAAGAGTTCTCGTCATATTTGGTTACAAGATCGTTTGGCATTCTTGTACACAGTCAGAACAGATGTTCTTAAAGAAATTGCCAGTGTTCAAAATGAAATCAATGAACTCTCTCGTGCAGCAATAAATCCTCTTGAAGAGTATTTATTTGATAAAGCAAATAAAGATTCTACAGAATCAGAACAACCAGAAGAAGAAGCAGCAATACAAAAGCAAGCTTTTGCTTATCTTAAGGGTTTGTCTAATCCTTGTCCTGCTTTTCTGTTAACTATCAAATTGCCTGGTTTCAAGCCTTACACTTTGTGTGCTTTACTTGATTCTGGTGCTGATTGCAATATTGCTCGTTCTCAATGTTTTCCACAAGATTGTTGGCAACCTACTGACACCACTATTCATTCCGTTAGTCATAAGGATAATCCTATCCGTTTTCAAGCTGTTATTCCTATTCAGTTTCCTTCTACTACCTATAAAGCTACTTTTCTGCAATATCCAGTTAAGCTTTATGACTGTATCATAGGAAGTGAAACCTTACAGCAATGGAGTCCTTACACAGTTGGTGTTGCCGGTTCTCATATTAGTTTCTCATTTGGGTCTATTCCACAGATTAATGAACAACGGATCTACTCTCCGAAGTTATCCTTACCTACTCCTGCTAAAGTTGTTCTTCCTGGTTCTCGTGTCTGGTTTGTCAACTAGTCTCTTTTCACCCGGGGGGAATTAGAGCAAATTCAAGCTGATTTTCTTAAGACAGTCTTGACAAAAGATTTGACAAAATATCCCAAAAAGTTTACTTGCACATTTCCTTTAAAGAAAGATCTTAATGGCAATGAGATCACTCCAAAGTGCAAAGCTAACTATTATATCTTGTCAAGAACAGAACAGGAGTTATGTGAAAAGGAGATAGCAGATCTTCTTGAAAAAGGTATAATTCGACCCAGTAATAGCCCATTTTCTTGTCATGCTATGTATGTGCCTAAGAAAGATGAAAATGGACAAGAACTAGAAGAGAAAAGATTGGTAGTCAATTACAAGCCTCTTAATGTCTGCCTAGAAGATAATAGACATCCTTTGCCCAGCAAAGACTACATTTGGCAGCGCATCCAAGGTTGTAATGTTTTCTCTAAGTTTGATTTAACCAAAGGATTTTGGCAGATTGCAGTTGAAGAAACAGACAGGTATAAAACATCTTTTTCTGTTCCTCAAGGTCTGTTTGAATGGTGTGTCTTACCATTTGGTATTAAAACTGCACCCTCTATTTTCCAGAAATGTATGGATTCTATATTTGCCCCATATGCCAAATTCATACAACCATACATTGATGATATCCTGATATTCAGCCAAGACCATAAATCCCATATGGAACATTTGAAGAAATTTCTCTCTATTTGTCAAACTCATGGTTTGTGTCTCAACCCAACCAAATTAAGTTGGTGTACTGAAAGTTTGATCTTTATAGGAACAAAGATTGAGCCTAATGGAAAAATCTATCCTCAAGATCATCTCTTAAGAAACATTCAAAAGGTTGAAGTAACTGATAAAAAGAGTTTGCAAAGATTTCTTGGCATGGTAAATTATGTTGCAGGATATTTCCAGAACATTGCAGAAGCAAGGAAAGAATTGAATAAGCTTCTGAAGAAAAATGCTCCGCCATGGTCTGATGTTCATGACAAAGCAATTTCTAGAATTAAGCAACAATGTCAACAGTTGCCACCCTTGAAGCTACCTGGAAAAGGTAAAAAGATTGTTCAAACAGATGCTAGTAATTCTGCTTGGGGTGCTATTCTGTTAGAAATAAGTGAACATCAAGGTAAAATAAAAGAAGAGATTGTTAGATTTGAATCTGGATCATTTAAAGGATCAGAAATGAACTACCATTCTACACATAAAGAATTGTTAGCCGTAGTTCATGCTTTTGAAAAGTTTCAGTTGTTCATAGGTGATCAAAAGTTTCTCTTAAGAAGTGATTTGCAGAACTTGCCTGGATTCTTTAAGAAAGAGTCGAAAAACAAAGTTGTTAGAGCTCGGCTGCTTAGATGGGCACAGTTCTTAGATACTTTTGATTTTGATACTAAACATATAGAAGGTACCAAGAATGTGTTAGCTGACTTCCTTAGTCGAGAAGGTTGTTATAATACTGTAAATGCTTTATCTCAAAACAGTATTACTGAACTTGGTGAACCTCGTGTAATCCATCCTAATCTCAGATCGACAGTGTTGGATAGCCAACAAGATATCAGGTCTAATCTAGAGATTGTTCTTGACAATCAACCTGGATCGTGGGATGAATGGATGAGAAGATATATGATTCTGCAGTGTGAAGAAGAAATTGCTGAAAGACAAAATGCTCAGAATAATGAAAGACATGTGTACTGTCTTCAAGGTATTGTCTCTACAATTCCCATTGTTCAGCCTAATCTTCATACAGATTTAGAAAGTGATCAAGATAATATTTTGATGCACTTATGGAATAATGTTCAAGACATTATAGATGGTTATGAAGAAGATAGATATAAGGTTCTCCTGAATGAATTCAATAATGATCAGAATGCTCATCATGTTAATATGATTTGTCAAAGGACAGAACAGTATAATTTTATCAGTCATATTGATTGGAGTACTGACAGTTTAAATGTTTCAAAGGATATATATATATGTCTCAGAGATCGTCATTTCTCTGCTGGAAGAAAACTTTTGACACATTCACTTGTCCAGAGAGAAGCCTGTCATCCTGCTGACCCTGAGATTCAAAGTTATTTACACCATTCTGCAACCAGTGCTACATCATTTGAATGGCCGATCTATATCCTCAGTAGTACTCATATTCCTGATCAGTTATCGTGGCTACAAAGAGAAAATCCTTTCTGTGATTTCTTTAGAGGAATGTTTCCACATTGTCATGATTTGATGCCTATGGTTTCAAATTATGGTTATCTGTTTAAAGTTATATTTTGGTCTTATCATACTAATCCCATAAACAGATATGTGTTTGATGTCTTTGGTCCACAGCCACAGCAAGATGCAACAATAGAGATACGTAATCTTCATCATTTTGCTACAACAAGGAAACCAGTATGGATCTTTACCAGTTTTCAGACATTACCAGAAAGACACGATGACAAAGCATTTGTCCGATGTACCAGAAGAATACTTTGGAAAGAAGAAAGCCTTGAAGAAAAGTTTGATCGAGTGATGAAAGAATCAAGGTATGAAGATGACAACTCAGATAAAGAAGAAGGATTCGATTGGGAAGCTTATTCTCCCAGATCGCATGCTTACTAAGTGGGGTTGTCACTTAGCTGAGTTACTTGCCTCTCAGAGAATAAAAGGAAGCATGGACCCTACCATGGTTTAAAGGAGGATAAGTTCTTCCTAAAAGAACTACGTGTTACCCTTCACGTGTCAAAAAGATGCTTTATGCTTATCTCTTATTACTGTTCATCTCATTCCTGGTGAGATTCTTGTAAGAGATAAGGTCGGTTGAATAAAGTAGATGCTCTGCTACGTGTCCTGTTCCTATGGACGGATTTCAAAATATTGTAATATGATTTGAACCCAAAAGACGATTCCTTCTCTATATAAGGAATGCAGTCCTCACTTCCAAATCATAACATCAGAAGGTCATAAGTCTGAGAGTCTTAAGAAGTAGCAGAGATAGTTGGTCTGTAAGTCTTTAGTTGCATAGTTGCATAGTCTTAGAAAGAAAGACATAGAGAGTATGCTCTCTTCCTTTCGGAAGATCAGAAATCAGACTGTCAATCTTTTAGTATGTCTGTAGAGTTTGAGTCCTGTAAATCAGTCTGTTGTGGTTTGATAATAATCCTGGTCATTATCATATGCATTGTCATCTATGTATGCATGAAGCGCCCGATTTAATGAAAGATAGTTGTTGTTCTATGTTTCTCGGAGCTTGTCCAAAATTTGGTATCAGAGCATTTGGTTTAAACATTTGACTGTCCACACTTTGTTTCAAAAACTTTTCTTACCTTATAGTTTGCAACAAGCTCCGAGAAACATAGTACAAATTTTGAAAAGTATTCTTGAGACACCTGATATGACAATCAGGTACAAATAAAACTATAAGGTACAAATAAAACTATAAGAAAATCAGCTTGAATTTCACAAAAGAAACATAGAACAACAAATAATAATCAATGGATGTATAATACCGGAAAACTGATTGTCATATCAGGTGTCTCAAGAATACTTTTCAAAATTTGTACTATGTTTCTCGGAGCTTGTCCAAAATTTGGTATTACAACAACCTTCTCGACTAAGGAAGTCAGCTAAAACATTCTTGGTACCTTCTATATGTTCAGTATCAAAATCAAAAGTATCTAAGAACTGTGTACAAGAATGCCAAGTTCTTTCTCAGATTGTTCATTCTAAAGTATTCTTTCTAAAATATTCTTCAAGAATACCAAGAAATTCAAGCTGATTTTCTTAAGACAGTCTTGACAAAAGATTTGACAAAATATCCCAGAAAGTTTACTTGCACATTTCCTTTAAAGAAAGATCTTAATGGCAATGAGATCACTCCAAAGTGCAAAGCTAACTATTATATCTTGTCAAGAGCAGAACAGGAGTTATGTGAAAAGGAGATAGCAGATCTTCTTGAAAAAGGTATAATTCGACCCAGTAATAGCCCATTTTCTTGTCATGCTATGTATGTGCCTAAGAAAGATGAAAATGGACAAGAACTAGAAGAGAAAAGATTGGTAGTCAATTACAAGCCTCTTAATGTCTGCCTAGAAGATAATAGACATCCTTTGCCCAGCAAAGACTACATTTGGCAGTGCATCCAAGGTTGTAATGTTTTCTCTAAGTTTGATTTAACCAAAGGATTTTGGCAGATTGCAGTTGAAGAAACAGATAGGTATAAAACAGCTTTTTCTGTTCCTCAAGGTCTGTTTGAATGGTGTGTCTTACCATTTGGTATTAAAACTGCAACCTCTATTTTCCAGAAATGTATGGATTCTATATTTGCCCCATATGCCAAATTCATACAACCATACATTGATGATATCCTGATATTCAGCCAAGACCATAAATCCCATATGGAACATTTGAAGAAATTTCTCTCTATTTGTCAAACTCATGGTTTGTGTCTCAACCCAACCAAATTAAGTTGGTGTACTGAAAGTTTGATCTTCATAGGAACAAAGATTGAGCCTAATGGAAAAATCTATCCTCAAGATCATCTCTTAAGAAACATTCAAAAGGTTGAAGTAACTGATAAAAAGAGTTTGCAAAGATTTCTTAGCATGGTAAATTATGTTGCAGGATATTTCCAGAACATTGCAGAAGCAAGGAAAGAATTGAATAAGCTTCTGAAGAAAAATGCTCCGCCATGGTCTGATGTTCATGACAAAGCAATTGCTAGAATTAAGCAACAATGTCAACAGTTGCCACCCTTGAAGCTACCTGGAAAAGGTAAAAAGATTGTTCAAACAGATGCTAGTAATTCTGCTTGGGGTGCTATTCTGTTAGAAATAAGTGAACATCAAGGTAAAATAAAAGAAGAGATTGTTACATTTGAATCTGGATCATTTAAAGGATCATAATAAACTACCATTCTACACATAAAGAATTTTTAGCCGTAGTTCATGCTTTTGAAAAGTTTCAGTTGTTCATAGGTGATCAAAACTTTCTCTTGAGAAGTGATTTGCAGAACTTGCCTGGATTCTTTAAGAAAGAGTCGAAAAACAAAGTTGTTAGAGCTTGGTTGCTTAGATGGGCACAGTTCGTAGATACTTTTGATTTTGATACTGAACATATAGAAGGTACCAAGAATATTTTAGCTGACTTCCTAAGTCGAGAAGGTTGTTATAATACTATAAATGCTTTATCTCAAAACAGTATTACTGAACTTGGTGAACCTCATGTAATCCATCCTAATCTCAGATCGACAGTGTTGGATAGCCAACAAGATATCAGGTCTAATCTAGAGATTGTTCTTGACAATCAACCTGGATCGTGGGATGAATGGATGAGAAGATATATGATTCTGCAGCGTGAAGAAGAAATTGCTGAAAGACAAAATGCTCAGAATAATGAAAGACATGTGTACTGTCTTCAAGGTATTGTCTCTACAATTCCCATTGTTCAGCCTAATCTTCATACAGATTTAGAAAGTGATCAAGGTAATATTTTGATGCACTTATGGAATAATGTTCAAGACATTATAGATGGTTATGAAGAAGATAGATATAAGGTTCTCCTGAATGAATTCAATAATGATCAGAATGCTCATCATGTTAATATGATTTGTCAAAGGACAGAACAGTATAATTTTATCAGTCATATTGATTGGAGTACTGACAGTTTAAAAGTTTCAAAGGATATATATACATGTCTCAGAGATCGTCATTTCTCTGCTGGAAGAAAACTTTTGACAGATTCACTTGTCCAGAGAGAAGCCTGTCATCCTGCTGACCCTGAGATTCAAAGTTATTTACACCATTCTGCAACCAGTGCTACATCATTTGAATGGCCGATCTATATCCTCAGTAGTACTCATATTCCTGATCAAATATCGTGGCTACAAAGAGAAAATCCTTTCTGTAATTTCTTTAGAGGAATGTTTCCACATTGTCATGATTTGATGCCTATGGTTTCAAATTATGGTTATCTGTTTAAAGTTATATTTTGGTCTTATCATACTAATCCCATAAACAGATATGTGTTTGATGTCTTTGGTCCACAGCCACAGCAAGATGCAACAATAGAGATACGTAATCTTCATCATTTTGCTACAACAAGGAAACCAGTATGGATCTTTACCAGTTTTCAAACATTACCAGAAAGACACGATGACAAAGCATTTGTCCGATGTACCAGAAGAATACTTTGGAAAGAAGAAAGCCTTGAAGAAAAGTTTGATCGAGTGATGAAAGAATCAAGGTATGAAGATGACAACTGAGATAAAGAAGAAGGATTCGATTGGGAAGCTCATTCTCCTAGATCGCATGCTTACTAAGTGGGGTTGTCACTTAGCTGAGTTACTTGCCTCTCAGAGAATAAAAGGAAGCATGGACCCTACCATGGTTTAAAGGAGGATAAGTTCTTCCTAAAAGAACTACGTGTTACCCTTCACGTGTCAAAAAGATGCTTTATGCTTATCTCTTATTACTGTTCATCTCATTCCTGGCGAGATTCTTGTAAGAGATAAGGTCGGTTGAATAAAGTAGATGCTCTGCTACGTGTCCTGTTCCTATGGACTGATTTCAAAATATTGTAATATGATTTGAACTCAAAAGATGATTCCTCCTCTATATAAGGAATGCAGTCCTCACTTCCAAATCATAACATCAGAAGGTCATAAGTCCGAGAGTCTTAAAAAGTAGCAGAGATAGTTGGTCTGTAAGTCTTTAGTTGCATAGTTGCATAGTCTTAGAAAGAAAGACATAGAGAGTATGCTCTCTTCCTTTCGGAAGATCAGAAATCAGACTGTCAATCTTTTAGTATGTCTGTAGAGCCTGAGTCCTGTAAATCAGTCTGTTGTGGTTTGATAATAATCCTAGTCATTATCATATGCATTGTCATCTATGTATGCATGAAGCGCCCGATTTAATGAAAGATAGTTGTTGTTCTATTTTTCTCAGAGCTTGTCCAAAATTTGGTATTAGAGCATTTGGTTTAAACATTTGACTGTCCACACTTTGTTTCAAAAACTTTGCTTACCTTATAGTTTTATTTTCCAGTATTGAGTTCTTTAGTCTGGATCTCTATTCTTGAATCTTTGGTGTTCTGGTTGGATTCCGTGTGAAGTAAGACCTCGTTGTTGAAAGGCGTGTGAAGCCGTGTTTAGAGGCAGGGAAGGTAGCGCTCATATAATCCCGAGTAACAGAACGAACCAAGATGACAGAATCCCAGACTACTACGAACGATATCAATACCGGTGAAGAAGAACTTGTAAGTCTAAGCTCTGTTTTTGATCAAGTGCAAAATGTTAATATAGAAAATCCTTTTCAGTCAAATGATGCATTAGAATTGCCTAGTGAAAGATTTAAACTTCCTACGAAGAAATGGCATGAAATTTACAATGATTTAGGATTCTTAGCATATAAGTCTAAAGCTATCTGTAAGCTCATAGAAATGCAAGTAGTTGTTAATAGTGATAAGCCTCATTGTTTTATTAATCTCTTATCTAATAAGGAGATTCAAAATTTAGTCAAACAGGCTAAGCAAAAAAATGGTTAGAAGTATTTGCATATAGGTCATATCATTTGTGGTATAGAACCCTTGTATAGGAAAGGCATTCCTGCTACTGCTTTCATGACACTTCTTGATGCTCGGCATAATAATTACTCCGATATGATAATGGGAGGCATTTCTGCCCCTATGGCTGCTGGAGCCACTGCTTTTGATGTTGTTCCAAACTTTGCAATAAGTTTGTTAGATGACCATCTAGATAAGATACGGATGTTTCAATTGGGTACTCAATACCTCAATATGAAACCTGGATCAAGAACACATGCACTGTTCTTTGCTCTTTATGGCAGATTGTTTAACACAACAATCCCGATTGTTAAAGATCCCAGAAGTGATAAATCCCAAGTCAGGTATTCTCTGTTATGGCAAACAGATACAAAAGGAGCACAGCTCACTGTTCCTAAAATGGTCAGTCTATCTGAAATCAAAGTTCCTAAAGAATGGATTGTAGATGTCAGATCTCTTAAACAGTTAGATTCTCCCAAGAACCTTACTGTCATATCTAAAGTTCATGAAACTGCTACTGAAGCCCGTATATCTTTTGCTTCTGAACAATTGTCTGCATCTAGCTCAGCCAGTTCCAGTTTCAGTTATAGAGATCATCCATTCCAAAGATCAGGATCCACTCTGCAACGCAAGCCTTTGCATTCTTGTTTTCATCCTGATGCTATTCCCAATCCAAATGGATCTCTGTTTTGTACTGTTCAGTATGATAATGAACAGAGAGCAGCTCATAAGAGATTTACTGAAAACCGTCTCTGTGATATGAAGAAACTTGATGCATATTGTTCTGAACAGTATACTAATTTCTATTTATCTGGTCAGACCAATAATAATCAATGGATGTATAATACATTCTTAGAAGGATTTCCCTATCAAATGCAATCATATTATAGGGAAAAGATTTTGAAAAGTATTCTTGAGACACCTGATATGACAATCAGTGATGTCACATTTCCTCAATTGGTTCAGTTTATCAAAGAAATAAATAGTGATCTATGCACTGAACGAATCAATAGGAAAAAGAAAAAAGAAGTTATGCCTTATTTGAAAACAAACTTGTGTCAATGCACTTCAGATTTTGGTTGTCTGCACCAATCTAGGACACACAAGTTTAAAAAGAAAAAATATAAACAGTTTGATAAGAAGGCATATTCAAGGCATTCTAAACCTTTCAGGAAAAAGAAGACTTTCTTGAGAAATCAAAGAAAGGTAAGAAAGAAGAATTTCACTCCAGTTTGCTACATTTGCAAAGGACCTCATTTTGTAAACAAATGCCCTGATAAAGAGAAAAATAAGAAACCCAAGCGAGTTAGAAGATTAACTCATGGTAAGTTGGATTCTCTTCCTTTAACAGTTGTTAGTGAGAATTCAGATTCAGAAGATATCAGTATTACTGATATAAGTAGTGATGATGAAGTTGATTTGCAAGTTTTCAATATCCATCAAGGAGAAGAAGAATCAGACACTGATTTTCATTCTGCCACATCTTCATCAGATTCTGAAATTTCTTATTTTTGTAATATGTTTAGATCTGGATTTGGTAGAGGTAAACCTCTGTATGAACAAGGAAGACTGAGAGGTCAGTCTTTAACACAGATGAATCCAGAATGGGTAAAACCCAGTCCTACTGAAGCACTTCAACGTTTGATGTTGAAGAAAGAAGAATTAAATCAGAAAAAGAAACAATTTCTGACACCTCATCAATTTGATAACTTGATGATAGAATTCAAAAAGATTGACTCAGAGTTAGAACGTTTGTTTACAGAAAATCCTGAGTTATCTGAAGTTTTTGATTTAATATGTTTTGAAAATATTTCCATCTCACAGGAAAAGCCAAGTTCTTCACATGGCTATGTTTCAAATCCTGTTGCTCAAAGAGCCTTTCAAAAGAGTTCTCGTCATATTTGGTTACAAGATCGTTTGGCATTCTTGTACACAGTCAGAATAGATGTTCTTAAAGAAATTGCCAGTGTTCAAAATGAAATCAATGAACTCTCTCGTGCAGCAATAAATCCTCTTGAAGAGTATTTATTTGATAAAGCAAATAAAGATTCTACAGAATCAGAACAACCAGAAGAAGAAGCAGCAATACAAAAGCAAGCTTTTGCTTATCTTAAGGGTTTGTCTAATCCTTGTCCTGCTTTTCTGTTAACTATCAAATTGCCTGGTTTAAAGCCTTACACTTTGTGTGCTTTACTTGATTCTGGTGCTGATTGCAATATTGCTCGTTCTCAATGTTTTCCACAAGATTGTTGGCAACCTACTGACACCACTATTCATTCAGTTAGTCATAAGGATAATCCTATCCATTTTCAAGCTATTATTCCTATTCAGTTTCCTTCTACTACCTATAAAGCTACTTTTCTGCAATATCCAGTTAAGCTTTATGACTGTATCATAGGAAGTGAAACCTTACAGCAATGGAGTCCTTACACAGTTGGTGTTGCCGGTTCCCATATTAGTTTCTCATTTGGGTCTGTTCCACAGATTAATGAACAACGGATCTACTCTCCGAAGTTATCCTTACCTACTCCTGCTAAAGTTGTTCTTCCTGGTTCTCGTGTCTGGTTTGTCAACCAGTCTCTTTTCACCCGGGGGGAATTAGAGAAAATTCAAGCTGATTTTCTTAAGACAGTCTTGACAAAAGATTTGACAAAATATCCCAGAAGTGATAAATCCCAAGTCAGGTATTCTCTGTTATGGCAAACAGATACAAAAGGAGCACAGCTCACTGTTCCTAAAATGGTCAGTCTATCTGAAATCAAAGTTCCTAAAGAATGGATTGTAGATGTCAGATCTCTTAAACAGTTAGATTCTCCCAGGAACCTTACTGTCATATCTAAAGTTCATGAAACTGCTACTGAAGCCCGTATATCTTTTGCTTCTGAACAATTGTTTGCATCTAGCTCAGCCAGTTCCAGTTTCAGTTATAGAGATCATCCATTCCAAAGATCAGGATCCACTCTGCAACGCAAGCCTTTGCATTCTTGTTTTCATCCTGATGCTATTCCCAATCCAAATGGATCTCTGTTTTGTACTATTTGTAACTTGTCTTTTGATGACAGTCATTTTGTCTCAAATCCTTTAACACAGCAGATTCCTCAATGTCCTCATCCCCAGTTCACTGAACTTGATGATGGAAGTATGCAATGTATACACTGCTCTTTTGTGAAACCAGTTTTCCATGTTCACATGCTTATGTCCGGTAATAAGACCAGCTTTACTGAAGCTAACTTTGTTGAACCATCTGTGCCACCATTACATGATTTCCTGCTAAATGATGATAAATTCTCTATCCCATTTTGGCCACATCATGTTATTGCTCCAGGACAACCTGAAGCTACTACACAGACAAAGATGCTGAATTATGCTAATCTCTGTATCCGTAAAGCTTTGGTTTTACAAGCTGACATGCACCAAAAGTCTATTCAAGCTGAACTTAACCGTCAAAAAGCTGAAGCCAGTGTTAATACCAATTTCCACAATATCCTTGCTAGTTTGCATACCATTGAGTCCAAACTCAATTCAGTTGTAAATTCCTCTATGGCCTCTGATTTAAGTATTCTCAAGCGTGACTATGCTGCTTTTAAGCAGACTGCTGAAGCGTGGTGGGCCAATAACCCTATTCCTGTCACTCAGATTCAAACAGTCACCCAGACAACTACTAGAATTGAACAAACTACTACTCAAATCCGTAGTCAGCAGTTAGCCGATAGCCATGGAATTTCTCAGATTGTTCCTTCTGTAATTTCCGAAGTTGAACACATTGTTGATTCTTCAACTTCGTCCAAATCTTCCATTCCTATCTGTAATTTTCCTGACTCTTATATGATGTCGCCAGACTCCAGAGTCAACTAAAGGATAAAGACTTGGTTCTTCATCCTCCAAAGCCTAAGTTGGAAGAATTTGATCCTCATACAGGGAAATGGAAAATTGTGAATATGCTGCAACAACAGCATGAACCTCTTCAAGTTTTCTCAGAAACAGTACCACCTCTGATAAATTTTGATGATTTTGATCCCCTCAAGAACAAAGCCACTGTTGATGCTTTTCGCACATGGGTTGATAATGCAATACATTCTCAGTCATTAACCCAGGAACAAGCATTAAGAAAAGCTTTAAATGCTTTAACTGGTATAGCCAGGACTACATAGGATACTCTCAAGCCAGAGTATAAAGATGATTTAATTCAGAGAGGTGTTAATGATGTTTGTAGAACATTATATAGAATACTTGGGAAATTACAGAAGGAACAATCTGAGAAATTCCATGGCTATCGGCTAACTGCTGACTACGGATTTGAGTAGTAGTTTGTTCAATTCTAGCAGTTGTCTGGGTGACTGTTTGAATCTGAGTGACAGGAATAGGGTTATTGGCCCACCACGCTTCAGCAGTCTGCTTAAAAGCAGCATAGTCACGCTTGAGAATACTTAAATCAGAGACCATAGAGGAATTTACAACTGAATTGAGTTTGGACTCAATGGTATGCAAACTAGCAAGGATATTGTGGAAATTGGTTAACACTGGCTTCAGCTTTTTGGCGGTTAAGTTCAGCTTGAATAGACTTTTGGTGCATGTCAGCTTGTAAAACCAAAGCTTTGCGGATACAGAGATTAGCATAATTCAGCATCTTTGTCTGTGTAGTAGCTTCAGGTTGTCCTGGAGCAATAACATGATGTGGCCAAAATGGGATAGAGAATTTATCATCATTTAGCAGGAAATCATGTAATGGTGGCACAGATGGTTCAACAAAGTTAGCTTCAGTAAAGCTGGTCTTATTACCGGACATAAGCATGTGAACATGGAAAACTGGTTTCACAAAAGAGCAGTGTATACATTGCATACTTCCATCATCAAGTTCAGTGAACTGGGGATGAGGACATTGAGGAATCTGCTGTGTTAAAGGATTTGAGACAAAATGACTGTCATCAAAAGACAAGTTACAAATAGTACAAAACAGAGATCTATTTGGATTGGGAATAGCATCAGGATGAAAACAAGAATGCAAAGGCTTGCGTTGCAGAGTGGATCCTGATCTTTGGAATGGATGATCTCTATAACTAAAACTGGAACTGGCTGAGCTAGATGCAGACAATTGTTCAGAAGCAAAAGATATACGGGCTTCAGTAGCAGTTTCATGAACTTTAGATATGACAGTAAGGTTCTTGGGAGAATCTAACTGTTTAAGAGATCTGACATCTACAATCCATTCTTTAGGAACTTTGATTTCAGATAGACTGACCATTTTAGGAACAGTGAGCTGTGCTCCCTTTGTATCTGTTTGCCATAACAGAGAATACCTGACTTGGGATTTATCACTTCTGGGATCTTTAACAATTGGGATTGTTGTGTTAAACAATCTGCCATAAAGAGCAAAGAACAGTGCATGTGTTCTTGATCCAGGTTTCATATTGAGGTATTGAGTACCGAATTGAAACATCAGTATCTTATCTAGATGGTCATCTAACAAACTTATTGCAAAGTTTGGAACAACATCAAAAGCAGTGGCTCCAGCAGCCATAGGGGCAGAAATGCCTCCCATTATCATATCGGAGTAATTATTATGCCGAGCATCAAGAAGTGTCATGAAAGCAGTAGCAGGAATGCCTTTCCTATACAAGGGTTCTATACCACAAATGATATGACCTATATGCAAATACTTATAACCATTTTTTTGCTTAGCCTGTTTGACTAAATTTTGAATCTCCTTATTAGATAAGAGATTAATAAAACTATGAGGCTTATCACTATTAACAACTACTTGCATTTCTATGAGCTTACAGATAGCTTTAGACTTGTATGCTAAGAATCCTAAATCACTGTAAATTTCATGCCATTTCTTCGTAGGAAGTTTAAATCTTTCACTAGGCAATTCTAATGCATCATTTGACTGAAAAGGATTTTCTATATTAACATTTTGCACTTGATCAAAAACAGAGCTTAGACTTACAAGTTCTTCTTCACCTGTATTGATATCGTTCGTAGTAGTCTGGGATTCTGTCATCTTGGTTCGTTCTGTTACTCGGGATTATATCAGCGCTACCTTCCCTGCCTCTAAACATGGCTTCACACGCCTTTCAACAACGAGGTCTTACTTCACGCGGAATCCAACCAGAACACCAAAGATTCAAGAATAGAGATCCAGACTAAAGAACTCATTACTGGAAAATAAAACTATAAGGTAAGCAAAGTTTTTGAAACAAAGTGTGGACAGTCAAATGTTTAAACCAAATGCTCTGATACCAAATTTTGGACAAGCTCCGAGAAACATAGAACAACAACTATCTTTCATTAAATCGGGTGCTTCATGCATACATAGATGACAATGCATATGATAATGACCAGGATTATTATCAAACCACAACAGACTGATTTACAGGACTCAGACTCTACAGACATACTAAAAGATTGACAGTCTGATTTCTGATCTTCCGAAAGGAAGAGAGCATACTCTCTATGTCTTTCTTTCTAAGACTATGCAACTATGCAACTAAAGACTTACAGACCAACTATCTCTGCTACTTCTTAAGACTCTCGGACTTATGACCTTCTGATGTTATGATTTGGAAGTGAGGACTGCATTCCTTATATAAAGGAGGAATCATCTTTTGAGTTCAAATCATATTACAATATTTTGAAATCCATCCATAGGAACAGGACACGTAGCAGAGCATCTACTTTATTCAACCGACCTTATCTCTTACAAGAATCTCGCCAGGAATGAGATGAACAGTAATAAGAGATAAGCACAAAGCATCTTTTTGACACGTGAAGGGTAACACGTAGTTCTTTTAGGAAGAACTTATCCTCCTTTAAACCATGGTAGGGTCCATGCTTCCTTTTATTCTCTGAGAGGCAAGTAACTCAGCTAAGTGACAACCCCACTTAGTAAGCATGCGATCTGGGAGAATGAGCTTCCCAATCGAATCCTTCTTCTTTATCTGAGTTGTCATCTTCACACCTTGATTCTTTCATCACTCGATCAAACTTTTCTTCAAGGCTTTCTTCTTTCCAAAGTATTCTTCTGGTACATCGGACAAATGCTTTGTCATCGTGTCTTTCTGGTAATGTATGAAAACTGGTAAAGATCCATACTGGTTTTCTTGTTGTAGCAAAATGATGAAGATTGCGTATCTCTATTGTTGCATCTTGCTGTGGCTGTGGACCAAAGACATCAAACACATATCTGTTTATGGGATTAGTATGATAAGACCAAAATATAACTTTAAACAGATAACCATAATTTGAAACCATAGGCATCAAATCATGACAATGTGGAAACATTCCTCTAAAGAAATTACAGAAAGGATTTTCTCTTTGTAGCCACGATATTTGATCAGGAATATGAGTACTACTGAGGATATAGATCGGCCATTCAAATGATGTAGCACTGGTTGCAGAATGGTGTAAATAACTTTGAATCTCAGGGTCAGCAGGATGACAGGCTTCTCTCTGGACAAGTGAATCTGTCAAAAGTTTTCTTCCAGCAGAGAAATGACGATCTCTGAGACATGTATATATATCCTTTGAAACTTTTAAACTGTCAGTACTCCAATCAATATGACTGATAAAATTATACTGTTCTGTCCTTTGACAAATCATATTAACATGATGAGCATTCTGATCATTATTGAATTCATTCAGGAGAACCTTATATCTATCTTCTTCATAACCATCTATAATGTCTTGAACATTATTCCATAAGTGCATCAAAATATTACCTTGATCACTTTCTAAATCTGTATGAAGATTAGGCTGAACAATGGGAATTGTAGAGACAATACCTTGAAGACAGTACACATGTCTTTCATTATTCTGAGCATTTTGTCTTTCAGCAATTTCTTCTTCACGCTGCAGAATCATATATCTTCTCATCCATTCATCCCACGATCCAGGTTGATTGTCAAGAACAATCTCTAGATTAGACCTGATATCTTGTTGGCTATCCAACACTGTCGATCTGAGATTAGGATGGATTACACGAGGTTCACCAAGTTCAGTAATACTGTTTTGAGATAAAGCATTTACAGTATTATAACAACCTTCTCGACTTAGGAAGTCAGCTAAAACATTCTTGGTACCTTCTATATGTTCAGTATCAAAATCAAAAGTATCTAAGAACTGTGCCCATCTAAGCAACCGAGCTCTAACAACTTTGTTTTTCGACTCTTTCTTAAAGAATCCAGGCAAGTTCTGCAAATCACTTCTCAAGAGAAAGTTTTGATCACCTATGAACAACTGAAACTTTTGAAAAGCATGAACTACGGCTAACAATTCTTTATGTGTAGAATGGTAGTTCATTTCTGATCCTTTAAATGATCCAGATTCAAATCTAACAATCTCTTCTTTTATTTTACCTTGATGTTCACTTATTTCTAACAGAATAGCACCCCAAGCAGAATTACTAGCATCTGTTTGAACAATCTTTTTACCTTTTCCAGGTAGCTTCAAGGGTGGCAACTGTTGACATTGTTGCTTAATTCTAGCAATTGCTTTGTCATGAACATCAGACCATGGCGGAGCATTTTTCTTCAGAAGCTTATTCAATTCTTTCCTTGCTTCTGCAATGTTCTGGAAATATCCTGCAACATAATTTACCATGCCAAGAAATCTTTGCAAACTCTTTTTATCAGTTACTTCAACCTTTTGAATGTTTCTTAAGAGATGATCTTGAGGATAGATTTTTCCATTAGGCTCAATCTTTGTTCCTATGAAGATCAAACTTTCAGTACACCAACTTAATTTGGTTGGGTTGAGACACAAACCATGAGTTTGACAAATAGAGAGAAATTTCTTCAAATGTTCCATATGGGATTTATGGTCTTGGCTGAATATCAGGATATCATCAATGTATGGTTGTATGAATTTGGCATATGGGGCAAATATAGAATCCATACATTTCTGGAAAATAGAGGGTGCAGTTTTAATACCAAATGGTAAGACACACCATTCAAACAGACCTTGAGGAACAGAAAAAGCTGTTTTATACTTGTCTGTTTCTTCAACTGCAATCTGCCAAAATCCTTTGGTTAAATCAAACTTAGAGAAAACATTACAACCTTGGATGCGCTGCCAAATGTAGTCTTTGCTGGGCAAAGGATGTCTATTATCTTCTAGGCAGACATTAAGAGGCTTGTAATTGACTACCAATCTTTTCTCTTCTAGTTCTTGTCCATTTTCATCTTTCTTAGGCACATACATAGCATGACAAGAAAATGGGCTATTACTGGGTCGAATTATACCTTTTTCAAGAAGATCTGCTATCTCCTTTTCACATAACTCCTGTTCTGCTCTTGACAAGATATAATAGTTAGCTTTTCACTTTGGAGTGATCTCATTGCCATTAAGATCTTTCTTTAAAGGAAATGTGCAAGTAAACTTTCTGGGATATTTTGTCAAATCTTTTGTCAAGACTGTCTTAAGAAAATCAGCTTGAATTTTCTCTAATTCCCCCCGGGTGAAAAGAGACTGGTTGACAAACCAGACACGAGAACCAGGAAGAACAACTTTAGCAGGAGTAGGTAAGGATAACTTCGGAGAGTAGATCCGTTGTTCATTAATCTGTGGAACAGACCCAAATGAGAAACTAATATGGGAACCGGCAACACCAACTGTGTAAGGACTCCATTGCTGTAAGGTTTCACTTCCTATGATACAGTCATAAAGCTTAACTGGATATTGCAGAAAAGTAGCTTTATAGGTAGTAGAAGGAAACTGAATAGGAATAACAGCTTGAAAACGGATAGGATTATCCTTATGACTAACTGAATGAATAGTGGTGTCAGTAGGTTGCGAACAATCTTGTGGAAAACATTGAGAACGAGCAATATTGCAATCAGCACCAGAATCAAGTAAAGCACACAAAGTGTAAGGCTTTAAACCAGGCAATTTGATAGTTAACAGAAAAGCAGGACAAGGATTAGACAAACCCTTAAGATAAGCAAAAGCTTGCTTTTGTATTGCTGCTTCTTCTTCTGGTTGTTCTGATTCTGTAGAATCTTTATTTGCTTTATCAAATAAATACTCTTCAAGAGGATTTATTGCTGCACGAGAGAGTTCATTGATTTCATTTTGAACACTGGCAATTTCTTTAAGAACATCTGTTCTGACTGTGTACAAGAATGCCAAACGATCTTGTAACCAAATATGACGAGAACTCTTTTGCAAGGCTCTTTGAGCAACAGGATTTGAAACATAGCCATGTGAAGAACTTGGCTTTTCCTGTGAGATGGAAATATTTTCAAAACACATTAAATCAGAAACTTCAGATAACTCAGGAGTTTCTGTAAACAAACGTTCTAACTCTGAGTCAATCTTTTTGAATTCTATCATCAAGTTGTCAAATTGATGAGGTGTCAGAAATTGTTTCTTTTTTTGATTTAATTCTTCTTTCTTCAACATCAAACGTTGAAGTGCTTCAGTAGGACTGGGTTTTACCCATTCTGGATTCATCTATGTTAAAGACTGACCTCTCAGTCTTCCTTGTTCATATAGAGGTTTACCTCTACCAAATCCAGATCTAAACATATTACAAAAATAAGAAATTTCAGAATCTGATGAAGATGTGGCAGAATGAAAATCAGTGTCTGATTCTTCTTCTCCTTGATGGATATTGAAAACTTGCAAATCAACTTCATCATCACTACTTATATCAGTAATACTGATATCTTCTGAATCTGAATTCTCACTAACAACTGTTAAAGGTAGAGAATCCAACTTACCATGAGTTAATCTTCTAACTCCCTTGGGTTTCTTATTTTTCTCTTTATCAGGGCATTTGTTTGCAAAATGAGGTCCTTTGAAAATGTAGCAAACTGGAGTGAAATTCTTCTTTCTTACCTTTCTTTGATTTCTCAAGAAAGTCTTCTTTTTCCTGAAAGGTTTAGAATGCCTTGAATATGCCTTCTTATCAAACTGTTTATATTTTTTCTTTTTAAACTTGTGTGTCCTAGATTGGTGCAGACAACCAAAATCTGAAGTGCATTGACACAAGTCTGTTTTCAAATAAGGCATAACTTCTTTTTTCTTTTTCCTATTGATTCGTTCAGTGCATAGATCACTATTGATTTCTTTGATAAACTGAACCAATTGAGGAAATGTGACATCACTGATTGTCATATCAGGTGTCTCAAGAATACTTTTCAAAATCTTTTCCCTATAATATGATTGCATTTGATAGGGAAATCCTTCTAAGAATGTATTATACATCCATTGATTATTATTGGTCTGACCAGATAAATAGAAATTAGTATACTGTTCAAAACAATATGCATCAAGTTTCTTCATATCACAGAGACGGTTTTCAGTAAATCTCTTATGAGCTGCTCTCTGTTCATTATCATACTGACCAACAAACATTCTATATAATGTTCTACAAACATCATTAACACCTCTCTGAATTAAATCATCTTTATACTCTGGCTTGAGAGTATCCCATGCAGTCCTGGCTATACCAGTTAAAGCATTTAAAGCTTTTCTTAATGCTTGTTCCTGGGTTAATGACTGAGAATGTATTGCATTATCAACCCATGTGCAAAAAGCATCAACAGTGGCTTTGTTCTTGAGGGGATCAAAATCATCAAAATTTATCAGAGGTGGTACTGTTTCTGAGAAAACTTGAAGAGGTTCATGCTGTTGTTGCAGCATATTCACAATTTTCCATTTCCCTGTATGAGGATCAAATTCTTCCAACTTAGGCTTTGGAGGATGAAGAACCAAGCCTTTATCCTTTAGTTGACTCTGGAGTCTGGCGACATCATATGAAGAGTCAGGAAAATTACAGATAGGAATGGAAGATTTGGACGAAGTTGAAGAATCAACTATGTGTTCAACTTGGGAAATTACAGAAGGAACAATCTGAGAAATTCCATGGCTATCGGCTAACTGCTGACTACGGATTTGAGTAGTAGTTTGTTCAATTCTAGCAGTTGTCTGGGTGACTGTTTGAATCTGAGTGATAGGAATAGGGTTATTGGCCCACCACGCTTCAGCAGTCTGCTTAAAAGCAGCATAGTCATGCTTGAGAATACTTAAATCAGAGGCCATAGAGGAATTTACAACTGAATTGAGTTTGGACTCAATGGTATGTAAACTAGCAAGAATATTGTGGAAATTGGTATTAACACTGGCTTCAGCTTTTTGGCGGTTAAGTTCAGCTTGAAGAGACTTTTGGTGCATGTCAGCTTGTAAAACCAAAGCTTTGCGGATACAGAAATTAGCATAATTCAGCATCTTTGTCTGTGTAGTAGCTTCAGGTTGTCCTGGAGCAATAACATGATGTGGCCAAAATGGGATAGAGAATTTATCATCATTTAGCAGGAAATCATGTAATGGTGGCACAGATGGTTCAACAAAGTTAGCTTCAGTAAAGCTGGTCTTATTACCGGACATAAGCATGTGAACATGGAAAACTGGTTTCACAAAAGAGCAGTGTATACATTGCATACTTCCATCATCAAGTTCAGTGAACTGGGGATGAGGACATTGAGGAATCTGCTGTGTTAAAGGATTTGAGACAAAATGACTGTCATCAAAAGACAAGTTACAAATAGTACAAAACAAAGATCCATTTGGATTGGGAATAGCATCAGGATGAAAACAAGAATGCAAAGGCTTGCGTTGCAGAGTGGATCCTGATCTTTGGAATGGATGATCTCTATAACTGAAACTGGAACTGGCTAAGTTGGATGCAGACAATTGTTCAGAAGCAAAAGATATACGGGCTTCAGTAGCAGTTTCATGAACTTTCGATATAACAGTAAGGTTCTTGGGAGAATCTAACTATTTAAGAGATCTGACATCTACAATCCATTCTTTAGGAACTTTGATTTCAGATAGACTGACCATTTTAGGAACAGTGAGCTGTGCTCCCTTTGTATCTGTTTGCCATAACAGAGAATACCTGACTCGGGATTTATCACTTCTGGGATCTTTAACAATTGGGATTGTTGTGTTAAACAATCTGCCATAAAGATCAAAGAACAGTGCATGTGTTCTTGATCCAGGTTTCATATTGAGGTATTGAGTACCGAATTGAAACATCAGTATCTTATCTAGATGGTCATCTAACAAACTTATTGCAAAGTTTGGAACAACATCAAAAGCAGTGGCTCCAGCAGCCATAGGGGCAGAAATGCCTCCCATTATCATATCGGAGTAATTATTATGCCGAGCATCAAGAAGTGTCATGACAGTAGTAGCAGGAATGCCTTTCCTATACAAGGGTTCTATACCACAAATGATATGACCTATATGCAAATACTTATAACCATTTTTTTGCTTAGCCTGTTTGACTAAATTTTGAATCTCCTTATTAGATAAGAGATTAATAAAACTATGAGGCTTATCACTATTAACAACTACTTGCATTTCTATGAGCTTACAGATAGCTTTAGACTTGTATGCTAAGAATCCTAAATCACTGTAAATTTCATGCCATTTCTTCGTAGGAAGTTTAAATCTTTCACTAGGCAATTCTAATGCATCATTTGACTGAAAAGGATTTTCTATATTAACATTTTGCACTTGATCAAAAACAGAGCTTAGACTTACAAGTTCTTCTTCACCTGTATTGATATCGTTCGTAGTAGTCTGGGATTCTGTCATCTTGGTTTGTTCTGTTACTCAGGATTATATCAACGCTACCTTCCCTGCCTCTAAACACGGCTTCACACGCCTTTCAACAATGAGGTCTTACTTCACGCGGAATCCAACCAGAACACCAAAGATTCAAGAATAGAAATGCAAGTAGTTGTTAATAGTGATAAGCCTCATAGTTTTATTAATCTCTTATCTAATAAGGAGATTCAAAATTTAGTCAAACAGGCTAAGCAAAAAAATGGCTATAAGTATTTGCATATAGGTCATATCATTTGTGGTATAGAACCCTTGTATAGGAAAGGCATTCCTGCTACTGCTTTCATGACACTTCTTAAAGCTCGGCATAACAATTACTCCGATATGATAATGGGAGGCATTTCTGCCCCTATGGCTACTGGAGCCACTGCTTTTGATGTTGTTCCAAACTTTGCAATAAGTTTGTTAGATGACCATCTAGATAAGATACTGATGTTTCAATTCGGTACTCAATACCTCAATATGAAACCTGGATCAAGAACACATGCACTATTCTTTGCTCTTTATGGCAAATTGTTTAACACAACAATCCCGATTGTTAAAGATCCCAGAAGTGATAAATCCCAAGTTAGGTATTCTCTGTTATGGCAAACAGATACAAAGGGAGCACAGCTCACTGTTCCTAAAATGGTCAGTCTATCTGAAATCAAAGTTCCTAAAGAATGGATTGTAGATGTCAGATCTCTTAAACAGTTAGATTCTCCCAAGAACCTTACTGTTATATCTAAAGTTCATGAAACTGCTATTGAAGCCCGTATATCTTTTGCTTCTGAACAATTGTCTGCATCTAGCTCAGCCAGTTCCAGTTTCAGTTATAGAGATCATCCATTCCAAAGATCAGGATCCACTCTGCAACGCAAGCCTTTGCATTCTTGTTTTCATCCTGATGCTATTCCTAATCCAAATGGATCTCTGTTTTGTACTATTTGTAACTTGTCTTTTGATGACAGTCATTTTGTCTCAAATCCTTTAACACAGCAGATTCCTCAATGTCCTCATCCCCAGTTCACTGAACTTGATGATGGAAGTATGCAATGTATACACTGCTCTTTTGTGAAACCAGTTTTCCATGTTCACATGCTTATGTCCGGTAATAAGACCAGCTTTATTGAAGCTAACTTTGTTGAACCATCTGTGCCACCATTACATGATTTCCTGCTAAATGATGATAAATTCT
This sequence comes from Chamaecyparis obtusa, assembly GCA_027943335.1. NCBI lineage: Eukaryota > Viridiplantae > Streptophyta > Pinopsida > Cupressales > Cupressaceae > Chamaecyparis > Chamaecyparis obtusa. The sequence continues at coordinate 1,147,355 of BSBK01003667.1, read as the reverse complement.
CTACCCCATTTTGGCCACATCATGTTATTACTCCAGGACAACCTGAAGCTACTACACAGACAAAGATGCTGAATTATGCTAATCTCTGTATCCGCAAAGCTTTGGTTTTACAAGCTGACATGCACCAAAAGTCTATTCAAGCTGAACTTAACCGCCAAAAAGCTGAAGCCAGTGTTAATACCAATTTCCCCAATATCCTTGCTAGTTTACATACCATTGAGTCCAAACTCAATTCAGTTGTAAATTCCTCTATGGCCTCTGATTTAAGTATTCTCAAGCGTGACTATGCTGCTTTTAAGCAGACTGCTGAAGCGTGGTGGGCCAATAACCCTATTCCTGTCACTCAGATTCAAACAGTCACCCAGACAACTGCTAGAATTGAACAAACTACTACTCAAATCCGTAGTCAGCAGTTAGCCGATAGCCATGGAATTTCTCAGATTGTTCCTTCTGTAATTTCCCAAGTTGAACACATTGTTGATTCTTCAACTTCGTCCAAATCTTCCATTCCTATCTGTAATTTTCTTGACTCTTCATATGATGTCGCCAGACTCCAGAGTCAACTAAAGGATAAAGGCTTAGTTCTTCATCCTCCAAAGCCTAAGTTGGAAGAATTTGATCCTCATACAGGGAAATGGAAAATTGTGAATATGCTGCAACAACAACATCAACCTCTTCAAGTTTTCTCAGAAACAGTACCACCTCTGATAAATTTTGATGATTTTGATCCCCTCAAAAACAAAGCCACTGTTGATGCTTTTCGCACATGGGTTGATAATGCAATACATTCTCAGTCATTAACCCAGGAACAAGCATTAAGAAAAGCTTTAAATGCTTTAACTGGTATAGCCAGAACTGCATGGGATACTCTCAAACCAGAGTATAAAGATGATTTAATTCAGAGAGGTGTTAATGATGTTTGTAGAACATTATATAGAATGTTTGTTGGTCAGTATGATAATGAACAGAGAGCAGCTCATAAGAGATTTACTGAAAACCGTCTCTGTGAGATGAAGAAACTTGATGCATATTGTTCTGAACAGTATACTAATTTCTATTTATCTGGTCAGACCAATAATAATCAATGGATGTATAATACATTCTTAGAAGGATTTCCCTATCAAATGCAATCATATTATAGGGAAAAGATTTTGAAAAGTATTCTTGAGACACCTGATATGACAATCAGTGATGTCACATTTCCTCAATTGGTTCAGTTTATCAAAGAAATCAATAGTGATCTATGCACTGAACGAATCAATAGGAAAAAGAAAAAAGAAGTTATGCCTTATTTGAAAACAAACTTGTGTCAATGCACTTCAGATTTTGGTTGTCTGCACCAATCTAGGACACACAAGTTTAAAAAGAAAAAATATAAACAGTTTGATAAGAAGGCATATTCAAGGCATTCTAAACCTTTCAGGAAAAAGAAGACTTTCTTGAGAAATCAAAGAAAGGTAAGAAAGAAGAATTTCACTCCAGTTTGCTACATTTGCAAAGGACCTCATTTTGTAAACAAATGCCCTGATAAAGAGAAAAATAAGAAACCCAAGCGAGTTAGAAGATTAACTCATGGTAAGTTGGATTCTCTTCCTTTAACAGTTGTTAGTGAGAATTCAGATTCAGAAGATATCAGTATTACTGATATAAGTAGTGATGATGAAGTTGATTTGCAAGTTTTCAATATCCATCAAGGAGAAGAAGAATCAGACACTGATTTTCATTCTGCCACATCTTCATCAGATTCTGAAATTTCTTATTTTTGTAATATGTTTAGATCTGGATTTGGTAGAGGTAAACCTCTGTATGAACAAGGAAGACTGAGAGGTCAGTCTTTAACACAGATGAATCCAGAATGGGTAAAACCCAGTCCTACTGAAGCACTTCAACGTTTGATGTTGAAGAAAGAAGAATTAAATCAGAAAAAGAAACAATTTCTGACACCTCATCAATTTGACAACTTGATGATAGAATTCAAAAAGATTGACTCAGAGTTAGAACGTTTGTTTACAGAAAATCCTAAGTTATCTGAAGTTTCTGATTTAATGTGTTTTAAAAATATTTCTATCTCACAGGAAAAGCCAAGTTCTTCACATGGCTATGTTTCAAATCCTGTTGCTCAAAGAGCCTTTCAAAAGAGTTCTCGTCATATTTGGTTACAAGATCGTTTGGCATTCTTGTACACAGTCAGAACAGATGTTCTTAAAGAAATTGCCAGTGTTCAAAATGAAATCAATGAACTCTCTCGTGCAGCAATAAATCCTCTTAAAGAATATTTATTTGATAAAGCAAATAAAGATTCTACAGAATCAGAACAACTAGAAGAAGAAGCAGCAATACAAAAGCAAGCTTTTTCTTATCTTAAGGGTTTGTCTAATCCCTGTCCTGCTTTTCTGTTAACTATCAAATTGCCTGGTTTGAAGCCTTACACTTTGTGTGCTTTACTTGATTCTGGTGCTGATTGCAATATTGCTCGTTCTCAATGTTTTCCACAAGATTGTTGGCAACCTACTGACACCACTATTCATTCAGTTAGTCATAAGGATAATCCTATCCATTTTCAAGCTGTTATTCCTATTCAGTTTCCTTCTACTACCTATAAAGCTACTTTTCTGCAATATCCAGTTAAGCTTTATGACTGTATCATAGGAAGTGAAACCTTACAGCAATGGAGTCCTTACACAGTTGGTGTTGCTGGTTCCCATATTAGTTTCTCATTTGGGTCTGTTCCACAGATTAATGAACAACGGATCTACTCTCCGAAGTTATCCTTACCTACTCCTGCTAAAGTTGTTCTTCCTGGTTCTCGTGTCTGGTTTGTCAACCAGTCTCTTTTCACCCAGGGGGAATTAGAGCAAATTCAAGCTGATTTTCTTAAGACAGTCTTGACAAAAGATTTGACAAAATATCCCAGAAAGTTTACTTGCACATTTCCTTTAAAGAAAGATCTTAATGGCAATGAGATCACTCCAAAGTGCAAAGCTAACTATTATATCTTGTCAAGAGCAGAACAGGAGTTATGTGAAAAGGAGATAGCAGATCTTCTTGAAAAAGGTATAATTCAACCCAGTAATAGCCCATTTTCTTGTCATGCTATGTATGTGCCTAAGAAAGATGAAAATGGACAAGAACTAGAAGAGAAAAGATTGGTAGTCAATTACAAGCCTCTTAATGTCTGCCTAGAAGATAATAGACATCCTTTGCCCAGCAAAGACTACATTTGGCAGCGCATCCAAGGTTGTAATGTTTTCTCTAAGTTTGATTTAACCAAAGGATTTTGGCAGATTGCAGTTGAAGAAATAGATAGGTATAAAACAGCTTTTTCTGTTCCTCAAGGTCTGTTTGAATGGTGTGTCTTACCATTTGGTGTTAAAACTGCACCCTCTATTTTCCAGAAATGTATGGATTCTATATTTGCCCCATATGCCAAATTCATACAACCATACATTGATGATATCCTGATATTCAGCCAAGACCATAAATCCCATATGGAACATTTGAAGAAATTTCTCTCTATTTGTCAAACTCATGGTTTGTGTCTCAACCCAACCAAATTAAGTTGGTGTACTGAAAGTTTGATCTTTATAGGAACAAAGATTGAGCCTAATGGAAAAATCTATCCTCAAGATCATCTCTTAAGAAACATTCAAAAGGTTGAAGTAACTGATAAAAAGAGTTTGCAAAGATTTCTTGGCATGGTAAATTATGTTGCAGGATATTTCCAGAACATTGCAGAAGCAAGGAAAGAATTGAATAAGCTTCTGAAGAAAAATGCTCCACCATGGTCTGATGTTCATGACAAAGCAATTGCTAGAATTAAGCAACAATGTCAACAGTTGCCACCCTTGAAGCTACCTGGAAAAGGTAAAAAGATTGTTCAAACAGATGCTAGTAATTCTGCTTGGGGTGCTATTCTGTTAGAAATAAGTGAACATCAAGGTAAAATAAAAGAAGAGATTGTTAGATTTGAATCTGGATCATTTAAAGGATCAGAAATGAACTACCATTCTACACATAAAGAATTGTTAGCCGTAGTTCATGCTTTTCAAAAGTTTCAGTTGTTCATAGGTGATCAAAACTTTCTCTTGAGAAGTGATTTGCAGAACTTGCCTGGATTCTTTAAGAAAGAGTCGAAAAACAAAGTTGTTAGAGCTCGGCTGCTTAGATGGGCACAGTTCTTAGATACTTTTGATTTTGATACTGAACATATAGAAGGTACCAAGAATGTTTTAGCTGACTTCCTTAGTCGAGAAGGTTGTTATAATACTGTAAATGCTTTATCTCAAAATAGTATTACTGAACTTGGTGAACCTCGTGTAATCCATCCTAATCTCAGATCGAGAGTGTTGGATAGCCAACAAGATATCAGGTCTAATCTAGAGATTGTTCTTGACAATCAACCTGGATCGTGGGATGAATGGATGAGAAGATATATGATTCTGCAGCGTGAAGAAGAAATTGCTGAAAGACAAAATGCTCAGAATAATGAAAGACATGTGTACTGTCTTCAAGGTATTGTCTCTACAATTCCCATTGTTCAGCCTAATCTTCATACAGATTTAGAAAGTGATCAAGGTAATATTTTGATGCACTTATGGAATAATGTTCAAGACATTATAGATGGTTATGAAGAAGATAGATATAAGGTTCTCCTGAATGAATTCAATAATGATCAGAATGCTCATCATGTTAATATGATTTGTCAAAGGACAGAACAGTATAATTTTATCAGTCATATTGATTGGAGTACTGACAGTTTAAATGTTTCAAAGGATATATATACATGTCTCAGAGATCGTCATTTCTCTGCTGGAAGAAAACTTTTGACAGATTCACTTATCCAGAGAGAAGCCTGTCATCCTGCTGACCCTGAGATTCAAAGTTATTTACACCATTCTGCAACCAGTGCTACATCATTTGAATGGCCGATCTATATCCTCAGTAGTACTCATATTCCTGATCAGTTATCGTGGCTACAAAGAGAAAATCCTTTCTGTGATTTCTTTAGAGGAATGTTTCCACATTGTCATGATTTGATGCCTATGGTTTCAAATTATGGTTATCTGTTTAAAGTTATATTTTGGTCTTATCATACTAATCCCATAAACAGATATGTGTTTGATGTCTTTGGTCCACAGCCACAGCAAGATGCAACAATAGAGATACGTAATCTTCATCATTTTGCTACAACAAGGAAACCAGTATGGATCTTTACCAGTTTTCAGACATTACCAGAAAGACACGATGACAAAGCATTTGTCCGATGTACCAGAAGAATACTTTGGAAAGAAGAAAGCCTTGAAGAAAAGTTTGATCGAGTGATGAAAGAATCAAGGTATGAAGATGACAACTCAGATAAAGAAGAAGGATTCGATTGGGAAGCTTATTCTCCCAGATCGCATGCTTACTAAGTGGGGTTGTCACTTAGCTGAGTTACTTGCCTCTCAGAGAATAAAAGGAAGCATGGACCCTACCATGGTTTAAAGGAGGATAAGTTCTTCCTAAAAGAACTACGTGTTACCCTTCACGTGTCAAAAAGATGCTTTCTGCTTATCTCTTATTACTGTTCATCTCATTCCTGGCGAGATTCTTGTAAGAGATAAGGTCGGTTGAATAAAGTAGATGCTCTGCTACGTGTCCTGTTCCTATGGATGGATTTCAAAATATTGTAATATGATTTGAACCCAAAAGACGATTCCTTCTCTATATAAGGAATGCAGTCCTCACTTCCAAATCATAACATCAGAAGATCATAAGTCCGAGAGTCTTAAGAAGTAGCAGAGATAGATTTTCTGTAAGTCTTTAGTTGCATAGTTGTATAGTCTTAGAAAGAAAGACATAGAGAGTATGCTCTCTTCCTTTCGGAAGATCAGAAATCAGACTGTCAATCTTTTAGTATGTCTGTAGAGTCTGAGTCCTGTAAATCAGTCTGTTGTGGTTTGATAATAATCCTGGTCATTATTATATGCATTGTCATCTATGTATGCATGAAGCGCCCGATTTAATGAAAGATAGTTGTTGTTCTATGTTTCTCGGAGCTTGTCCAAAATTTGGTATCAGAGCATTTGGTTTAAACATTTGACTGTCCACACTTTGTTGACTTTAGTTGACTTTTTTGAACCATCTGTGCCACCATTACATGATTTCCTGCTCTGTCTGTAGAGTCTGAGTCCTGTAAATCAGTCTGTTGTGGTTTGATAATAATCCTGGTCATTATCATATGCATTGTCATCTATGTATGCATGAAGCGCCCGATTTAATGAAAGATAGTTGTTGTTCTATGTTTCTCGGAGCTTGTCCAAAATTTGGTATCAGAGCATTTGGTTTAAACATTTGACTGTCCACACTTTGTTCTTCTTCGCCTGTATTGCTGCTTCTTCTTCTAGTTGTTCTGATTCTGTAGAATCTTTATTTGCTTTTGTATTGCTGCTTCTTCTTCTAGTTGTAGAATCTAACTGCTGACTAGGCAATTCTAATGCATCATTTGACTGAAAAGGATTTTCTACATAAAGGATTATGTATAATACATAATCTTGCTTTTGTATTAGACAAACCCTTAAGATAAGCAAAAGCTTGCTTTTGTATTGCTGCTTCTTCTTCTAGTTGTTCTGATTCTGTAGAATCTTTATTTGCTTTTGTATTGCTACTTCTTCTTCTAGTTGTAGAATCTAACTGCTGACTAGGCAATTCTAATGCATCATTTGACTGAAAAGGATTTTCTACATAAAGGATTATGTATAATACATAATCCTTCATATATCTTTGACTGAAAAGCATTATGTATTATACATACATCCTACATAGATCAGTGCATATGTATAATACAACTTGATCAGACGCCTCAAATAGATGCCCCTCTAAAGGATTGAAATGAACATTTGCAGCACGCAAACAGAATGGACTTAGTGTAAAAGGTTTAGAAACTTTTACACTATATAATTAACGTTCTATCATGTTGCACTATATAAAGTGACTGTTCCATTAATATTATCAAAGGAGCTGAACATATTGTCTCAATCTCATTGAAAAAATTGTTGGAATTGCATTCAAAAGTATTTTGAAAGCCTTATAAGTGAGCTAAAGGGGAATATTGCATTTTCTCACTTGACACATACTCAAGTTTTTCTTCTTCATCACTCAAAGAAAATGGAATGTTCATGAAAGAAAAGGATGGCCATTAAACACAGTTGCAAAGTATGTACTTGAAAGTCAAGTTCTTGGCAAAGGAGTAACCAGTGGATCAAGAGACAATTGAGTTCTTACATCAAAATCAATTATTTGACTTTCTTCTCCATATGTATAGGTGGTGACAAGGTTAAGTAGTTGACTCTTTTTGTGTAAAAATTATAAGGTTAAAAACCTCATTCAATTTGTACGAAAGTGAGTTGGTTATTAACCCATAAAAGAAAGTAGTTATCAAAAAGATTTCTATAAATAAAAAACTTTTGCAATGTAAAGAGATTCTGTTACAAGGGGAAACTCTAGAGAATTTTCTAGAGAAACATTTGGGGAACTTCTAAGTTCACACTTTGTATAAAATGGTTTATGAACTTTTATGTTTTCATATAGATAATAAAGTGTATGTTTCGGTTGTCCTATGTTAATATTACCAATATTTTCTATGTTAAATTGGTAATTTCCTTATGTCTCATTGTGCAAATTTATTCATTGAGATGTTTCTATTTTGTTCAACTAATGTAATGATACATAAGCAAGCTATGGTATCTCAGTTTGAATGTGTTGGAAAAGTCTATCTCTTCATATGTTGAGATTCGCTATCCTTAGTTCAATGTCATTGCACTTCTAAAGATATTTTTGTGCTAAAACCCCTTTGAAATCGTTATCATTTGTGAAATCCTATTGGTATTCGTATGTCTTTCATCGGTTTTTTTTAATTCATTCTCTTTTAATTTAATGTTTTCTCCTTTTCGTACTTTTTGTTTAAATGTACATAAACAATCTTGAATAACCCCATCATACCAGGGAGCTTCCCTTCTCAAACAGAAAGGAAGATTGTGATATGATTGCAATCTCTCCAATTGTTGATCTTCTTCTTCTGTATAGTAAATAAAATAATATAATCAATCTTAACGAATTTGACTTTCATTTTTTTATATGTTCTCAAGGTTTTGAATCTATTTACACATCTTTAACATGATTATAAAAAAATATAAAACTATGAACTAATGAAGGAAAATAATTATATGGGGTTTAGAACTAAACCATATTTCGATCAAGTGTTTACGAAAAAAAGTGAAAAATATTAAAAGTGAAAAACATTAACATTTAACTTATCTACTATTAGGAGGAAAACCAAAGTTTGATAGATCATACCACTTCAAGTTCTGGAGTTGGAGATGGAACACCGATTGTGAGATCATCATTCCAAACAGGATCAAGAGACTTCTTTATTGTCTTTGTTTTCACCCTCTATAACAAAAAAAAAACTATTCAAGCTCTAGATACAAAATATTTACTAACATAGTCATTCTAAATTTATTCTTAAATAAAATACATCAGCAAAGGTATGAGTTATTAATTGATATAAATTTTCACATTAAAAAAAAAAAAAAAATCTATAATATGTAAAAAATTAAAATACTTGAAAAGTTGTTAAAAAAATAAAAAATAATCTATAATATGTAATAAATTAAAATATTTGAAAAGCTGAAAAAAAAATATTAAAAAAAATAAAAATTAATTGCATTAGTTTTCCGCAATTCATAAGTTGATTGGAGATTATTTCTAGCTTTGATTATGTGTGATGCAAAAATGAACACTCAATCAAAACAAAAAATCATCTCCAATCAAATAAATCTTATACAAAGAAAGAAAGTAATTTTAATTTATGATTCTTGAAAAGACATAATGTTCAATCAATATACATATTTAGATTAAACTAGACCCTTCACATAAATAATATCTACATTGACCATAAATATGGTTATCTCTTAAAATACAACAAATAAAAGTTTGTCTAAAAATAATATTCAAGCTAGAAATATGATTATGTCTTGTGAATGACTTTATGTGTCTCCTTAGTGGTATTTCCTTTATTGCATAGAGTATTCACAATTTAATTCTCTTTCCTCATCCTTCATAACAAAAATATTTTTAGACAAGCATCCCTACCAATCTTAAATTTCAACTATGCAATTCACAATTCAGTTCTCTTTTTAAACAAGCATCCCTACCAATCCTAAAGGTAAATTATGTGTCTCCTTAGTGGTATTTCCTTTATTGCATAGGGTATTCACAAGTCAATTCTCTTTCCTAATCCTTCATAACAAAAAAGTCTTTAAACAAGTATCCCTACCAATCCTCAATTGCAACTATGCGATTCACAATTCGATTCTATTTCTTTGTCCTTCGCTACAAAAACATTTTAAAACAAACATTCCTACTAATCTTAAAGGTAATAATGAAAGATGAGGCTCAAACCCACAATCACATAGACACAAGCTTGTAATCATAATGACAAATAGGAGTTTTGAATCTTGATGATCACAATAACACCACCACCACTTAACCAACAATAACAATAACCTTCAATACAAATGAAAAATCTAGCATATTAAATGTTAAATTTGAACCCCAAAAAAGCTGGAATGGAAAGAAAGTAACTCACTTGAAGACCGAGCCTAATGATGACATAAGGGTCACTGCTAATCAAATCCCTCTTCACCAAATTCTTACTTTCTTTTACACGCACTCTTAATAGTCCAATGTAATTCTCCATCTCTTCTGTACACCACAATTTTATCTTTTTCAATTAACCAACTTCATACACAGACACACATGTAAATCATTTAAATGAATACTGAGGAATTTATTTTTTCTAACCTGCCATGGAATTTATAGCCTGTAGTTTTAGCTGTGGAGAGAGTTGTATGAAGCACTGCAGTTCTTTCTATCACTTGTTGCAACTACAAACATATATACACTCAGATTAAATCAATTATCTGTATTTTCTCGGATTTGCCGATGAGAGAATAGTAAAGTAAAAGCATGCAGCGTGCATGTAACGCAACATAATAATATTCCCAACCTTTCGGTGATGAGAAGCATCCGTTTTCTTTATTCTTAGTCTTGAAATTTCCTCAAATTCTTATTCTCTACGTCGGTTGATGGTGACAAAAATGCCTTCAAATCCAGACCAACTTGGAGTAAGCAACAGCAATTATTCTTCCTACTTTTTTCTTTAATTTTCCACTTTTCAAAATTACATTACGGGGGACCATATACAACACAAATATCTTAAAAGATCAATTCAACAATGTCATGGCCATCTACTAGGTATACGAGCTCTCTTTAGTGGGGTTGGTCATGGTCCATCTACATGGGATATTTATAAGATTTTTTTCACTATGATTTGTGAAAATTATATATTGTCAATGGGTCTTTTGTCTATCGTTGAAGTTTAAAGGTTCTTAATGGGTCCACCAAGGATCAAGTCTTGCCAAGTGTAAGGCTCTAACATCGAAATAAGGGATGAGGTCAGGACGTGCCTTGGATGAATTTAACCCGGAATAGATACCCCTTAGTCCTTGGCTCTTAGCCGAAGTTCAGCCAAACGCTCCTGCTCCCGTATCGGGTGCTAAATCGGTTTCGTAGATGACCTCCATCAAAAACATTATATATTCATTTGGTTTAGAGTTTAGGATTATTTTGTTTAGAATAATTATTTATCGTTATCATCGATGTGAAAGAATTGATTTTGAGTCTTAGATTTTCTTTTCACCACCCTAATTTGGATTTATGGGTGCAAAATTGTTTAGAGTCACTCTATCACATGTGCATATTGTTGAGATAAGGTTGTATTGAACATTCAATCTAACATCATTTTCACATGTCTATAATTTGGATGTAAGAACATTTGAGAGAAGACATCCAAAATCTTGCATCAATTTAATTTGTAATCTAATTAAGAGAACAACGAGATAATGGAAAATTGACACTCATAATTTTCTTATCTCATGCATAACATTCCACTAGGATTGATGCTAACAAAGATAATAGAAAAGTGTTGGTAAACTAATTTGTTGTGTTGCGATCGTTTCTTTGAGACTGGCCTTGTTTTCCCTATAGAGCAGTGACAATTGTGCCAATAGTTGGAGAGATTGTAGTAAACTGTACAACCTTCCGCTGCGTTTGAGAGGGGCAACTCCCTCATATGATGGGGGTATCTATAGTTTTGTGTACTTTTCACCAAAAATTACATGAACGAGGAAATGTAAAACTAAAATAAGATGAACACCAAAAACCCTATTGGAATACATACGAAGACTAAATAAGATTCCATAATAGATAAAAATTAAAAAGAAGATTATTAACAAATATGTTTATCCATGCAATGATGATGAATGAAGAATCACAAATCTCGACATACGAAGAGATCACCTACTTCAACACTTTTAAACTAAGATATCAGAGCCTAATTGTGTAAGATACCAGAGCCTGATTGTGTATCATTACATCAAATTCACAAATTATCAATGTCTTACACATATGCATAAAAAGATTACCAACTTAACATATGAAAAGTCAGAAATGATAATGCAAGAATGCATTTAAAATGCACAAACTAAATTGCATTCTTCATTATATTTAGAAATTATAAAATTCCCAAATTCTTTTTTGTACAAAGTGTTAATATAAAAGTTCTTCAAAATATCTCTAAAAATTTCTCCATATTTTTCTCTCTATAAAAGTCTCCCTCTTTACATTACAAGTTGCCTTTTATTTATAGGCTCGCAAAATAACCTCCTTGTAACTATCTTCTTTTCTAAGTTAGTAAGTAACTTATTTTTGCACAAATTGAACAAGGTTTTTAACCTTGTAAATTTTGTGCAAAAAATTCAACTTGTTAACTTTGAACAAAAGTGCCAAAAGTCACTATTTACAAACAAAAAAAGAACAAAATGATTCTCATATTCAACCTCAACCAAGAAAAATGTACAGTAAAACCATATTGCAATGTTACCCTTATCATCTATTAAAATTGCGTCCTGATTGATATTTTTTTCCTCTTAATGAACTTCAAACCATCCCATTATATAGCCAATTATAAACATAAAACTTATCTTTCCATTTGAGGAACATAGATTATTCCAAGGATTTCCATTAAGCTTGAGCATTATAATGTGCAAATATAGAATATGTCCAAGCACCATCCTTATTTTGATTATTTGTTAGTAGAAAAACACTTTCTCTTTGGTTTGACAATGTGGTGGAAGAGTCTAAACTATTTTATAGAATGTGATTTTAAGTATTACCACAAGATTTACCAGGAATTTTATCTCTCTTGGAGGCTCAATTGAATTTAGCATAAAACATATCATTCTTCTTCAAATTGAACTTTCTCACTCTCATTCTTGAAAAATGCTTGAGATTTTATTTATCTTTAATTATATTGATGATAATAAAATTGAATAATAATTGTTCATCCATTCATTTTACCTTTGATTCTCTTTGTTTCAAAACATGACAATGAAAAGACTTTAACCTCCTTTTCTTACACTTCTCAAATTCCAATTCAAGTAAAGGATCTATTAATACCAACATTATTGCATTGAGACACCCAACATTTTGCTCCATGTAATGAAATAAAAAAAGGTCATGACTTGTAAAGAGTACCAATTTTTTTTCCTTTGAGTTGGGGGGATGAGACTCTATATCATCTTGTAGTTAAAGAAAACTTCAAATAATTTTGATGAAAGACCAAAAGCTGGCTAGACAAGAAATTCAAACCTTTCTTTTAACTTCCCAAATGTTTGTATCCCATGATTTTCAACATACACGTTGAAGGCCAACATGTGTCTTTCCTATGTCCACTTAAATTTATTTTTCCCATCTTTTATTGAATAAGTGTTTCATGCTTTCCCCTTTCAATTCATATTTGGTGTTCTATGAGACAAATTTACTTGTTTAAGGTAGCGTGTGTATCTTAGCAAGGGTCTATTTAATTGTTTGTGCATTGGAGAAGTCTTTACAAATAGACCTAATTGCTTATTGTAACTTGTATAAAGGAAAGTCATTCCTTGTAGTTGAGAAACACATGGGAGACTGAGAATATAATAAGGGATAGAACCCCAAAATGGACTACAATCTACTATCATGGACAACAATCCACTGATTTATGAACTAATTGATATCATCTTTGATATGCTAATACAACTCCGATCGAGTGCAATGAGTCTCTGAATAAATTATAGATTCCACTCATACCCCTTGTGATACATTTGTGCATACAATCATTCACTCAACCTCTCATTATGTCTCTCATGCTTTTCAATTACAATTTATTACGTTGATCACACAATGTAGCTGCTTGGTGGTTTGATATGCTTGAAACTCTGCTCTCCTTGGTCACTGCTTATCAAATGGTGAATAAATAAGTAGCTTTGAGGTCTTTTATTCATCACCAAGTGAGTAAATGCACTTTACTCAATTAACTCAACTTTTCATACTGTCCACTCAATCACAAATCTCATGCTCATAGGATATGAATCTTCAAATGTTGCGATCACAGATATAGATTCCATAGTGTTTGTATAGCTAAGCTTGCATGAGATCACTCCTCATAATCAAGGGCTAGATATAATTTGTTGTCTTCATCCAATGCTCCCCCTAAGGCTATGCTTGACTTTTTAGGTCAATGTAGCAATGTTAACATCAGGAGAAGGCATAGTAGCATCTATTGTCTCTCCTTGAACAAATGCCTTAATGAATTCTGTAACTTTCCATATCTTACCACTGTCTTCATGTGCCGATTTCCTGAAATGATTCTTGAATTCATCCATATATTCACCAAGACTTTTACCACTATCACCAATATTCTTCTTTATAACCATAGGAGGTAGTCCTCTTCTTTTATCCATTCCATTATACCTGCAAAACTTTTCTATATGTCCTAAGTTATTGCATTTGTAACATGTAGGAAGTCTTCTGTCCTGATTAACCTACAGTTTACAAAAATTTGCAATGTGCCCAAGGTTATTGCATTTGTAGCATGTGATCTTTGTTGTTGATTCTTCTCTTATGTAATCTTTCCCATTTCCAGACTGATCAGGTTTTATGCATTCTACTTTCTTGTGTCAATATGCATTACAATTATAACAATAACCAGTAAAGGGTCTGAAAGGGCCTTTACCTTTACAATCTCTCTTCATGTGTCCAAGTCTGTTGCATCCATGGTATCCACCTCTAAAAGGTCTCATCTAATCTCTAGGTTCTTCAAAAGTATATTTTTCTTCAATATTCTCTTCATGTGATTCTTCATGAGTTTTAGAACATTCTCCTTCATTGTATCCAACTCTAGTCATATCTCCTTTAGGTTTCGGTCTCTATCTTTGTTCATCAATCTTATCACCACTCATATGTAATTTCTCAATGTGTAACTTGGCTTGAACAAGTTCTCCTTTAATGATCTAATTGTATTTCTCTAATTCCAGGCATTTGTCCTTGTAGTGATCAACTCCAGTCTTCATTTGTCCTATCTGCATGTTTGCTCCTTTTAAGGTCTCTCCAACTTTGTATCTTGCATTCTTTTCATGTTGGATCTCTTTAATCATCAAAAGATTAATTTCTTATTTTTCTTGCTCAAGCTTCTTTAACTGGTCTGATGCGTCATTGTCTGGATCCTCCTTGATCTTTTCCATAAGGTCTTGTCTATGACTTCTTGAAAATTCAAGCCGTTCCTTTAGGTTTTTAATAAAACCTTTTGCTCTTCTTAATTTGAATTTTAATTCACCATTCTCAGCCTTTTCTTTTTCCAGGTCATCAAGTTCTTCTTCAAAGTTTTCTTGCAAACTTTCATAATCCATTTTGATCTCCCTTAAGCTATTAGACTTTCTCTCCAAGGGCCAATAGCTCTGATGTACCAATTGTTAGGATTGAGTAATATTGAGAGGGGGGGTGAATCAGTATAACAACACTTTAAATTGAACTTAAACCAATTTTAAACAAACCATAAGACTGCATAAAAGAAAAGTACATAAGAAAATAACACACAACTCATAACACCATAATTATTTTTGAGGAAACCCTGGCCAAGAGAAAACCCCAGTGGGGACGGTACCCACAAATATGCACTAAATTATAATGTCCCTGTTAGGAGACCTAGCCCTATTAGAAGCTAAGTATTACATAGTACATTTCCTTGTTAAGGGAATACCAACCTTGTTAAAGGTATACAAAACCCTATTAAAAAGGTATACACAACCCTGTTAAAGGTATAAAAAAACCTATTAAAGGTATACTGAGCTTACAGTTCTCTTACAATCAATACTTTGGTTACAAATTATTCTCAAGGATGAACAAAAGAAGCATCTGCTATTCTTTGATAGTTCCAGTTATAGTTCTCAATAACATATGTCAACCTCTGATCTCGCATCTTCTATCAACCATCTCTAATATCTCTATCTCGTTGTCTCATCTCTTCACTCCACAAAATGTTCTTCATATATGTGTGTGTGTGTGTGTGTGTGTGTGTATGTATTCTATCATTCAGTCGACTCTCTAATACAATACAAAATAGAATAATAAATAATGTAAAGAGTAAATACTAAGTCGACAATATTGTATTACCAAAGTGTCTATAATACACAATCTTTATATCTATCTTAGCACGTTATGATTTCATCTTATAGTCTCTTAATCATCATGACTATTCATATGCTCTATTTCATTGTTCCTCTCTCTTCACATGTCTTCAAATCACTGTAACTCACTGTCAATAATACCAAAACACAAGAAACCTTAACTGAAGGTCATATATATCCCAAAATGTCTTCCTCTAAGCTCACAAGTCATCATCTATCATATGCTATCTTTGATGTCCAAAACAATACTGTAGTACTCTGTAAATCTATTTCCATACTTAGTCATTTTCAAGACTGTATATCCAAAACTCTACTTGACTCTAAGCGATCACCATATCAGATGTGTTTCCATAAATGAAAACCCTTAAGTGCTCCACATCACTCTCCAAACATCACTTGCCAATAGTGTGCACTTCAGAAATTCATTAAAAAATTAGCAAAAAAAACCAAGATAAACTACATGTTGTTAGCTAACTTCTCACTGGAGCGATTAAAAAAATTCAAAAAAAAAGTTAACATTTTAGGGGGAGCACACAAGATGCTATGTTATGTTTTTTCACAAAAAATAGGACCACTTTTTGTGATCCCCCTTTTTGAGGGCCTTAATCTACACCATTTTCAAAATAAATTAGTAGTTTATAAACTAGATTCAGAGTATTACAACTCTTGTTCTTATTGCATCTTAAAATTTTGAGTCTAACTATCTTCAATTTCTTGTTGAAGTTTAGAGCTTTCTGATTTCAGAAAAAAAATGGCATCTTATACCCCCTTTTTGGTCCCCCATCTTTGTGCACTTAACCCAAAAGTGTTCAATATTTCCCTCACATACTTTGTCTGGTTGATGTATATTCCATCAATGAGAAGAGATACCTACAGTCCAGCAAATAATTTGATCTCACTATTAAACATCGACATATCAAACTCTATCCTCATTTCATCTACAAATGCAATGCTCATCTCATCATTACCACAAAAATGATGTCATCCACAAAAACTTTAGCAATCAACAATTGGTTATGTTTCTCAATCTTCAAGTAAACATTGTTATCCTCACTTGTCCTAATGAAACCGATCTTGATCAGATATGAGTGGATTCTCTCAGACTATGCCCTTGTTGTCTGCTTCAATCCATAAAGTGTCATTTTCAACTTGCACACCATGTCCTCATCATCGGAGAGTGAAAAACCATCAGGATGTTCTAGGTAAACTTATTTTTCCAAAATTCCATTTGAGAATGTAGATTTGATGTCCATTTGAAAAACTTTAAAACCCTTAAAAGAAACATATGCTAGCGAAATCCTTACTCCTTCAAGTCTAGCCACTAGTGCAAAAGTCTCTCCATAGTATAATACTTCTTCTTGTGCATATTCCTTAACCACAAGTCTTTCCTTATTTCTTACTACTTCACTAGCTTCATTGAGTTTATTTTTTAAAAACCACTTAGTCCCTATCACTTTCTTATTAATAGGTCTGGGAAATAGTAACCAAGTATTGCTCTTCTTTATCTGATCCAATTAGATAGGTACTTTCTATGATCTTTCTTCTAGTCTGAACACCAAGATTCTTATCACCAATAATCTGATCACCTGAATGATTCAACTTTACATACCTTGGTATCATTGGTTCATATCTAGGAGCCCCTTCTACCAATTGAACCAGTTCATCCACATTGTTCTGATTTTCAACTTGTTGCTCCATTGGTTGAACATATACAATCCCCTAATCATCTCCCGATTCATTCTTACTAGAACCATCATTCTATTTTGGGAATTCATCAATCTTCACATTTGCACTTTCTATCAACTTGTTGGTTCTCTTGTTTAGACACTTGTAGGATTTTCTTCTTGTAGAATATCCTAGGAATATTCCTTCATCAATCTTAGGATCAAATTTCCTTGTATAGTCATCTCTATTTATGTATCATTTTCTCCCAAAACTCTAAAGTATTTCACACTAGGTGTGTGACCATGTCATAACTCATATGAAGTCTTATTGGTACCTTTCTTCACCAATACCTGGTTCAATGTATAAATAACAGTGTTGAGAGATTCTTTCCAAAACATATGAGACACATCCCTTTGAATCATCATTGTTCTTGCAAGATTAATAATAGATCTGTTCCTTCTCTCTAAAACCGCATTCTTCTAAGGAGTTCTAGGTGCTGACATTTGCATCTTAATTCCATATTCTTCACAAATCCCAGTGAATTCCAAATATGTAAAATCACCACCTTTGTCAGATCTCAACCACTTCAAACTCTTACATGTTGCCTTTTCAAATCGTGCTTTGAACACTTGAAATAAATAGAATGTATCTACTGTCTTTTAGAAAAGTACCCACATCATCCTAGAGTAATCATAAAAAAAAAGTATAAAGTACTTCTCCATAGTAGATTCTTTTCCTCATAGGACCACACAAATTAGTATGAACTAAATCCAAAATACCTTCAGATAAAAATGATTTACTGATAAAAATAGAACCAGTTAACTTTCTGACTTGACATTCCTTGCACATGACATTATCTTAGAGTTTCACTAGTTGTGGAAAACCTCTAATAATATTCATCTTACTCACTTTCACCCAACTATCAAAGTTAACATGAAAGAATCTCATATGCCACAACCAACTATCATCAGATTTTGCAATCAGACAAATCTTTACTGTAACTTATTCAGATGAAATAAGTTACCTTTATCTTACAAACCAGTAAAAATTAAATCACCAGATCTCCCAAGTATCCTGCATACACCTCCTTTGAACTCTATAAGATAACCTTTTTTATTCAACTATGCTACACTCAAAAAATTGTACCCAAGGTAGTCTACCCAATAAACATCATCACAATTTTTTTTCCTATTTAGTGCAATAGATCCTATTCCTTTTACTAAGTAAAGAGAATTGTTACGAAACCTTACCGCACCACCATCACATTCTTCCATCTTAATGAAATTACTCCTATCACCGGTCATATGTTGTGTACATCCACTATCTATTACCCAATCTTCACCATGATCCATGCTAGAAATCAAGGCTTTTTCATCATCTGCAAGAGGATTTTCCTTAACAACAACAAAGGTAACTACATCTTCATTATCCTCAAATTCCTCATCAGTAACCCCTTCATTGGCAACAAAAAAACTAGTCTTCTTTCTCTTGTCCTTGAATCTCATAGGATTTTCCTTCTTATCACCATCAAGACACCTGGAAACAATGTGTCCAATCTTGCTACATGAGAAATATTTAAAATTTAGCTTGTTGTTGTATTTACTAGTTCCTCTAGGTAACCTCCTAGCAAATAATGCTTCCAAATCATCCTGTCTATTTTCCTTAGATAAGATAGAATCATAATCATTACTAACTTCCTTTCCTTTCCTTGTAGGTGTGAGAGACATAGATTCCTTGAATGCAACTTCAACCCTTGGAACACTATTATCATAATTGCTAAGTTAAAAAATAGTCAACTTTCCAATTAATGCATCAAGACTGACAATTGTAGTTCCTAAAGATCCTCTTGAATACCAAAAACCCTAATGGCATAGAGAGATAACAAAGTTCTCAATACTTTACTTACTACATCATCCTCATCAATAGTACCACCAACACTTTTGATAGCATCAACCATTTCTTTAATTCTCTGACCATAGTTCTCAATTTTTTCACCTTCAACCATCCTAATTTCATCAAAGTTTCCTTACAGATTGTCAACCATAGCTTTTTGCACATGTTTTTCACCACCATAAACTAACTTAAATTTCTCCCACACATCATAGGTGGTTTCAAGATCTTGGATATCAACAAAATCTGCATCATATAATGTATTTGCAATGGCTTCGATAGCTGTAGTATTCTCTTGTTGTTCCCTTAGCTATTTTGCATTGAGAAAACCGGTTGGAGTATCATATTGATTAACAATATGATTCCAATACTGGTTACCCATACCTTTTAGATAAATATTTATTCTACCACTCTCCACCAATTAGTTCTCCCTAGTAAACTTAGGACCTTTCTTCTTCAGCATTCTCGGATCTTGAGATCAAGTTGTTAAGCTTCAACACAAAGAGGACCAAAGCTCTAATACCAATTGTTAGTCTTAAGGGTCCAAGATTATTGAGAGGGGGATGAATCAATAATCTAAGATATGTGGAAATTTTTACTTCATAATCTAAGATATGTCAAACTTTTTACTTCTTTAACACAAATATAACATTCATTGGTTCACCAATTGATAAGCAAATGAAACTTAACCAAATAAACACAACCACCACAAAGCATGTAACACATAGCACATATATTTTTCCCATGGAAACCCAAATGGGTGAAAACCACATGTGAGATGAAACTCATAAATTGTGTACTCTTTTGAAGTATGCCCTCTTAGGAGCTTAACCCTACTAGGAGTTTTACAAAGGAACTGTTAGGTACCACCTAGTTATGGGATTTACCTGTATCCATATTAGGAGATTTACCTTGTTAGAGGACTTCAAACACTAGCTAAAGTGCCACCCTGTAAAATGATTTACAAATAAGATCTATTAGGATCTACCCGGTAAAGGGATTTACATATAAGAACCATGTTAGGGTCTTTTGATATGGAAATAGAAACTCCTTTGCTTAATCAAATCCTGTATAACACATTCAATCTTTCATTAGAAAAATTTGGAATATCTTAGCTTGATCGTACCATCACAATCATGATCTCCATGCACAAATATTCTATTTCATGATATAATTATCATTACTCAATCCCTAATCCTACCACCAAACTAAAATATCATCCAACAGATTTGAAATCACTTTTCCAATCTTCATGCCCAAAGAGATAGTACCAGAACACACATCCCAATGTGACAACCATATTCCCCTAACAAGTCAGCTAGAGGATAGACCCTTACAATTTATTTTATCAAGAACAGTCAAACATGTTTTGACCAACTCATCCTTCATCTTGATAAAACATCTACCTCGATCAATGTAATGTCAACACATCACCAAAAATAAATTGAGACATGTCAGCATGACAACTGGCACACAAATAATTCATCACAACTCAATCACCGGTCGAGGTGACCCCGCAATAGTGGGTTACACTTTTTTAGACATGCTGAATTTTACTGAAATAACATATTTTTAATAAAATATGATGATTTAAGCCTTGAGAAGTTCTATTTGAAGGAATTAATTACAAATGGTTATCTCAAAGCCTCTTAGATAAAAAAAACATTGATATAATTGTTCCCCAAAATTTCCTATCCTATGCAATTTGGTCTGGTCTACTCTGTCTGGCATTTTTAATCCTATGATTAGCCCCCTAAGAATTTTTATGAAGTCTGTGCCTTTTCCTTGGCCTCTATAGTTGTTTAGTTCTCTAGTTTGAAGGCCATTAAAAAATTCATATGTGAACGTTTAAACCCCCATAAAAACCTTTATTAAGCCTTGGCCCTTTCTAATTTAATATTTTACCCTTTTAGGCCGCTTATCTCTGAAAACCCACGTGCTATTATTTTCCTAAGGTCCTACCGCCTATTTCCTAAGTTTCTTACATTCTGGCCTTTAATATTTCCCCCGGGCCTAGTTTTCGGTCGCAGTTAAATCCAACGGTTATCGCATAATCGCATGTGATCTTCCGATCCCATGCGATCATGTGACAATTGTTGATACAATATCGGCATCATAGCAGCTGCTGGTGGGACCTTCATGCCACATCGTAATGACATGCCAGTTTCCTATTGGTCGCTGCAGGATGACTCTACAGTGGACCCGAAGTGCAAGGTAGGCCCCTGGTGGAATAAGATCTACGGTGGTCACATGTTCGCATGGAATCTTCTGATTCCATGCGATCATGCGATAGCCGTTGGATCTGCTTTATCGCTAAGTCTCCGGCGATGGGTCCTCAGGTGGTGACATGTTCATTTTTCATTGGCCGGCCGGGTGATGATAGGACTATCGGTGGGTCCGATGGTCAGTGGTTCTGCAAAGGCACCAGTTGATCCAAGATCAACGGTGGTCGCATGATCGCATGGGATCTTCCGATCCCATGCGATCATGCGACCACCGTTCAATGCAAGGACCAGATTCTTTGACTTTTGAGGTGTCGGTCGACTGTGACATGCTCATTTTCTATTGGCTCTTGACTGATGATGTGGCCTTTTGACTTTTTCAAGAAGGAATTGTAATATGTTTCACGGGGTTTTCTTCTGTTTGTTCCTGTTGATCGAATGCAAAGGCACGGGTAGCTCAAAATTTATGTTTTCAGGGGCGGTTGCAGTTGGAATAGATGAGGAAAAGATCTGGGAAACCATTTTCGGTGGATTCTTACTTTATGAGAGTACCAGATTTAAGCATTCATGGTGGCCTGACTTATAAAGAGGTAGTTGGATCAAGGTTTTTTGTCTGCAGGCAGATTCAGTATAGGGATGGACACTCAAAGAGATATCTGATCGGTTGAGATATTTTCATGAGCATTTATGATCAGAAATGAAAGGTGGTTAGGGTTTGATTATTGTATGCAGAATTATGTAACCCTAATTAGGTTTTTGACTCCTACCTGCATGCAGTTGAGATGTATATATTGTTTTTTTTTTAAAGCTTTTAGAGAAAAGAGTTTATAGTTTGTAAAAAGAGAGTTCATCTTTCTAAGAAGTTATCTGAGGCATTCTTTCTGCCCTCTGGCTTCTATAATTGTAACCTTTCATTGACTGTTTGGATATTGCAAAGTGTATTGTGAAATTCTTTGATGTCCCCTATCCCTTCTTGTCTGAATTTTCTCTTATTGAATTCAATATATGTATGTTTCAGTGATATTTTTAGGGTTCTTGATCCCTCTTTCTTTTTGCAATTTATGTGTATGCTTGTGAATGATATGACTTGAATGCTTTTGTGGGTATACTTCCACCCCTGGAAATCTATCTCATTCTTATACCCAATTGCAAAGGTGAATGTTTGTTTGTAGGTTATAGTTTGTGTCTAAATTCTTAGGAGTGCTACTGCTTTGTGAAATTTCTCTTTCCCTACATAGCATCTCTTTATTGCAGACCCCTCTATAAAATATTGATGCAAACCTATTTTATTGAGTTGTGATCTCCTAGACCTAAGATTGTGTACTGATTTCATCCTTTATACTGCAATTCATACCATATTTTTAGTGTATCACCTAGGAGGATAGTTTGCTTTTAGTCATTTCCCTTTCATGCATTCCTTCTATCCCTTTCCCTCAAAAGTTTTACTTTTCCTGTCTAGAAGCAAATTAAGGTGATTATCCAAGAGGAACCAGCCTAGAACTTGGAGGTCTCATCTCAGTTAGCATAGGTTCCACAACCTGGAGATGATTCTCATGTTATACTAGGTTATCAAGATCTACAAGAGCTTGAAACAAGGGTGAAAACTTAGTGTATAACAATTCTGGCACGCCCGGTGGGACTACTACTACAAACAAAATTCTTGTTTAAAGATTATGCTATCTCTGATATACAGATTGCATAATACAAGCTTCTAAAAGTGTTCTACCAAGTATATATGGTGACTCCACTGATTTCAAAGATCCAGGCCAACCTTGTTTAAGGTTTATGAGAAGGATTGAGACTAGAAGCTCAAAGCCTACTGAATTTGCAGAGTTGCCCTAAAAAAGAAGTCATAAGGGCAGAACAACTCAAAGAACATCCCCTGCAAGGAGAGTTCAGTCTACACCTCTTGATACTTCAGAAAGGAGACCTTTTCGCTTTCATTCCAGAAGAAGAGGCAGATCTCTAACCAGAGATCTAGAGGAGGATTCAAATCCAGCAGCAAATACAACCCACATAGTTGTCAATCTTTAGATCACAGCCCCTACAATGGCAAGACAGTTTTCTTTTGCACCTTTCAACCAAGGAAGTCCATTGAATTTTGTTGTACATCATGATGTTCCCTTGGTGGCACTAAAGAGCTTACCTGATTTCATAGGTGAAGAGCAGATAACTACTTTTGAGCACATAAGAGATGTGAACACCATCTGCAACATACACAACATAAGCTAGGAAGATGTGGCCACCAAATTATTAGCAGCCTCTCTAAAAGGTAAAGCTCTCGAATGGTTTAGAACTTTAACTGTTGGCTCCATTACTTCATGGGATGAGTTAGGGGATGCATTAAGTAAGCATTTTGAGGATAAATCAGATAAATTGTCTCTGGTAGAGTAGTTGACAACCATTAAGAGAGACCCTCAAGAGAAAATGATAGATTACAATAGTAGGTTCCTTAAAACATGGAATAGAATTCCAGTCTCTGTGAGACCATTAGCTGACCATGCTTTTCTATACTACTTGCAAAGTCTGAATGGTCAAATCTCTATCATGATCCAGTCTATGGGTGGTACTTCTTTACCCCAGGTTTTTGACATAGCTGTCAGGGCTAAAAATTGTTTGATCCAAGCAGGCATGATACAAAGAAGGCCACCCATGCCCATTTTTCCTAGCCTTCAACGCATTGCACCTGCACAAGTACCCCCATTTACCCCTATTCCCACCATATTAGCACCTTAGGCTAGTACTAGTGGCTAGGAGCCAATAGCTAGTTTCTCTCAAGAGTTACAAGAGATAAAGAATAGCCAACAGAGCAGTCAGCAAGAGATGACAAACTTGTTACAGACCTTAACTAAAGAGGTCACAAATTTGAAGAGGCAAGGTCAAAGAATCAGACCACCCTTTCAGCTACAAGGCCAAGGTCCTAATCAACAATATCAAAATCAAGGACAGACTTACCAAAAAAATAGGCCACCATACCAAGGAGGCTATCAAGGACAAAGACAAAATTTTAATCAAAGACCATTCCAACCATATAACCTTGCACCTCTTAATTCTACAAATCCAGTAAGGGATATGGTTCCTAGTCAAAATAATATGGCCATGGAGAATGAATGGTGCTTTCCTTGTAATCAGCCTCATAACTAGGCTACATGTTCAAATGGATGGATGAACCAAACCCTAATGGTTCAAAATGCCTCACATGCTCAATCAAAGGCTTCATCCAGTGGCTCAGTTCCTCAACAAGAATCACAAGAGAATGAGACTACTCTTTTCAATTGGGAGCAACTAGACTTCAATGGAGTCAATGATGAAGTTGCCTTTGTTGCCTATACAAGAGCAAAGAGAAGAGCTCAAGACATGGAGTGAGCAGATTCCAGTGCCAAAGCTACTACATTAGCAGAACCAGTGCAACAAGCTACTCCCATCACACCTAAGGAGACTCCTGCCATTACAAGTAAAGAGGTTCAAACTTTCAAAGAAGTGGAGCCCATCATAGTGAAAGCACAACAAAGAGTACATAGTGTAACACCTTTTAATATTGTAGACAACATGAAGAAGGTGAATGTCACCATGTCTATGTGGGACTCTCTGGCTATTCCGGGGTAGTCTAAAATTTTGAAAAGGGCCATAACTGAGGTAGCAACTCCTCAGCCTACAAAAGAAGCTGCAAAGCCAGTATTGGTTAACACTGATCAAGAAAAGGAGGCTCCAAGTAGCAACTCCAAGGCCAATGCCATGCAAGGTAGGAATTCAAAGCCACCTCCCTTTTATGTATCTCTAATCATTGGAAAATCTTTAGTGCATAATTGTATGGTAGATAGTGGAGCTACTAGCACTATAATGCCCAAGAAGGTGGCTGACCAATTAGGACTGAAATATGAGCCCTTTCAAAAGAATGTTACACAACTTGATGGATCCTCAGTCAATACTATAGGTGTGGCCAAGGATACCAGTATAATCCTTCATGCTAGTCCTAATTTTTCCATCCTTCTTGATATATATATCATAGATCTCCCTACATTATTTTCTATATGTCTGTCAAGGGAATTTATAGCTAAGATAGGAAGTTACTTATCTTCTGACTGGTCTCACATGCTATTCCATACAAGGTATGGGACCAAGGTCACCATTAAGTCAAAACCATTGGCAGCACACCATATACAACCATATATGTCCAATACCATCAATGTAAACTGCCCTATATTTGATAACAGTGACTTCCAAACCATTGGAGAAGCAAGCACTAAGATAGAGAATATCCCTGATATTCTACTAGATGAAAGAGCTTCAAAGGCCCAAGAAAATCTAATCTGGGATTTTGGTTTGGGAAGTTATTTAATACAAGAAAGTGGATCCATAGAGCCAACCCTTTTCAAAGAAGACACTGATTCACAAGATCAAAGTAATCAGGTTTGGAAATTGTTTTTTGATGGGGCTAGAAGTAGACATGGTTCTGGTGGTGGTGCTATGCTAGTGTCCCCAAAGGGAGAAAGGTATTACACTTCCTTTAGATTCAGTTTCTCTTGCACTAGCAACACTGCAGAGTATGAAAGCCTTGTGAATGGACTAGAGTGGGCTAGAAAAAGAGGGCTTAAGGCCCTAAAGGTGTATGGTGACAGTGATTTGGTTGTCAGCCAAGTAAGAGGATAAGTGCAACCAAAAATGACACCATGAAAGCATACAGACATATATTTTGGGATGCAATTGAAGATTTTTGTTCTTTTAATATTATTGCTATCCCTAGGAAGCTAAATCAAAATGCAGATAGATTAGCTGCTGTTGGATCTCAGTATGACATTCCAAATAGCATTTCAAAAGAGGTAGATCAACAGCATATCAAAGTGATTTTCAGATCCTCTATTCCTGATAATGATGTCAATTGGTAGGTGTTTGACAATGATGAACAAATTCTGCAATTCTTGTTTGAAGAGGATGTCTTTTCAAGGCATAATCAAGAGAGATTATCACAAAATTATGGTGATCAAGTGATACAACTAAAGTCCAATAAGATTCCTAGAGGTCTTGTTACCTTAGAGACTATCTTCAACAAGGATGATGAAGTTAAGAAAAACAAAGGTGGCTTGGTAGTCCAACAAGAACATTGTGTTGAATTAGAGTTGGAACCAGGTAAGAGCTTACAATTTGGAAAAGTGAATTTTGATGCAGAGAAGCAGGCTTACACTCAACTTTTCAAAGAATTTAGTGATTTTTTTGCATGGCAATATGAAGACCTTAAAGGTTTTAACCCAGTCCTTGCTCAGCACACTATTGAATTGGAACCAAATGCCAAACTAGTGAGGCAAAAGCAAAGGCCTGTTAATCCTAAGCTTGAGCCACTTATGCATAAGGAAGTGCTCAAATTAATAGAAAGTGGTATCATCTACCCCATCAAGCATACTAGTTGGGTTTCCAACCTTGTTCCTGTCAGGAAGAAGAATGGGGAGCTGAGGTTATGTGTTGACTTCAGGGATCTTAACAGGGCCTCTCTAAAAGACCGCCATCCATTACTCTCCATGGAACAAATCTTACGATGTGTCTCTAGATCTGAGAGATTTTCATTGTTGGATGGCTATTCGGGATACAATAAGATCCTGGTTAATGAAGAGGATCAATATAAGACTGCATTTACAACCAAGTGGGGAACCATGGCTTATCAAAAGATGCCCTTTGGTTTGTCAAATGTAGGTGATACTTTTCAAAAGGCAATGGATATGGCCTTTAAGAGCCTAATGTACAAGTTTGTGTTGGTCTACTTGGATGACATAACTGTCTATTCTAAACATGCAGTAGATCACATCAAACATTTGAGGAAGATTTTTGAAAGGTGTAGAGAATTTGGGATATCTCTTAATCCCAAGAAATGTGTGTTTGCAGTTCATGAAGGAAAATTGTTGGGATATGTAGTGTCCAAAGAAGGAATTACAGTGGATCCTGAGAGAATTGCAGCCATCCTAGAACTACCATTGCCTCATCATAAGAAAGGTCTCCAATCTTTCATAGGAAAGATTAATTTTGTTAGGCGTTTCTTGCCTAACATTGCAGATTTACTAAAGCCTTTGACAACCATGTTAAAGAAAGGTTCAGCTTTTAGTTGGACTAAGGAAGGGAAAGCCAATTTCCAGGCTATCAAAGAAGCCTTGACAGAAGCTCCTGCCCTGTTGAACCCAAATTTCAATAAGGATTTTATCCTTTATGCTTATGGAGGTCATGATGTTATATTTGCAATGTTGACTCAAGAAAATTCAGAAGGATTGGAGCAGCCTATTGCTTTCTTTAGCAAAGGTTTAGAAGAGTATGAACATAGCTACTCTTTTGTAGAAAAGCATGTACTTGTTGTGGTAAAGAGCCTTAAAAAGTTCAAATATCTATTGACCCACAGCGAGGTACACTTGAAGGTTACTCATCCAAGTGTCAAAGAATTTTTGCTTTCCAAAGACCTAAATGAGAAAAGAGCTAGTTGGATCACCAAGGTGATGGAGTATGACATAGATATTCAAACTACCAAGCTAGTTAGAGGAAGAGGTCTTTGTGAGCATTTGGCAGGGAATGAAATTTCAAAGAGACCAGAACAAATTGATGCATCTCTGGTGGTGCATTCTATAGAAGAACAAGCCAAGGCAACAAGCTGGTTACCTAATATGATCAATTATTTGAAGACATGACAATGTCCTACAGATCTAGATTCAGAAAAAAGGAGGTATTATACATGACAATCTGTTCCTTTTGTGTTGATAGATGAGATTATTTTTAGAAAGGATCACAGTGGTGTCCTTTTAAGATGCATAGATTCAGAAAAGATAGCTGATGTCCTATTTGAGTTTCACGATGGACCTTCTGGAGGTCACTTTTCTCCTAGGACTACTACTTTTAAAATCATTAGGGTTGGATACTACTAGCCATCTATCTTCAAGGATAGCCATGATTATGTGAGAAAATGCATCAAGTGTGCCATGTTTGCAGGAAAAGAAAGGCTTGCAACCTTGCCCCTATAGCCAGTCAAAATAGAGAAACCTTTCATGAAGTGGGGTATAGACTTCATTGGAGTGATCAATCCTCCATCTAGTGCAAGACACAAGTGGATAATCACTGCAATAGATTATTTCACTAGATGGGCAGAGGCAATTGCTTTGAAAGAATCAAATGAGAGTGTTGTATTAAGTTTTTATGATGATTTAATTCATAGATTTGGCACTCCAGATTCCATAATATCAGATAATGCATTGGCATTCACATGCCTCAAAGTCTCAGAATGGGAAGTCAAGAATGGAATTTACCTGAATACCAGTTCAAATTACTATCCTCAGGGAAATGGCTTAGTAGAGTCAACAAACAAGAATTTGATTAGGATAATCAAGAAGACCCTGCAGGACAACCAAAGGGATTGGCATACCAAACTAAGGTCTGCCTTATGGTTGGACAGGATTACTCCAAAGAAGATTATTGAGAATTCTCCTTATGTGCTAGTGTATGGCAAAGAGGCCAAGTTGTCCATTTCAACTGAATTGCCAGCTTTGGACTTGGCCACCTAATATGTCCTGTTTGAGGAGGGAGATCCCTTATAGATCAGGTATTCTCAACTAATGGAATTAGAAGAAATCAGAGACAAATTCATGAAGGATATGGAATTACATCAGATTTAGACAAAGAGGAGCTTTGATAGAAGAGCTAGGATCAAAGATTTCAAGGTTGGAGACATAGTCCTCAAGTGGGATGAGTTCAAGTCCAGACCTGGCAGGCATACAAAATTTGATTCATTTTGGGGTGGACCATTTGTTGTAACAGAGTGCAAGGGGTCCAATGATTTTCAACTATAAACCCTTGAAGGAGTTTCCTTGCCAATCTCAGTGAATGGTTTCCACTTGAAGCCCTACTTTGAGGTTAATCCCTCTGTAAATTCTTGTAATTATGTTTCTTGTTTTTCTTTCCCTTTTTTCCTAGGTTAGTTTTCGGCTTTTCAAGAAGTGCCTGTGCACAGGTTTGTCTTTCCAGTTCAAGGTTTGTCCCTCTGTCGAATTTTTGTGCTTAGAAATGACCCCATGCCCAATGGATTGCTTAAGGCCACTAGTTTCCATGTCTAGCAAGCTGACATCCAACAGAAATTGCCAAAATGTTCCCCAAAATTTCCTATCCTATGCAATTTGGCCCAGTCTGCTCTGTCTGGCATTTTTAATCCTATGATTAGCCCCCTGAGAATTTTTATGAAGTTTGTGCCTTTTCCTTGGCCTCTACAGTTGTTTAGTTCTCTAGTTTGAAGGCCATTAAAAAATTCATATGTGAACGTTTAAACCCCCATAAAACACTTTATTAAGCCTTGGCCCTTTCTAATTTAATATTTTACCCTTTTGGGCCACTTATCTCCGAAAACCCACGTGCTATTATTTTCCTAAGGTCCTACCACCTATTTTCCTAAGTTTCCTATGTCCCGACCTTTAATATTTCCCCCGAGCCCATTTTTCAATCGTAGTTAAATCCAACGATTATCGCATAATCGCATGGGATCTTCCGATCCCATGCGATCATGCGACAATCGTTGATATGGTATCGGCATCGTAGTAGTTGCTAGTGGGACCTTCATGCCACATTGTAATGACATGCCAGTTTCCTATTGGTCGCTATGGGATGACTCTGTAGTGGACCTGAAATGCAAGCACTAATACATTTGGGGGCATTTTGCGACGGCTATGTGTCGGAATTGTGACGGCTATGTGTCGCAATAGCAACACCCATAGACGTCGCTATTTTTTAGTCGCAAATTGCGACGTCTATGGGTAGCCGTCGCAATTGCGACACATATCCCGTCGCAATGTGGCTAAGATTTGTTAGCGGCATGGGCGTCGCCCCCCCATCGCATGGCTTCAGAGGGCCGTCGCAATCGCGACGGGCCTCCCAAGCAATTGCGACGGGCGCCTGCATCGCATTACGACGGGTTCCCATCGCAATTGCGACGCCTGTGGGTGGATTAAAAAAATAAAATTTATTTAATACATTGCTAATGAACCACATTAATGCTTTTTTCTTTCAACAAATGAGGACAGCCACTGTAAAGACAACATGATAATGTACACTCACTGTAAGGATAGTCACAAATGAGGACATCTCACAGTGACTGTCCCTTGTGTAATTACCACTTGAATGTATTGCTATTCAGCCACATTAATGCTTTTATTCTTCAACAAATGAGGATAGTCACTCTAAAGACAACATGATAATGTACACTCACAGTGAGTGTACATTATCATGTTGTCTTTACAGTGACTATCCTCATTTGTTGAAGAAGAAAAGCATTAATGTGGCTGAATAGCAATACATTCAAGTGGCAATTACACTAGGGACAGTCACTGTGAGATGTCCTCATTTGTGACTATCCTTACAGTGAGTGTACATTATCATGTTATCTTTACAGTGAGTGTACATTATCATGTTGTCTTTACAGTGTCAATATATGCATTATTACTTAAACTGAAGAGTACTCTAAATAATATGTCATTGTGGAGTTCTGATTGCTTCCAATTTGATATACGCTTGTTCTACTTATGTATCCAGCATCATGTAAGAAAAGTTGATGCTTTTAAAATAGATTCATTTAGCCATGAAATGCCTGTGCATGTTACATACAAGATTCCAAGGCCCAAAACTGATTACTCATTATAATTCATGTACAGAATGATAATCAACCACAACGAGGCATGCGTAGGCGCTGCTTAGATTTTGAGGCATCAGAAGCTCGTAGAAGAAACTTGACCAATGGCTCATGGAATGCAACAAACTTATTGCCTAAAACAGGAGCATTGGTAACCACAGATGATGGTTTTGAAAAGAACACTTCACCATCAATGTCACGTGAGGGAACTGCAATTTCTGATGGCAAGAAACTTGTAGTATATAAGAGAGATGCAGGTACAGATGCTGGGAATACATTGCTAATGAACCACATTAATGCTTTTTTCCTTCAACAAATGAGGACAGTCACTATAAAGACAACATGATAATGTACACTCACTGTAAGGATAGTCACAAATGAGGACATCTCACAGTGACTGTCCCTTGTGTAATTGCCACTTGAATGTATTGCTATTCAGCCACATTAATGCTTTTCTTCTTCAACAAATGAGGATTGTCACTCTAAAGACAACATGATAATGTACACGGGCTGTAAGTGTACATTATCATGTTGTCTTTACAGTGACTGTCCTCCTTCAAGTGGCAATTACACAAGGGACAGTCACTGTAAAGGCAACATGATAATGTAGAGAAACGTTGTCATTTGTATTTTCAACAGTGCCGAGAGAGATTCCCTCCGCAAAATCACAGCTACAATTTCTGAGTACGTTGGGTTTATTTTTCTTTTGTCATTATTATGTAATCTGGTATTCAGCTGTTACAGAGCTAAAATACCCAGAAATGAGGACATATCTGTGTTGAATTTATTGTTAGCGGCTTTGGTTATTTAGAAGTTTAATTTTATTTGTTCATCTTTCAAGCACAAACGTTTTGTGGACCGTAACATCTTCATTGTTTCGGGTATGCAATGAAACAGCCCTAACTTGCAACTACCTTCACGGTACTTGTGTACATTATCATGTTGTCTTTACAGTGACTGTCCTCATTCAAGTGGCAATTACACAAGGGACAGTCATTGTGAGATGTCCTCATTTGTGACAAGGACAGTCACACATGAGGACATCTCACAGTGACTGTCCCTTGTGTAATTGCCACTTGAATGTATTGCTATTCAACCACATTTATGGGCCCGTTTGGACCACAGCACACAGTAGCATCTACAGAGAAGAATATCCCAGGTGTAACAAGTTGTAAGAATATACCAACAGTTCTAAGAAGTTCCCTAGCACATAGTAGCATCTACAAAGAAGAATATACAACATGAGGGCAGCCACTGTAAAGACAACATGATAATGTACACTCATTGTATGTGTACATTATCATGTTGTCTTTACAGTGACTGTCCTCATTCAAGTGGAAATTACACAAGGGACAGTCACTGTGAGATGTCCTCATTTGTGACAAGGACAGTCACACATGAGGACATCTCACAGTGACTGTCCCTTGTGTAATTGCCACTTGAATGTATTGCTATTCAACCACATTTATGGGCCCGTTTGGACCGCAGCACATAGTAGCATCTACAGAGAAGAATATCCCAGGTGTAACAAGTTGTAAGAATATACCAACAGTTCTAAGAAGTTCCCTAGCACATAGTAGCATCTACAGAGAAGAATATGGGTCAACAAGGTTGACTTCAAAGCCATGCAATCTAATGGTAATAGTAATATCATAATTTGACATACTATCATAAATACTTCCTAAATAGACTATTCAATCTTATAAGAGATGGATTCATGAGAACTATTATTTATGAAATATGAGTCAATGACTTTAATTAAAAAAATTACACAATCTAATTCTTGTAAAAATATCAAAATTTGACACATTGAAAATACCTTCCAAAAGTATCGTTAATTGATTAATATGAATCACTACTCATGAAATATAATTTTATAAACCTAATCTAAAAACTACACAATAAAAATCTTAATAGCAATATTGTAAGAAACTATTCCCAAAAGCAAGCCTAACAAAATTTGATGAAAATAATTTTTGTTTCACTCAACTTTGACATTCACAACTTCCTCTTTTATTATAATAAGAAAAAAAATGTCTTTTTAGATATACCTCATGAACCATACTCGAATAATCTATCATTTTTCTTCTCAAAAACATATTTGCAGAGCCTGCTTCTTTTACTTGTTTGTACTTTTATCTCTCTGATGGAAAGGGTTCCTTCAGGACACCTTTTTCCAAGTTCACTGCTTGAGATATTTGAGGAGGGTTCCCCTGCTTGAGTATCCATCCAACCCATATTCGAGTAGTTCTACAATTGCACAGTCTAAATTAATAATACTGACAATTGAATGACGAATGATGATACATAGAATTGATATAAACTAATCCTAAAAACACTAAAACATTATTAATATATTTATATTTCATAAATAAAATTGATATAAAAGATCTGGAAAGATACATTAAAAAATAGAAAAATAGTAATTTATAATAGAAGGAAACTTAAATTGCTATTTAAAAAAAAAACAAGAGTCTTAAATCTTATCATTTTGTGCATTTCTGGTGAAAAATGAACTCTGTACGGCTGTACGGATGGTGGTTGGATGATAAAATTTTCCTGGAAGTTGTAATAGTGACATCTGATGCTTTGGAAGTTGGTTTGATTGATTCTCTTTGTTTTATATCTAAGTTATTTCAAATTTTCTGTGCATTGTTTACAAACCCTCATTTTCAGGGTTTGACTAATGTAAAGACCTTAACTCACGTTTCAACCATTGGAATTCCTTCTTCCTTGGTGGAATGAGAGTTAAGGATGTATATTTGTATATTCTAAAAGCCCTGACTACTCTGCATCACTATTGAACCACATTAATGCTTTTTTCCTTCAACAAATGAGGACAGTCACTGTAAAGACAACATGATAATGTACACTCACTGTAAGGATAGTCACAAATGAGGAAATCTCAGAGTGATTATCCCTTGTGTAATTGCCGCTTGAATACATTGCTATTGAACCACATTAATGCTTTTTTCCTTCAAGTGGCAATTACACAAGGGACAGTCACTGTGAGATGTCCTCATTTGTGACAAGGACAGTCACACATGAGGACATCTCACAGTGACTGTCCCTTGTGTAATTGCCACTTGAATGTATTGCTATTCAACCACATTTATGGGCCTGTTTGGACCACGGCACACAATAGCATCTACAGAGAAGAATATCCCAGGTGTAACAAGTTGTAAGAATATACCAATAGTTCTAAGAAGTTCCCTAGCACATAGTAGCATCTACAGAGAAGAATATACAACATGAGGGCAGCCACTGTAAAGACAACATGATAATGTACACTCATTGTATGTGTACATTATCATGTTGTCTTTACAGTGTATGTCCTCATTCAAGTGGCAATTACAGAAGGGATAGTCATTGTGAGATGTCCTCATTTGTGACAAGGATAGTCACACATGAGGACATCTCACAGTGATCGATTGTCCCTTGTGTAATTGCCACTTGAATGTATTGCTATTGAACCACATTAATGCTTTTCTTCTTCAACAAATGAGGATAGTCACTCTAAAGACAACATGATAATGTACACTCACTGTAAGGACAGTCACAAATGAGGACATCTCACAGTGACTGTCCCTTGTGTGATTGCCACTTGAATGTATTGCTATTCAGCCACATTAATGCTTTTCTTCTTCAACAAATGAGGATAGTCACTCTAAAGACAACATGATAATGTACACGGGCTGTAAGTGTACATTATCATGTTGTCTTTACAGTGACTATCCTCCTTCAAGTGGCAATTACACAAGGGACAGTCACTGTAAAGGCAACATGATAATGTAGAGAAACGTTGTCATTTGTATTTTCAACAGTGCCGAGAGAGATTCCCTCCGTGAAATCACAACTACAATTTCTGAGTACGTTGGGTTTATTTTTCTTTTGTCATTATTATGTAATCTGGTATTCAGCTGTTACAGAGCTAAAATACCCAGAAATGAGGACATATCTGTGTTGAATTTATTGTTAGCGGCTTTGGTTATTTAGAAGTTTAATTTTATTTGTTCATCTTTCAAGCACAAACGTTTTGTGGACCGTAACATCTTCATTGTTTTGGGTATGCAATGAAACAGCCGTAACTTGCAACTACCTTCACGGTACTTGTGTACATTATCATGTTGTCTTTACAGTGACTGTCCTCATTCAAGTGGCAATTACACAATGGGACAGTCACTGTGAGATGTCCTCATTTGTGACAAGGACAGTCACACATGAGGACATCTCACAGTGACTATCCCTTGTGTAATTGCCACTTGAATGTATTGCTATTCAACCACATTTATGGGCCCGTTTGGACCACAGCACACAGTAGCATCTACAGAGAAGAATATCCCAGGTGTAACAAGTTGTAAGAATATACCAACAGTTCTAAGAAGTTCCCTAGCACATAGTAGCATCTACAGAGAAGAATATACAACATGAGGGCAACCACTGTAAAGACAACATGATAATGTACACTCATTGTATGTGTACATTATCATGTTGTCTTTACAGTGACTGTCCTCATTCAAGTGGCAATTACAGAAGGGACAGTCATTGTGAGATGTCCTCATTTGTGACAAGGATAGTCACACATGAGGACATCTCACAGTGATCGATTGTCCCTTGTGTAATTGCCACTTGAATGTATTGCTATTGAACCAAATTAATGCTTTTCTTCTTCAACAAATGAGGACAGTCACTCTAAAGACAACATGATAATGTACACTCATTGTAAGGACAGTCACAAATGAGGACATCTCACAGTGACTGTCCCTTGTGTGATTGCCACTTGAATGTATTGCTATTCAGCCACATTAATGCTTTTCTTCTTCAACAAATGAGGATAGTCACTCTAAAGAAAACATGATAATGTACACTCACTATAAGTGTACATTATCATGTTGTCTTTACAGTTACTATCCTCCTTCAAGTGGCAATTACACAAGGGATTTGTGTTTTCATTTGTGTTTTCAACAGCGTCGTAACCCTCCGCGAAATCACATCGGGATATAAGGGCAAAACAAACAAGAACGTTGTCATTTGTATTTTCAACAGCGCCGAGAGAGATAAACAAACTTAAAACTCAGACTTAAGAAAGATGAAGGCAATGCTTCAAAAGGTCGATGCCCTAAATATGGGAAAACACAATACCACCATTAAACGATGCCCTAGTCACCGTATCAATGCTGCCAGCTCCGTACCAGTATGCTGACTGCTCACTTTCATCCTGTGATAAAGGTAACTTCATTAATCATACTTGAAATGGCAGTATACGAACTAAAGCTGATGAACATTTATAAACTAAAAGTTTAAAACTATAGATTACAAATGTAGTAGTTTCATACGAAAAGAACTTGATGTCTGAAATTTACCATTAGAAGTATCCAAAGGAATACCACAGTACTGTTGAACTTGGAGAATCGGAGATGATCTACACAGCAAGGTTCAACAGCTGTAAGGACTGTTACACCATCTTTAGCATTTGAATACAATTTCTCCTTGGCTTCTGGTGGATCCTCAAAGACCCCCAATGACGTTTTCCCTACAATTATCAATTGTTTGTCAGTATGAGATATTAATAAATAAACATTAATCACAATATTAGGCAAACAATGTTCTTGATGTCTGAATCTAAATCACAGAAAGCTCTAATAAAGCAGTTCTCAGTTTCACATTAAACTAAGTTTCAATTTCAAATGGTTATAATAATTTTTGCAAGTTATAAGTAGCTGGTTATAGTATATGACATAAAAAGAAAAAAAATCATTTCTATTCTTTTCTTCTTTTTCTCTTTCAACGAAGCTTTTGCACCACACAAATGCATACCAAGAATTTCTCAGGAGGTTTCAAGACCATTGCATACCAAACTTCTTCTCTGTAGATGCTACTATGTGTCATGGTCCAAACGGGTCCAAATAGACCTAGTGACTCTAGTAGGTCTCCAAAACCTGTTCTGCAGCAATAACTCTTCAATTTGACAAAGGACCTTATGAACTTATATGTTTTTTGAGTACCCTTTTTGATGTTCTAACAATCCTCCAACTCCCAGACCCTGACTCCACTCCAGCATATCAATGTCCTTATTGAGTCCGTAGACCTAATGCATGCCTTTGGGTGTGGGTTCCAAAACAAGGCATTGAAAATGGGTGCATGAAACCAAGATCAGAGTTTGAAGATTTCCACCATGCTCTAAAGATCTAGATTCAACAAGGTTTGAGGTCCTTTACTTGCCGCTACCCTCTGATCTTGCATAATTCATCAACTCCTAGTCAAGAACATTGAGATTCTTGACCTAGGGCTTGCTCTCGAAATTCTCTGGCTTAGTATCCTATTCCAAAGCTTTTAAAATATGAAAATAAACCCCCTTAACTTTCATTTTACAAAGAACAGAGGATATCCTATGGTTTATTTGCAAGTTAAGGCCATTTGAATGCAATAACCCAAAAAATGAGGGTTTGACAGAACAACAGATAAGAAAAAGGAATAACTTTGATATAAGGTGTCTTGAATCTACCAAATAAACTCTCAAAGCATAAGATATAAATACTCTAACTTCCACACTGGTCTGCCCTCCCTTTCACATCCGTACACTGTACAGTCTTGAAGCAAATGCATAGAAAAGGCTCTGAAATAGTGGCTCTATCTGACAGAGAGTCCATGCTAGGCTTCATGACTAACCTAGAGCACATTCCTTGTTATGGAGGAAGTTTGAATGGTGAAGAACTTATGGAATGGATAGAGGACCTAGATAACCATTTTGACTACAAGTATCTTATTAATAACCATTTTGACTACAAGTATCTTATGGATAGAGGACCTTGATAACCATTTTGACTCATTTAGTATCTTATTGAGCTTCACTTTGTTTCGAGAATATAGTTTAATATTCTCTACTAAACAGGGCCAACCACGTGAAGGTGGAAGCTCATTTGGCCCCACCCCCCTCCCCCTAACATCACTCTACATTCCCCGTTAACATCTAACATTCATTCATTCTTTCAATTATTAATAAAATGTAACATTCAATCAATATCACATGATAACATTCATTAACACATTAGATTCGTTAACACGCAACATTCATCAATATGAAAATAAACACATAATTCATGAACATTCATTAGCACATAATTAAATTCATTGAGACATAAAATTCAGTCATTATCAATTAAGGTATTTAGATGACAATCATTTCTTTTTTCTCTTTCTAATTTTTTTTTCTATGTAAGCTCTAAGAGGAGCATCAGTGTTATCATCAATACCCCCCTCATCAGTTGTTTTGTTCTTTGTTCTTGATGATCTCAAATTCCTATGCTGCTGCAAAGGGGGGTCCTCTACAATAACAAATAAAAGAGTTAAATTTAAAATATTTAATTATAATTGTTACAAGTATTTAATTATTTTAAAGAACATAACTGTGGCGCTCTTTAATTACCTGATCTGGCCACATCATTTTGTCTAGACTCAACCTCAACATGCTCATGAGCACCGACCCCTCGATCCTCTACAGTTGCTATACAAAATGTTACATTAATCCAAACACCAATTGTAATTACATATAAAAATTTTAATAGCAAATGTATACCTCCACCACTAGGATGCACATCATGCGAACCTTCATTATGCATAGATTGTGTAGAAGGATTGTCAGGCTGCATTCCAATATCCTACACATTGTTATCATTGCTTTCTTAAAACAGATATACTCACTTTATATTAGAACTTAACATCAAATAGACTAATTGGTAAAGTATTCAATTTGAAATAAATTTCATTTAGCTTATTTACCTGTGGCTCAGATGCATCATTATTTGAACCTTGCACACTGATTTCAGCTCGTAGCCATTCAGCCACGGCTCTATAGCCTTGTTGGAAGCCAATTCTCTTGTCCTCTTCTGTGAGGCATCTATTGAACTCTGACCCCTACATTTTTGCTTGGTATGGTGAATTTTACTTGCATTGTTTGATCAAAAAAAATTTCCTTGCAATATATAAAAAAATTGATACAAGTTTTGATTTACTAATACTTACAACTCGTGCTTGAAGTTTGGAAAAACCACCAGAGCCGAGCTTGTGTGTCCCATGCTTTTCTAATCTTGCCTTTGTTGCCTTTGATGTGTCAGGCAATCTATGAAAAGTTTGAAATATGTTAGAGACCAGTACAGGAAAAATTTAGAGGTTAATTAGTACATAATTACAGGAAAAATTTAGAGGTTAATTAGTACATAATTACATTCTCAAAAGTATCACATACCTTGCTCTACTCTCTACTGGCGTAATTCCTTTTTTCATGTCAGCTTTATACTTTCCATCCAAAATCAAAGCCTGCCACTCAGCCTCAAGAACACAGGATGGACGCTCGTGCCTTGGGTTAACCTCTAAATATTTCCTGTACTGGTCCCTAATATACTTCAAACATAAACCAGCT
The DNA here is from genome assembly GCA_027943335.1 of Chamaecyparis obtusa. NCBI lineage: Eukaryota > Viridiplantae > Streptophyta > Pinopsida > Cupressales > Cupressaceae > Chamaecyparis > Chamaecyparis obtusa. Next base: position 1,107,917 of record BSBK01003667.1, on the reverse strand, counting down.
TTTTCAAGGAGCTTGTTTCTCTCGAATGCACGAGGTCCAAAAAGCTGGGTCATACTATGTACAAGATCATCCTTCAACTTTTTATCTTGGTTATTCCACCTTTTAAGTAAAAAAAAACATGTTAGACTCATAAATGAAGAGAAGCTACCTTTAATATAGTTCAAGAAATTGATGAAAAGGAAAACTATTCTAGCAATGATATGAAATCAAAATAGTGGTTTGGGGTTTTAGTTAGGATATGATGTTCCACCATGTACGTAGGGTGGGCCCGAATATCCGCAAACACTCATCACCAAGTTTTCGCCAAAAAATATCATTCCCTACAAAATAATCATGGGATCATTAGTCGATGAAGAGTGATCAAAAACTAAATTACTATTATATCACTATAGAATAATAATAACTTTAAAGTACCTGGAACTTTGGCTACTTTTAAGGGAATGCCTTCATCGTCGCTGATGATCAATACGCAATCCTTCACCGTTCCCGTACTAGGAACACGGGAACATCCAGGAAATGATGTTGCATCGGGAGTTGTTGCATCTCCTATTGCAAAAAATGAAAACCATTATCAAATGCCTCCAAGAAATAATACTTCAAGGGAAATAAATTGGTGCAGAGCACCCATGGCACAAACACAATCAAGGGATCTACATCGTAAACACATAACACTTAAACACATAACAAAAGAGAGAAAAAGAGGGATTTGTGTACCAGTAGATGGTGCAACAGTTGGTGCATTTAGGCTGTGTGTTGTTGACATGGCAGTCGGCAAGACATTTGTGGCTGTCTTGGATGGAGGTGGCGTTGTCATATCATCATGGAAAGGAGCTGAAGAATAAAATTGTTAGAGCATGCATAAATATAGAACGCGTGGACTAGCATGGACAAGATTGTTAGAGCATTAAAAAAAAAGATTGTTCGAGCATGTATTGTCAATGATTATGATCATTCCTATATATATTCAGTGGAAAACACAAGTGGGGAATGGAACATGTGATCTACCTGAACCACTTGCAGTACCGGCCTCATCATGGGAATGGGGTTCAAAATTACGCAAATAACTCTGTAAAGATAATGCATCCATATTTTAATTAATGTCATAAAAGAGCATAACATAAAAACCATTATTGAACTCTTGTAATAATTAAAAATTTCATTAATACTTACTTTAAAGTTTTCAGAAGTGCACAACAACTCAACTGCCCTGTCTTTTATTTCCTGAGTCTGAGGATGTATGGATACCAAACGTAGAAGTTCTTTCCCAATTTTCTTTAGCAGCTTTTTAATGGAACCGATCGGGTCATCGGTCTCTGCTAAATCAATAAAAAAAGGGTCCACAAGGGGGGACTCCTGAGGGACTGCAGGTTGCTTTCCCTCTCTCCGACCACCGGCCCTCTGTGACAACAATAGTATTAGTATTATCAAAATTACTCCAAAACAATGAAGAAAATAACATTTAAAAAAATAACATTTTGCTTCTATCTAGTTTGCACAATTACAATGAGTTTTACCTGCTCATGTGTAGATGAGCTAGGAATATCGTCACCATCACCTTCGGGCGGTTGCTCCATATTGTGCCCCTGTGTCAAAGATCAAGTATAAAAATGTTAGCCAAAAATTTAATAACTAAATGGTATGTTGGAGTCATTGATTAGAAGTTGGTTTAATAGTATGTACCACCCCCATGATAGTAGCCTCGTTTGTAGTTGAAACTTGTAGCTTTTAAATAGATAATGAATAAACTATGTAACCATTTAAGACAAATATATTTCTATCAAGAAATGAATATTAAATACATTAAGGATTGATGGCATACCTTTAAATTTCATCATCATCATCCTCATCATCATCATCATCATCATCATCATCATCCTCATCATCGTCGTCATCATCATCGTCGTCGTCATCGTCATTGTCGTCGTTGTCGTCATCATCAACATCATCATCATCAACATCAACATCATCTTCATCATCATCATCAGTAGCAGCATCATCGTCATCATCTTCTTCTTCTTCTTCATGAAAATTTGTCTCAGGAACATCATCCAATAATTGTCGATCGTGATCATCATCTACATCATCTTCTACTTCTTCGGTATCTTCTTCTTCCATCGCATTATACTTTATCGGCCTTCCTCTCGGTTCATGTCTAACAACAAATGACCAACCCGGTTTATGTGAAACCTCTGAGTAAAATACCTGCTCACATTGGCTTGGAAGAACATAGGGCTCATCCCCAACTGGCTCAAACGACTTTGTATTAACCATTGTAAATCCATTATCATGTTCAATAACAGTTCTATTAGGATCATTTGGATTAAGTCGTAGCCTGTACCATTTGACAACGAAGAGTACTAATTTGAAGGAACTAAAGTCGCACTCAAGTATATCATCCAAAATGCCATAGTATTTATTTTTAGACTCTTGAGGATCTAAGTCATTTCTAGATGAAATATTAGTCACTTGAAAGACTGCAGTTATTCCAGAATCACAAGTTTTCTTCGTGTCATCCAACACTTTGACGCAAAATTTTTGACCATTACAGAACATACCCTTGTGGTGTTTAACCTGCAATAATATGTGAAACATGTCAAAATTATTATATCGTGAGTTGATAAACATACGGATGATTAATAATTTTGTACGTACCTAGAAATCTCTTAAACCATATGCTAAATCTATTTCCCTTTGCGTAACATTAGAATCTCCATTACGATGAGCTTCTTTAACCAATGAAGATACACCTTCCCATTTTAATGTGTGACCAGAATGTTGACATCATTCAATCCATACCGTCATCCAATGAAGATTGTTTGCAATATACAAATGTAGTGCATCCCACTCTCGAGCAACTGTACAAAAAAAAAATAGACGACTTACAACCGATTTATTTTGAAGATTAAGAAATAATTTATTACAATAACATCTTATAATTTATTACCTGTCACTTTCCTCAATCTACCTTTCCCCATCAAGTACTCCCCTTTGAATTTTTTAAAAGGGTCGAGATCCCAAATGCGATCTACATGGATATTTGAAGCAAACTTAGGAAGATATTCAGTAATGTACACCATAGTTTGGTATACCATGTATCCCTCTACCATAGAACCCTCAGGATGTGCTCTTTGTCGAACCAAAGCCTTCAAATATTTCAAGTGCCTCTCAACCATCCACATTGACCTAGTGTGTCCAGGTCCACACAATTCAATCTCCTCAACTTGGTGTATGAGGTAGTGTTCTTGTGCATTGAAAAAAGTTGGAGGTAGACACTTTTGCATTTCACATAGTAAATGAGGAATTCTTCTCTTCCAATAGTTTATATCTTCTTTATGGATTTCTTTAGATGACAACCACCTACATTAAGAGATTCAAGTCAAAAAATATATATAAATACGAGACTTTACAGAATAATATACAATAGATTACATAGCAAGAAAAACAAATCGTGAATATAATAAATATATACAACAAATTGAACAGATATTACTGCTTACCTCATGTATTTTCCAAGATCATATATCACTTGTTTGATGTTATTGTTGAAGTGCTCTGGGAGAGATAGAGGTAGCACGTACTGCAGTAATTATAAACCAATCATTTCATTATTTTCTAACATAACATAATGAATAGTACACGTAGTTTATGAATATATTGTAAATACAGAAGAACATAACTTACCTTGATGAAAGTATGCCAATCATGCGTTTTGAGCCCTGGCCCAAATTCACTTTTCTTTGATATGAGATTGCTTATGTTCCCAGCAAATCCTGTGGGAAATCGAATTTTTCGTATGACTTCTTTTATGGCATCACTTTGCTGCTCCGTTAATAACCAAGGAAGGGCACTTATATTAATCTGATCTCTATTGCTATTTGAGTGAATGAAATTCTTCAGTGCATGATTGGATTCATGAATGTCATTACAAATTTTGACAATTTTTTCTTTGTCACGCCTTCCATCCAGTATTTTCCACAATGTCTCTGTTATATTCTTTCCAACATGCATAAGATCAAACAAATGCACAATTTGTAGGTCCTCGTAGTAGGGAAACCTACTAAATTGTCTGGGATAGCTTTTTAGTCCCTTTGGAAGGTTGTCAGTAGTGCCTTGACGACCTTCACGATCATCAATTACATAATTAGTAAACAAAAATCACAATAGAAATATATAAATTACAAACATAAACCATTAAGTGGAACGACATTACCTCGACGATTAATTCTATTATATTCCAACTTCCATAGGCGAGGTGTCATTCTTCATGGCTTTGATGTAGTCTCTTCTTTCCCATTGAAAAGATGTTTTTCCATACTTCGATACTTATGATTCCTGTGGAGGAAGTGTCTGTACTCATCAAACACATGCTTTCCTAAACTTTTTGAATGACGAGATTTCATCTTTGGACCACAAACTGGACATGCAAATTTTCCCTTTGTTTGAAGACCTACAAGATAATGATATAATTGGATTATTAAATATGTTGATTTTTATAATTAGAATTATCATGCGCAACTTGAATTCACTATAACATACCACAAAAATGTGTTAGCCCTGGGGCATCATGTATTGTCCATACAAGTATTGCATGGAATTGAAATTGTCTTTGTCCTATTGGTCTAGACACGTCATACATAGTGACACCATTCCATAACTCCACCAACTCGTCAATAAGAGGCTCAATATATACATTCATATCTTTAACTTGATATTTACCTACTTGAATGAACAGTAACATTACATAATTATTGTGACCATTTTACTGTAAGATTTGTAAGTACATGTAAATTAATAACTATCCAATGATAAAATACCTGGAACAATCATTGCCAACATAATGTGCTCCCTCATTATTGACATCCACGGAGGAATGTTATTGTTGATAACAAAAATAGGCCACACCGAGCAAACAGATCTCATCTCTCCAAATGGATTGACACCATCCGCTGCCAATGAAAGCCTGAGATTATGAGGTTCTTCTTTGAAGTGTTGCCACTTTTCCTCTATGTGCATAAATGCCGAACCATCCGCAGGGATTCGAACAATGTCACTTGACTTCTATTGCGTGCATGGTAATCCATAAATTGTGCCAAGCTAGTACACCTGAATAATTGTCGCATCCGTGGAATAATGGGGATGTAACGAAGAACCTTGTGAGGCACCTTTTTTTTTATTCGATCTGTTCGATATCTACTCGTATGACATACAGGGCATTGTGTTGCAAATTCATGTTCTTTATAATATATAATATGATCATTGGGACAAGCATGTATTGCTTGATACTCCATTCCAATATCTTTCATAATAGCAGATAATTCTCGATATGAGCGAGGTAGAATATTTGATGGTGGTAACAAAAACTCGCCTATCAATCTACAGCAAAAAATATAAGTTGTTAATATAAACAATATTAGTGGTACATTATTCACCCTTTGTTAACTATAAAGACATATATGACATACCTTAACATACGTGACATTGTTATGTTGGATAAACCATTCATAACCTTCAAGTTCAACAACAACAATACAGCAGAGAGAAGAGTTGTTTGGGAGTCTTTGTATAGGGGCTCGTATGCCTTCTCAAGTAGAGGTACATCGAGGCTATCATCATCATCATGATCAGATCCGCTTGGACTAAATGTGTCATGGATCAATGTATTTATACCATCATCTTCAATTGTGTTTTCTGGCGCATGATCGTCATCTTCCATGGGATCATTATCTTCACCTTGGATATTCGCACCCCCATGTTCCTCCATATCATGTACTTCCCTGGGGAGATCAACCTATATAAAATTGATTAACATAAATAAACCATGATCTTCAACTCATCATCAAGTGATTTCATATGTATATAAATTGTTAAAATGATATAATGAACAACTTACCAGTCGATGATAGTCATGCCCCCCTTCAATGTGACCATTCTCCCTACAATGTCTCTTAACTGTTTTGATTAGCAGTCTTCTACGGTTTAAGCCCTTACAAATTTTTCAGGGACAATAACATTTTCCATCACCTTTTCTTTTCAAGTTAGACCACAATCTAGCGATTGTCTCCCTATTTTGTTCTTCACTTATATTATCTGACATGATCGTTCTTCACAGGAAGCAAAAATTGGGCTATGAAAACTTCGGTCTACAACTTTCAGTGACTAAGCAAAATTGTCAAAAGTACACAAATCTTCTTAGACCTAGTTAAATCCTTTAATATTTTAAAAGTCTAGTTAAAATATACATTAGATTAAAAAATATACAATTTTCATGCCTGAGCACGTGGCTACGACTAGTGCAATGGTCTTCTTGCTTAGCTCTAGAAGCTCTCTAGCAATCAAAACATATAAGCTACAAGGCCTAACAGCAATTTCAAAACATATAAGCTACAAGGCAAGACATATTACATGACATGGCAAAAGGATTAAAATATACATTAGATTAAAATATATACAATTTTCAAACCTGAGCGCATGGCTATAACTCGTGCAATGGTCTTCTTGCTTAGCTCTAGAAGCTCTCCAGCAATCAAAACATATAAGCTATTAGAATTCATTAACTTTCTGTAATTGGAAAACTCTATTTGATATTAGACCGTAAACTACTACTATTCTCTCCATAAGAACTAAGTACAAAATTCTTTCAAGTTCACATCCATGATTCCCTTTAGATTAAAATATACAGCAAAAATAAGCTAAAAGTCTAGTTAAAATATACATTAGATTAAAAAATATACAATTTTCAAACCTGAGTGCGCGGCTATAACTCGTGCAATGGTCTTCTTGCTTAGATTTAGAAGCTCTCCAGCAATCAAAACATATAAGCTACAAGGCCTAATAGCAATTTCAAAACAAGGGTCATGAAAAGAACCAAAAACAATGTGTGCAAACAATACCTTGTGAAGTGGTATAGACAATTAGAAGATGCTACTATGTGCTAGGGAACTTCTTAGAACTGTTGGTATATTCTTACAACTTGTTGCACCTGGGATATTCTTCTCTGTAGATGCTACTGTGTGCCGTGGTCCAAACGGGCCCATAAATGTGGTTGAATAGCAATACATTCAAGTGGCAATTACACAAGGGACAGTCACTGTGAGATATCCTCATGTGTGACTGTCCTTGTCACAAATGAGGACATCTCACAGTGACTGTCCCTTGTGTAATTGCCACTTGAATGAGGTCAGTCACTGTAAAGACAACATGATAATGTACACATACAATGAGTGTACATTATCATGTTGTCTTTACAGTGGCTGCCCTCATGTTGTATATTCTTCTCTGTAGATGCTACTATGTGCTAGGGAACTTCTTAGAACTGTTGGTATATTCTTACAACTTGTTACACCTGGGATATTCTTCTCTGTAGATGTTACTGTGTGTCGTGGTCCAAACGGGCCCATAAATGTGGTTGAATAGCAATACATTCAAGTGGCAATTACACAAGGGACAGTCACTGTGAGATGTCCTCATGTGTGACTGTCCTTGTCACAAATGAGGACATCTCACAGTGACTGTCCCTTGTGTAATTAAGTATTGTGGGGAAGCATTCTAAATAACCAAAGCTGCTAACAATAAATTCAACACAGATATGTCCTCATTTCTGGGTATTTTAGCTCTCTAACAGCTGAATACCAGATTAAATAATAATGACAAAAGAAAAATAAACCCAACGTACTCAGAAATTGTAGCTGTGATTTTGCGGAGGGAATCTCTCTCGGCGCTGTTGAAAACACAAATGACAACCCGCTTGATTTTGCAGAGGGAATCTCTCTTGGTGCTGTTCAAAACACAAATGACAACCCGCTTTGTTCAAAACACAAATGATAACCCGCTTGATTTCACGGAGGGAATCTCTCTCGGCGCTGTTGAAAACACAAATGACAATGTTCCTTTTTTTTTTGCACTTATATCCCAACCAACATAAGGTCCATTTGTAATACAACATGATAATGTACACTTACAGTGAGTGTACATTATCATGTTGTCCTTAGAGTGACTATCCTCATTTGTTGAAGAAGAAAAGCATTAATGTGGCTGAATAGCAATACATTCAAGTGGCAATTACACAAGGGACAGTCACTATGAGATGTCCTCATTTGTGACTGTCCTTACAGTGAGTGTACATTATCATGGTGTCCTTAGAGTGACTGTCCTCATTTGTTGAAGAAGAAAAGCATTAATGTGGTTCAATAGCAATACATTCAAGTGGCAATTACACAAGGGACAATCACTGTGAGATGTCCTCATGTGTGACTGTCCTTGTCACAAATGAGGACATCTCACAATGACTGTCCCTTGTGTAATTCAAGTGGCAATTACACAAGGGACAGTCACTGTGAGATGTCCTCATTTGTGACTATCCTTACAATGAGTGTACATTATCATGTTGTCTTTAGAGTGACTGTCCTCATTTGTTGAAGAAGAAAAGCATTAATGTGGTTCAATAGCAATACATTCAAGTGGCAATTACACAAGGGACAATGTCATGAGCCGTGACATATTGAACTTAGTATAATAATAAAATGATTAGATGATATATAATAATCTATTATTAACGGTATATAACAATAATATATAATTATTATCAAAAGATAATAATAATATATAGTTAGCATAATAAGTAATATGTTAATTAAATAATATTAAAATATTAATAAATAATATAATTATGATTATAATTATAATATAAATTAATAATAAATAATTATTAATAAATTATATATATTATATTATAATAATATATTAAGTAATAATATTAAATCAATTATTGATATAATAATTTTAATATATAAATAATATTAATAAACCTCTCAATATAAAACAATATGTTATCACTATAATAATATTTATTATAATATTATTAATATTACTAACATCATTAATTATAATATTTAATAATAACAATAACATTAATAATAATAATAATAATAATAACGTTTAAAGCAATATCGAATATCTGTAATCGATATACATCTACATTAAACATCTGCATTATCTATCACGATGAGGAATGAAGAAGTGATACAACAATCACTAGTCATTACACATCGATACCATGAGAGGATGATTAATGAACCAAATACTATGAAGTCAAGATCAACATGATATGAATAAGGGATAGGTCGCTATGTGTTTCAGAAGATGTATTGATAAGCAAGAAGGATAACCATTCATATATTATAAATAATCATTAATTGCACAAGTTTAGACAATGACATATCCGATAAAGCAATATCAAACATGGAGACCCGCTAGCAAATATGCACCATCACTTCCTATGTTATCATGACAATAACATAAACTAGATTGAATTCTACTATCTATATCAATAGACACCACATAGGAGGATATCGACTAAAGGATTGAAAGATTATCGATTGTCTGAGATAAACCACATCTTGTAGAAACACAAAAGCATCAGTGATTATATCACAAGCTATTGATGAATGAGGCATCAGTCATGGATAATAAGTACAATGTATCCTTAAGTATTAACAGGAATGGAAGTCAATTTGAAGATCAAACTCCATTACCAGCAATCAACCAATAAATGGACAATTATCAGAAAATGATATCGACTTATATCAGAGTAGAAAGATTGGATATAATCATAACAATATGGGATAAGGCAAGAGTTAATATCGATTGACTAAATACTAATGATAGTTAGACCAAACTAATACAAACACAATGGATGTTAACTACTGGTTGCACTACCAATTAGGGAAGATTACCTTCATAAAAAGATTTGATATTGAGTCAATCTGGGAGTTATCTATGATCAGAAAATAATGAAATAATATTATGTGAACTGTCGGATTATGGAAAGGTGTGATTAACAAAGGGACATGGAGGAAGAAACAAGACACGTCTCATTCATAGCATCTCTTCATTTGTTAAAGACAATATAAGAATGCATTCTCGTCAGTCACTCAAGGCATCATTAGAACTTTATTTACTTATCCATATTTGGATATACTCAATAGAGCATCTGCCTTTGGCAGTTTGGTTTCAAGTTTATCATTGCAGATCAGAGACAACACCATGATTGCACAGATAGAAAGGATAGTCAGAAACAGCATCAATATTTGAAGTTGCAAGCATATAATTTAGAATCTGAAATAGCAACATATCACTCATAGCGATATTACACATTTGCATAATTACATCATCATATCAAACACAGCAAATACATTGCTGTAAGCAATACTTATTGATTGTATATCGATATTGTTTATATCAGACATAGCATCATTATACTATCACTATAAGTGATAGGAAACATCATATTCATAGCATATTTCATATCATTATATCCGACAGTGCTATTAAACATATTGGTATCAATATCATCTTGCACACATATTGTGATTGAATCTGAAATAGCGGTTGATATCTTAAGTAACCTCCATTACAGACAATCACTGTGATATGTCCTCATGTGTGACTGTCCTTGTCACAAATGAGGACATCTCACAATGACTGTCCCTTGTGTAATTCAAGCGGCAATTACACAAGGGACAGTCACTGTGAGATGTCCTCATTTGTGACTGTCCTTACAGTGAGTGTACATTATCATGTTGTCTTTAGAGTGACTGTCCTCATTTGTTGAAGAAGAAAAGCATTAATGTGGTTCAATAGCAATACATTCAAGTGACAATTACACAAGGGACAATCACTGTGAGATGTCCTCATGTGTGACTATCCTTGTCACAAATGAGGACATCTCACAATGACTGTCCCTTATGTAATTCAAGCAGAAATTACACAAGGGACAGTCACTGTGAGATGTCCTCATTTGTGACTGTCCTTACAGTGAGTGTACATTATCATGTTGTCTTTAGAGTGACTGTCCTCATTTGTTGAAGAAGAAAAGCATTAATGTGGTTCAATAGAAATACATTCAAGTGGCAATTACACAAGGGAAAATCGATCACTGTGAGATGTCCTCATGTGTGACCTTTGTGAAGGCAAGTGCCAATTTGTACCCAAGTTACCAATATTGTGGCAAAAGTGGGAATGAAGCATTTAGGGGTCAAATTGGGCAAAGAAGTGTAGAAGTGGCCTATGTGAGGTCTAAATAGCCTAACTAAGTCATGGTTAGGGTCTTATGGTGTTTGAACAATAAGTTTTGAACCAAAATCCCAAAGGTTGTAACAAGTTGTCAATGTTGTCATTCACAACATTGACAACATTTGTGCAAGGGAGCATTTTCGAGTAAGATGGTTATGTAACTATATGAAACCATTGAATTAGGCATCAGATCAACTATAAGAGGCCTCCATCGATCTGTGCAAAAGGTTGGGGGGAAAAAAATTTGGAATTAAGAAGATTTGTAGAGTAACACGGTTTTAGTGAATTCTTGAGTTTTTTTGTTTCTTTGTTTTCAGTTGATTAATGGATTAGATAGCTCGCAGTGTCTATTGGAAAAGTTAGTACAAGTTGTTTTTTTATTTTGTGTTGTGTTTTTTTTGAGTTTTGAAGCATTCCAACTAGTTTGTTAATTCTTTTGTTAAGTACCCTATCATTAGTTTGAACCAGGCAGGTTGAACAAATGGAGTCTTAGCTCATCATTCCATTGTCAATTTTGTACGGGCTCTTGGAATGGGTGAGGAGACTCCATGTACTATATGTTTGGAAGGAGGGGCCCTGGGAAGCTCATTTTCTATGTTTGCAATGATGTCCTAGGTGAGTCAGTTGAGCACAGTTAGGGATGACAAATCATTACAAGAAGATTACAACAAGTTGAATGCATTGGTTGCTTCAACTAAAATCTCATGGAGAGGTAGACACACATCTAAAGAAGCCCCAAGTCAAATTAGAAGATTGGGTGAGTTTCTTTGGCTGCTAAGAAAACAAACTCTTAGTCAGACTGTCCAAGTTGTGTCAAAATACTTGTTTTCAGGCATGGCTGTAGCAGTTGGTGTACAAAAAATCTAGGAGGAGAAGACCTTAGATATCTTGGAGTTCTCAATAAAGGGCATCTGAATCCTAAGCCCTTTAGGTGGCTTAATATAAACAAAAAGGCTTGACAAAGGCCTAATTGCTAGCAGCCTATTTTTGGGTGCAATTGGCATGGTTTGATGAACCGGATTGAAGTACTGATGAAAAGTATAGGTGAAGGAGTAATATTGAAACCAATAGATGTCCTAGTGGCCAGCCTCTCCATGGATTAAAGTTCTAGTTGAATGTGTTTCAATTTGTGAAGACAAGACTAGGAGTGTCCTAGTAGCTAGATTGGTATTGAGCAGAGTTCGTTGTATTTCTTGTTGGTGTGCACTAGTTGAAGGAGTGGGATCTTGGGTAGAGATACCTAAAGAGTGTAGGGATAGTTAAGTACCCTATCAAGTCAAAACATTGGCCTAAAGAGACCCTAGTGAAGGATAGGGAGTGAGCAAGACAAAGTGTTACATCAATTAACAAGATCATTTTTTGGTAATTGTGTACATTATCATGTTGTCTTTACAGTGACTGTCCTCATTTGTTGAAGAAGAAAAGCATTAATGTGGTTCAATAGCAATACATTCAAGTGGAAATTACACAAGGGAATATCACTATGAGATGTCCTAAGTGTGACTGTCCTTGTCACAAATGAGGACATCTCACAGTGACTGTCCCTTGTGTAATTGCCACTTGAATGAGGACAGTCACTGTAAAGACAACATGATAATGTACACAAGTACCATGAAGGTAGTCGCAAGTTAGGGCTGTTTCATTGCATACCCGAAACAATGAAGACATTACAGTCCACAAAACATTTGTGCTTGAAAGATGAACAAATAAAATTAAACTTCTAAATAACCAAAGCCGCTAACAATAAATTCAACACAGATATGTCCTCATTTCTGGGTATTTTAGCTCTCTAACAGCTGAATACCAGATTACATAATAATGACAAAAGAAAAATAAACCCAACGTACTCAGAAATTGTAGCTGTGATTTCGCGGAGGGAATCTCTCTCGATGCTGTTGAAAACACAAATGACAACGTTCTTGTTTTTTTTGCCCTTATATCCCGATGTGATTTCGCGGAGGGTTACGGTGCTGTTGAAAACACAAATGACAACGTTCCTTTTTTTTTTTGCCCTTATATCCCGACAACATCACAATTGCAAGTTAGGGCTGTTTCACTGCATACCTGAAACAATGAAGACGTTACGGTCCACAAAATGTTTGTGCTTGAAAGATGAACAAATAAAATTAAACTTCTAAATAACCAAAGCCACTAACAATAAATTCAACACAGATATGTCCTCATTTCTGGGTATTTTAGCTCTCTAACAGCTGAATACTAGATTACATAATAATGACAAAAGAAAAATAAACCCAACGTACTCAGAAATTGTAGCTGTGATTTCACGGAGGGTTACGGCGCTGTTGAAAACACAAATGACAACGTTCTTGTTTTTTTTTCCCTTATATCCTGATGTGATTTCGCGGAGGGTTACGGCGCTGTTGAAAACACAAATGACAACGTTCTTGTTTTTTTTGCCCTTATATCCTGATGTGATTTCGCGGAGGGTTACGGCGCTGTTGAAAACACAAATGACAACGTTCCTTTTTAATTTTGCGCTTATATCCCGACAACGTCGCAATTGCGACAGTGCCAAATGTATTGTCGTCGCAAATTGCGACGGTGTCGGGCTATATTTGAAAAAAAAAAGCCAAAACCGCATGACATTTGCCTACCGTCGCAAATTGTCGTCGCAATTTCACCCCAAATGTATTAGTGTTAAGGTAGGCCTCCAGTGGAATAAGATCTACGGTGATCGCATGTTCGCATGGAATCTTCCGATTCCATGCGATCATGTGATAGCCGTTGGATCTGCTTTATCGCTAAGTCTCCGACGGTGGGTCCTCGGGTGGTGATGTGTTCATTTTTTAGTGGTCGGCTGGGTGATGACAGGACTATCTGTGGGTCTGATGGTTAGTGGTTCTGTAGAGGCGCCAGTTGATCCAAGATCAACGGTGGTCACATGACCGTATGGGATCTTCCAATCCCATGCGATCATGCGACCACCGTCCGATGCAGGGACCAGATTCTTTAACTTCTGAGGTGTCAATTGACTGTAACGTGCTTGTTTTCTATTGGCTCTTGACTGATGATGTGGCTTTTTGACTTTTTCAAGAAGGAATTGCAATATCTTTCGCAGGGTTTTCTTCTGTTTGTTCCTGTTGATTGAATGCGAAGGCGCAGGTAGCTCAAAATTTATGTTTTCAGGGGCGGTTGCAGTTGGAATAGATGAGGAAAAGATCTGGGTAGCCATTTTTAGTGGATTCTTACTTTATGAGAGTACCAGATTTGAGCATTCATGGTGGCCTGACTTATAGAGAGGTAGTTGGATCAAGGTTTTTTGTCTGCAGGCAGATTCAGTACAGGGATGGACACTCAAAGAGATATCTGATCGGTTGAGATATTTTCATGAGCATTTATGATCAGAAATGAAAGGTAGTTAGGGTTTGATTATTATATGCAGAATTATGTAACCCTAATTAGGTTTTTGACTCCTACCTGCATGCAGTTGAGATGTATATATTGTTTTTTTTAAAGCTTTTAGAGAAAAGAGTTTATAGTTTGTAAAAAGAGAGTTCATCTTTCTAAGAAGTTATTTGAGGCATTCTTTTTGCCCTCTGGCTTCTACAATTGTAACCTTTCATTGACTATTTGGATATTGCAAAGTGTATTGTGACATTATTTGATGTCCCCTATACCTTCTTGTTTGAATTTTCTCTTATTGAATTCAGTATATGTATGTTTCAGTGATATTTTTAGGGTTCTTGATCCCTCTTTCTTTCTACAATTTATGTGTATGCTTGTGAATGATATGATTTGAATGCTTTTGTGGGTATACTTCCACTCTTGGCAATCTGTCTCATTCTTATACCCAATTGCAGAGGTGAATGTTTGTTTGCAGGTTATAGTTTGTGTCTAAATTCTTAGGAGTGGTACTGCTTTGTGAAATTTCTCTTTTTCCCTGCATAGCATCTCTTTATTGCAAACCCCTCTATAAAATATTGATGCAAGCCTATTCATTGAGTTGTGATCTCCTAGACCTACGATTGTGTACTGATTTCATCCTTTATACTGCAATTCATACCATATTTTTGATGTATCACCTAGTAGGATAGTTTTCTTTCAGTCATTTCCCTTTCTCGCATTCCTTCTATCCCTTTCCCTCAAAAGTTTTACTTTTCCTATCTAGAAGCAAATTAAGGTGATTATCCAAGAGGAACCAGCCTAGAACCTGGAGGTCTCATCTCAGTTAGCATAGGTCCCACAACCTGGAGCTGATTCCCATGTTATACTAGGTTATCAAGACTACGAGAGCTTGAAACAAGGGTGCAAACTTAGTGTATAACAATAATATCTATACTCCTCATTCATACCTGCAATGGAGTCTCCTTTAGACCTATTGAAATGCTGACAAAAAATCACTTTGACTTTATCTTTTGGTAGATCAAATGAATCCATTTAACAAACCTATCTATGTAGTAAGGTACTACTAAGAAAAATCTTTCCAATAATTATAATGTTAATATATATTAAGTTTATTATGACTTTGTATTTTTAGTTTTACTAAACATAGATATTTCACCGTATGTCTACCTCTATGTTTGACGCTTATGCAAAAATAGTAAATGAGAGAAAAAAAATTCTAAAAAATATCTATGCCCTAGTTATTGAATTTCTCTTTCTATCAAAAAAAATAAAAAATGAAATTGGACAAATACACGACAAGTTATAAGCTATCTAGTCAAGTTATGTCAAAATTACAGTTTAGTCAACTTCAAACGTTAATAAAATATGCAATAATCATGATAATGTCATCAAACCAATTGCATGCCCTCCGTATGGATGTTACAAAACTAAATTCGAAAGAAACACATTGATATCTATTTTAGAAAAAAAGTTATGCTCTATGAAAACAATGTAACTCTTTGAAAATGACATTTTTAGCAACATAACAATTTTCGTGGGAGAAAGAAAAAACCATTCAAATCAATTCAAAAATAAAAATAAAAAATATATTTACATTCTAGATAGAAAATCCTAAAAGACTCTAATTTACTTCATCTTCCAATTTCAAACGGTTTAACGACAATATGCATTTGAATCTGAATTTATTTTTCAAAGTGTACAATTCAGTGTCCGTTCAGGCAAAAATGTGTAACCCGCTATTGTGGGTTCACCCATCGTCAATAGAAGATCTACCATGGGTAGGTCAGCAACATAGTCACCTTTCATAGAAACAACTTTTGCAACCACACAACATGCTTACCGGTCATCCAAATAATTCATGGTTATAACCATGAGCTCAACACATCATCAACAACATAATTATATGATCGTGCCACCTAACTCACCATATATTTTTTGAACCCATCAAGTCACTCATTGCTTGTCACAATTCAATCAATCATAACCCACACAAATCATACATTCAACAGTTGCAATCATACAATTATCATCTAGAGACATTCCCAAGTCTCACTTAAGAATCACGACCACTGGAACTACTTGCAACACATTGTTTATCCTTGTCACATACTTGGCAACACACTAAGAACACTAGGTCAATACTTGACATCAATGACAACACAATAACTGATCATCACAATCACCACATATGTACTGATCACATCACTGCATCAATTATGCTAATAGTAAATCCAATACATTAGATACATAATAAATGAACAGTCTAATTATAAATAAATTCCTACTTAATTATGTGTATAATATAAATATTTTGTTCTTCTATTTTCCCTCTACAATCTAGTGCATTGTTCTTGAATATATTGCTATTTGCACTTATATGTTTTTTATTATATAAGTGGGAAAAGATTTGTTATCCTAGAAACAAAATAATAATTCAAAACATCAACACAGGGAAATAGAAACCAGCTAAGAAAAAACAAGAAGTATTAGACCACTAGTAACCCTCATATGAATTGGTATGTTTCTCTTTAGAAACCAAATCATATCATGAGCAACACTATAGTAAAAAAATTAACAAATATTTTCTTCACTTATATAGCAATACTCATTGTAATACTTGTATATTTTGCAATGAATCAAATATTTTCTTCATTGATATTGCATTAATCTATTGTGATGCATGCATCAAATTTTACATTTGTGTAAAATTGTAATATTTACAAAGAGAATTTATTATCGTGATAAGATGAATTAAAATGTTCTTTTATTTTTATACTAGTTTCCTTTTGATGTTAAATTATTTCATTTCTTGCATCTATCATATCTTCATTTTAAAATATATTTATGTATATATGTATGTATCACACACACACACATACACACACATGTGCGCACTTTGACTGGGAGCTATGAACCGGCGATGCCACAAATGGGGGACCTCATCCCCAATGGGATTTGAACCTTGATGGTGAGAATAACAATACAACAACTTAACCATCAAAACATGCCACTGTTGGCTAAAATTTCTTTCTAAATATCAATTAATTTAAATTTATGCAATTTTATTAGTATATGGTATCCTTAATTCACATCTTTTTTTTTGCAAATTAAAAAATCACTTTCTAATCTAACATCAATTTAATAACAATTTTAAGTTCATTTTATCAAATCCTAATTGAGACCAATTTCAAATTTAATTCATCATAGCCATTTATTTTCCAATAAAAAATGAAATGAAGTTTGGATCTTCACCATCTATTGCCTCAAGAAGATATACACCCCCTATTCTACACAAGATTCTCACACATTTTAAATCCCTTATTTTTCAAATCACATATCTACATACAATTCCCACAAGTTTAGAATCAAATGCTTGTAACAATGATACATCTACATAATCCTTCTCACATATATGCGAGAAATTTCTTGATCTAAACCCTTTGTTCAAATTGAGATTTAATTTCAATCTTCAATTTCTCTTAACCCATATCTCATCTATTTGCACCTCTCGCAAATTATCATTTGTAAACCTCTAATTCCTTAACTAAGATAATCAATCTTGAAAATATCATCCAAGATATAATCTCAACCCTCCATTTTACTCATCTCAAATCTATAAATCTAGACTATCCTCATATGTCTTCATCAATGAAAAACATTTGTAAATATATACTATAATATGGAGAAATCTCCAAGAACAAACCAATGCATCAGTGTATAACATCAACACACCCATCACCTAGAATAATTTAGAACAGTCGTATTTCTATAAATTTACATCAATTTATTTACCTTTGATTTATATTCTGATCTAAAATAAAAATGACACATTACACTTGCATTTAATCATTTTTACACATCTTTAATTATGCATTTTTTATAATTATATTAAAATTTTGTATCAATAACTTTATATCTCCATAACTATTCTTTACCTATAACATTTTAAATAAAATGAATATTGAAAAGAGACAAGTGAATAGCTCTCTTTAAGATCACACACATATATATATTCCTTAGAATAACACTGCTTTGACAACCATAAAGTTTGCAATCCTGTTAATTTTTTCATAATTTAATAAAAAATAGTTGATTATCCGGAGCCTCCTCCTTCAGATGGTACTGCATTAGTTTTTTAGGGGTTTTCTTTTTCGGAGCAATGCCCAAGTTTAATATAGTTTCTGCTTTCCGAACTAGGCTCATATGAGACACTTCGGGGAGAGATTTTTTAAATCCTCCAAACTATTTTTTGATTCTATGTACTTATCTTTTTAAATAATTAATGGTAAACTACTTTTCATTAAAAAAAATAGTTAATCTCTAGCCTGCAGTAAACCAATGATAAAATTAAAATAAAAAAGTCTTTGAATATATTTAAAATCTTTTTAAAAACACAAACTAAATTATAATAATCATATCTTCATCAATCACTTGTAACTTGCATTGGAGACCAAATGGTCCACACTCAGTAAATCATATATATTCTTCACTGACTTAACAATTGTTAAAATTTATTATGAAATCTTTTTAAATCAGAGATTGCATTCATTCCCATAAAATAGGAACTGCATCTACTATTTGTCATTTCCCTAAAATATTGGCTGATAGCACTTAAATATAAAACAAACGTTAAACTAATTCTATAGTTCGATGTCTTTTTTTTATTTCATTGTGTGCAGTTTTTTTTGCATCAACATTCCATCATCTTATTGTTTCTTCTTGCTCTTCTCATCCTGATAATGGATCACAGAATGTGATTTGAAACGTTGATACAAAAAATACTACACACAATCAAATCCAATAAAAGACATTGATCTAAATGATAGATTGCGAAAATCTCGTCATGCTAATTCCATAGTCTTAAAAAATGGTTTAATATTTAACTAATTCCATAGTCTTAAAAAATCGTTTAATATTTGGACCAATATTGAATCAATCACTATAGTAGGCATATCTTGCGGATAGGATCATATAAATAGACAGTTTTCTCTTGTTTGGCAGGCTGTTAATATCATGTGTCAGAAATACTTTTATAAAGAGCGTTTTGCTTTATGAAAAGATAAGATTTCGATTAAAACGATTAAAAAATCTCAAAGCTTTCGCTTATGGATTACCATTTGTGATTAAAAGATGCAACATTTATTTCTATTCTTTCAAAATTGATGGAGTCTTCCACTTCCCAATTTCCTCATCATTCACAATCATGCAAGTGTGGAATTACACGACATTTTCCATTTCATTTTATATCCAAGTTGAGGACTGCACGAACACCACTTTATTATTTTCGAGACATGATAGTAACAGCCTGCCTGCAAACAAGAGAAAACTGTCTAATTATATGATATAAGAACCTTTTGCAATTGACAAATAAATTTGAGTATAGGAAATGGATTTTATTCAGAATTCCACTTCCCAATTTCCCACCACTCAAAATCATCAAGGATATTTATAGAAATACTGAAGGCTATGGAATTGGTTTAATATTTAGCTTTAATCACTTTTAAATGTCAGCCCAAATTAGTTGAGGGACGTTCTTTCAGTACCTACGGCAATGTCCTTGAAGTGACGTAATACTCATTGGAGAGGATGCAATGCTGGATTTTAAAATATTTCATTAATCCCTTTATAATAGGAGGCCTTTCTCTTTCTTCTTTTGTAAGTGCTATAGCTGGATATGCACTTTCATAATTCAAAGTAAGTGTATGCACTTCTCCTTTTTAAGGAAGATAGCTTATCTATACAATTTCAAAGTGAGGAAAGCTGCCATTATTTGAGAATGATTATAGAAAACCAGTCTCGCCAGCCTCTGGTAAGATATGGACCAGAAAACCAACAACCAAAAACACTTATGGCGGCTTATCTCAAGAAGGAAAAGGTTTCTACTTTTATGTATTTGTTTAAAGTATTTGTATGCACAGGTTGACTTTGAGTTTGAATTAATCAATATATGTTTGAGTAATTTATTTTGACATCTTAGTTTATCAGTATGGATTGTGGAAATCTGATAGACTTAATTATTTAAGTTTTGGTTCAGGACAGGAGAAAGGTCACAAATAGGCTGCTTATAACGGTGCGGCTTATAAAAAGTACAGGAGCTCTAAAACTTGTAGTGAATGCAGATGAGTCGGTTGAACAAGTTGTGGGTAATGTGTTGAAGTGTTATGCTCGTCAAGGACGTCTCCCTCTTCTTGGCCTTGACAACAAACACTTTACACTTTATCCTGCTATTGATTGCTCACAACGTACATTATCCTACATAATATTTGGCGCTCTTTTCTTTCATACGTATACATATATACATATACACATATATTGATAGAGGATTTTGTATATTTTTTGTGCAGCTTTGGATCCATCTAAACGTATTGGAGATGTTGGAACAAGGAGCTTTTTAATGTTAAGAAACAAGATGAATCTGTTTGAGAAAGTAAGTGTTGTAAATCTGGTTATTTGAGAAAGCAAGTTCAGTATATTCATTACATCACCTAAATGCAATGAATGCTAAGTGTTCAGTTCATTCTTATGAGAGATGGCTTCTTTGTGAACCACAATACATAAAACATGGGTCAACGAATTTGACTGAAAAACTAAATATTTGAATTCCAATAGCAATATCACAATATATGTCATTGTATCTTAGTATCTTTATCTTCTCTTTTTCTTTTGCAGGATGAAGAGAGCGTTAGAAATCGAATGCTTATAACGGTGAATGTGATGAGAAGCTTGGTAATTTTGAAATTAGTAGTGAATGTGCATGATTCGATAGAACAAGTTGTAGAAAATGCATTAAAGTGTTATGCTCGTCAAGGTTATCTCCCTCTTCTCGGTCTTGATTCACAACGCTTTCGACTATACTCTATTATTGACAGCTCACAATGTAAGTATATTTGTAAAATCAATTGTATATATATTTTTAATCTACATTTTGAATCACACTCAAATATATTTGTAAAATCAATTGTATATCTACGTTTTAAATCACACTCAAATCAAATATTTCCTTTTCTAGCAGCTCTTGAAGCATGCCAATGTATTGGAGATTGTGGAACCTGGAACTTTGTGATGTCCGTTAAACAGATGAGTTCTCATGAAACAAAAAAGAACGTCAAATGTTGTAAATCTTATAAGTGGAAAAGCTTTTTGAGCAGCGTGAGATTTAAGTGTGGGTTATGCCTTGATTGAGCATGGTTTCACTTGTGAAGTTGAAAGGAATTCTGATAAACAAAGACATTTTGAATGGGGTGTTTATTTAGAGGATGAGTCGATAAGCTTGTGTAATGCTATTTAAAGGATGATCCTCTAGAATTTTATCATCATGAGAATATTATCCTCATCCTCAGCACATGTACTAAGAAATATATCTTTAATGTACAAGAGTATTTTACAATATAGAATATATTTGTATTTCTTAAAAGTTATTAGATTATTTTCTAAAAAGGATATAGTTCTAAATCAAGTATTTATAATTTGTTGGAAAGTACAAATCTATATAGTAGCTGAAAATGACAATGAGAGTGTAAAAGATTTGTAACAATGATAATTTTATATGTTGTTATATACATGTGTGTTTTGTATATATATTTTCTTTGTAATAAAAAATTTTAAGTTTGAATATTTTTGAATTTTATTATGTAAATACTTTTTATTAATATTTTGGATCATAGTTTATAATCTATAATCAAGATAGTCAAATTTTGAAATTTTAGAATTAATATTATAAATTGTGAGATATAATTTTTTTAATTTATTTTTGATGAATATAATCCTTTCTATTAATTAAAAAGTATAATTACACTATTCACAAAAAAGGGGTTGGGGGATACAAGATCACTCTGCAAGAGTCACATGGCAACAGTCGAATACATCAACTTTTCATAAAAAAATATATAAGCCCTCAGACAATATTTTTTTAATTTTTGAAAGTAGATTACATATAATTAATAGTTTAAAAATATATTTTGTTAAATAATTAAAATAGAGCACACTAACATATAAAAAAGTTCAACAAATTATTATTATTTTTTAATCATAGTGACCAGGTCACTAAAAAATATATTTTATTAAACATAAATATCAGAGTATAGACAACAATGCACCCACAAAAGCTAGTGTGATATAAAAAAAGTGTTTCTCAAGAATATTTTTATGAGAAGGTGACAAATGCAAAAGCTTGAGTATAGATATTTGGGCTGGTGTTTTCTTCAATTGATCCAAAAGATTATATTGATTGGAAACATTGGGTATAGACTTTGGAACATAGACATACTTGTTCTACGAGATGATTGGTTTAGATGGGACACCTTGTAAGGTAACCTTAGACTGGGTTCGAGTTGTGACATTAACAAGTTGACTTTCAGACTTTTCTTTGATAGTGATCACATTGGCATAATACTGAGAAGGATGACATTCTGAGATTTGGTTAACATAGTTATAAGATGTGGCATTGTAGTTGGCTTGATTATCACCCTTAGTATTGGAAGAACTTCCTTTCTCATGTTCGAGAAGTGGATCTTTAAAAGATGTGTGTGACTTGTTTGAGGTATGTCCATCAACACTTATTTCAACACTTTCTATCAAGTCTTGTATCACATGTTTAAGTCTTTGACAATCATTGTTTTATGACATTTTTGTCTATGAAATTCACAATAATCATTATCATTCCACCAAGAAGGTTTCACCCTAGGTTCAAAATCTCTGATTTTAGAAAGTACAATGAGTTTCTTCGTGATCAATTTCCTTAATGCAGATTCAAGAGATTCACCTAAAGGAGTAAAATTTATTCTATGTGGCATAAAAGGTAATCTTGAATTGGATGAGTTATTGTTGGTATTCTGTGTTGTGGTTTGATTACTTTGAGTAGGTTGAATAGCATTGGCTTTCCTTGTGAGATTTAGAAGAGGTTGTGTTGGTTTAACATGTCGATTATCAACAATCCCATCATTGACAATGTTTTTGTTCTTGTTCTAAAATTTTGATTTGTCATTGTTGTTGTTATTGGGATTAGAGCTTGAGGATCCAACATTATCCTTAGTGTAAAGCTTAATCTCACCTTTTCTAACCATATGTTCCTCAAATTTGACTTCATTTTCAATGAGTTTATTACAATTTGGAGGGCATTACAATTGTAACCTATAACTCATCTCTTGTGTAAGGCTATGCACAAATATATCTATCTTTTCTTGTTTGGGAATTGTTCATGGATATTTGGCAAATAGCTGATGTCATCTTTGCAAAAATGTAAGGAAAGGTTCTCCATTCTTTTGTTGTGCATTGCAAAGATCAAGCATAGTGACCTCATGTTTGATGTTATATGAATAATGAGTCACAAACTTGTTAATAAGTTCATTGAATGATTTGATGCCTAGGGGTAATTTGGAGAACCATTCCATGGCTTGTCCTCCTAAACTACGTGGAAATAGTAACATAAGATAAGTTTCATTGTGAGTGACTTCAATACAAGCATCACAAAACTCATGTATGTGGTCTTGCGGGTTCAAATTCCCTTTGTATTTGTCAAATTTAGGCACCTCAAAATGAGGAGGGAATAGAATCATTGCTAAATGCTTGTCAAAAGGATAAGGACATATATCATCTAAGGAATATTTCTTGGTTGAAGATCCAGATTGAATTTCATGAATTTGTTGTAAAACAGGGTCCAAAGATAATGTAGATCCTTGAGTGTTATGGGAAGCACTATTTTGTTTGTCTTCCATAGCTCCATGAGCATGTGTCTCTTGGGAACCACTAGGTATTTCTTGATCATTTGTCATAGGTGGTTCTTTAAGATTAGAAACATCAAAATCAGTTGGTAATTTTTCTCCTTGTTGAGCAAGCATGAGGAAGTATTTTTCTTTGTCCAAGTCTAGGAGTCTTTCCATGACTTTGTGGAACCTAGGATCTTGCATGGATTCTCTCAATTCTTTGTCCGTTGGTTCTTCCTCAAGTGTGTTTTTGGCAAAAAATCTGGACCAAGGGTTCTCATCACTACTACCTCCTACCATTTGGTCTACATATTCTGGATTAACTAGTTGTTTAAGTTTTTGAGATCAAGTTTGAACCATAAAAAGGTGAAGGATGATGATGTGATGAAAGTTTTGATGAAGAAATAGATATGTGTTGAAAAGATAACTATGAAAAGAGATCTTAAAGTGTTGAGATAAGCTGTGATAATTTGATAATCTAAGTCTATAGGAGGTATGGATCTCGCTATGATATGACCAAGACAATCAAATGATAAAATCTACGTAAGTTCTTGGTTAAGGATGATAAATCCTGATATGAAACTCACAAAGATCAATTTGGTGTTCAAAACGGCAAGTGTCAACACTTAAATGGCGATTTTGAGAATTTTGGATGAATGAAGTGATGATGGACTTTGAGTAGAATGGTCAAACTAGGTATCAAAGTGTTGTATAAATCAAATATTTTTCCAAAATCACAAAGAAGGAAAAAATGGGTATCTGAAAAAGTAAGTGTGAAAATGCTAGAGTCCGTACAAAAGGCCTTTGTGATGAATGCACAAGAACAAATGTGTAGGATAGTGTTATGTATGCGTAGCAAAATTTGACAGATGTGCAACAGAATGAAATGTATGTGCAATGATAGTGATAAATGTGCAGAGAAGTTGAGAAAATGCATAGAAAGGTTGAACAAATGCGCATATATGGTTTATGTTGTTTTGTTTGAAAATTTTTGAGAAAATTTGGGTTTTTGGACTACTATTTTTTATGATTTTTGGTAAAATAAAAATGAATAGACACACACACGCAAGACATAGATGATTTAATTGCTAAACTATTCTAATATAAATGCAAAAACATGCTTACAAATCCTAAGGTTGGCAAGGACAATATCTTTTGAATCCTGACCACTTAGATAAAATCCAGCCACACATATCCAAAGCGGATAGCCTAGGAACTTGGATGCATGATCTCCTCCTTACAGTTCACTCACTTATCTGACACACCAAGTTCTGAATTCAATGGGTCATTACTTCCCAAAGAATTGCTATCTCTACTATGAACTGTGAGTAATGTGGGGTGTCTTCACGGGCTTGGGTGACCCCTTGAGCCAACAAATAGAAGGTTTTTTGGCAACTAAACAAAATCTTTTAGTAAGGACATTCATTTGGGTGGTTATGATCATTCCATATTCCCAATTAAGGGGACTCTCTCAATCCTTTCAAAACAAGATTTTCACCTTAGCAATGTAGGGACTTTAATTCATCGCATGAGTACTAGAGGAGAATTTGGTTGCCATAATGAATTCACACATGTTCATTACGAGACTAATCACAATGACATTTTTTATATACTGGTTTGGAAGGGCTTGGCTTTAGCCTGTTACCAGTTGAGTCATTCCTTGGGGTGAGTACCTCTTTTCCCACCAAAGACCACCCTCTAAAAATTATAATAATTTCTCTTACACCCAATATCCACGAATGGCAAGGGGAGAGGATACATTGTTATAATTTTGGGATTACACAAAATGTTCTTAAAAGCAAAGACACGTCAAATAAATAAATCTAGGCTAAAAAAGACACACAAAATTCAAAAGAATATCATATTTTAAAAACCCAAATGAGGTTATGGTTTCTTTTACAAATCCCCTTTTTCTCTTCAAAAGGAACCTACAAAGAAACTGTGAGTAGTTTTGAAGGGGTCTTCAAAAATGTGTCCTGTAAAATAGCCTAAAAGACCACAAGAAACGAACAGAAAATGGTTAAGTTGTTAGCTAAAAACCAAAATGGAATGCAAAAGCTATTAAAGAAACTAAATGGTTAAATGTGTAGCTACAGAGAATGAAAGCACATAAATAGAAATCAAATGCACTGAAATGATAGATGCGTAGGTTCAGTGAATAAATGCGCAACAAGATGATATGGATGCACAACATAATTGAATAAAGGCACCAGAATGTAATACAAATGCATAGAAAAATAGAAAGACAGAATCAAAAAGTAATGATTGGTGAGGTGAAAATGTATGCGCAGGCATAATTGATGTATGCGTAGGAATCGGGTATTAATGCGCATAAAGATACTTGTAGATACTGCACATGGAAAACTAAAAATGAAAAATTTAAAAATTCATGGGTTGCCTCGTGGTAGGCACCAAAATTGTATGCAAAATAGATGTATACTCTTAGAAATGAAATATTAACTATATTAAGTTACTAAATCAATCTAAATTCAACACAATGAAGATTACATGGATTTAAATGAAACTAAAACAAAGAAGCTTTACCTCCACTTACCCATGCAACTTGTCTCCATTGTCCTCCTAGCCTTGATTTCTTGGATTTGGTGAGCTCTCAGATTTCCAAATGACACTCATTTTCCCAAGATGCTTCCAAAGTTTGGAGATTTGATGATGTTTATGCAAAATTAGCCTAAATCTAGATTATGCAACTATAATGGATGAAATGATATGAAAATGGCTCACAATTATGTTAAAATAGTTTGGATGCTTGATGGCTTGAATGCTTGAAAAATGACTATTGCTATTAGGCTCTCAAAGGGAGAGGAAGGCTCCTTTTATAGGTTTTTGGAGGACTCAAGCCTAGGTGGTAAGATCCTAGGGTAGAGACTGAAAGGTGGAGAATCCTATGGTTGAAATTGACTTGGTTGAAGGGGTTGAGAGAAAAGGGGATATAGTTGGAATGTGAGAGGAGGAATAGGAAGGATGTTCCTCCTACATTGATAAAGAAGAGTGGAAGGTGGAAGGGAAATACACATGTCAAGTGTCTCACAAAGACCCTTGAGAAGAAGGTGGGAGGACATTTTCTCCATAAGGACTCTTGGCACAAGTGTCCTATGAGTCATTTTTGACTCCTTGAGGTGTCTTGAGAAGGTCCTTGGAAATAGGGAATGTGTTTTGACCAAGCGTAGAGGAAGACATGTGGTCATGAGACCAAGTCTTATGAGGCCACATAGCCCTTAAAAATAGGACATGTGTTTGTGAGGATAATGACTTATTAATAATTAATAAAAAATAATTATTTTAGCCTAGGTGATGTGTCAGATGACTAGGTCTATGAGATGGACTAAAAAACTTAGTCATATAGTGATTGTGTAATTGAATAATTCATTAAATCACTTTAATAGGACTAATTTAGAGGACTTAGAAAAAGAAGAATATGATAAAGTGAATGTACTAAATAAATTAAATAATTTATTTAATAATAGAGGAAATTAATATTAATTAAATAATAAATATTTAATTAATTTATCAAACCAATTTTAAGTGTATACAGCAGCCAAAGCAACCTTTGCACCAGATATTCAAAATATTGATGAGGATATCGCAAAGGCAAGTGAAATGAGCATATTATTTGCTAAGCCACTAACAATAGCCACAAGAAAATCAATAAGATCTACTTCCACTACACCTGCTAAGAGAGCCAAAGAAATGGTTAGTAGATTGGGAAAAAGATAGAAAACCATTTTCACTCATGTGGAAAGGAAAAGGGTACAAGAAGAAGAATCCACACCTAGAAAAAGAATGAGAGGTCAAGTACAAAGTCAGTCACAAGGAGAAGAAGAAGTAGGAAACAACAAGAAGAAGCAATGGAAGCCTAAGATAGAAAAAGTTAATCCTTTAATCATCAATGATGTAAAAAAAGTATTATCATATGTATAACAAATTTGAAAAGATAAATCTTGAGAATGCAGTTGTCAGGCACATGATCCTTGGAGACAAGAAATTTGAAAACATAAAAGACAAAATACCAAATAAACTATATGATAAACTGATAAACAGGAACAACAAAGAAATTGAGGAAGATAAAAGTATTAGAGAAATATTTTTAAGAAAACTTTTTGGAGTTAAGGATGAAGAAAAGTTCAAGGAAATAATGAAGAGCCTTGGTACTCATCTAAGGAGGAAAAGAAGAACTATTCTAATCATGGGAGGAAATTATGAGGAAATAAATGGGGAAACAGAGGAAGCAGTTGTAAGAGTAATGACATATGTAACTACAAAAATATTGAGTCAAAATAGGATGGACACCCCAGTCTTAGTAATAGCTACGTAGACAAAGGAGACATCACCCTTGAAAGAGGCATCATAGACTATAGTTACTCCACCAACAATATTGATTAATGATGAGACTATGCAAGTAGAAGGGACAAGCATCACCATTGATAAGGAAGAAGATCCTTTCAAAGACCAAGGAGAGGACGTTGACAATTTGGAAGGTATGGTGAATGAGGAAGGAGAATCAGAGGCATTGGAGGAGGCATCAACATAAATTGATGTTGAGTTACAAAATAAATGGAAGATAATTGAGCAACAAATCACTTTAACCTTATCGAGGTTGAAGCGTGTTGTAACAGAACAAGCAATACAAATTAATGAAGGAGAAAAAGAGGAACAGAGAAAAGAAATAGAAGTGAAGCCTACAGAGATTGTACCATAGCACATACAGTTGGAAACACCTCAGAAGGACACTCCTACAAGTACATCAAAATCACCTATTGAATCAGTGCTAGCAAATTTGGGAACAGAAGTTGATGATGATGATCAAATAGAACTGATCTCATTTTTGAACAAAATCATTGGAAAGAACAAGAAGGTAAAAATTTTGGAGGGATCAATACTTGAGGTAACTAATAAGCTCCAAAATGTTATATCTACACAAATTAGTGAAGTTGATCTACAAGCTAAGGAAAAGGAAGTAATTAAAGCTTTTGATAGTGAATTTACTGCATTATCATACATTTCAATAGTTAAGGCACAAACACTTCATGATGCACAGTTATTTCAGTCAACTTGTCAGAATATTAAGATTGATTTAGACAACCTTGATGTTTGTATTAAGGAGTTGAGAAAATGTCTGGAAAGATGAAGAATATTATATGGTCAGTGTGCCCTTTCACACAATCACATCTTAGACATTACAGATAATTTGAAGAACAAAGAGGCAAAATTACAAGTCATAATGAATGAATTACAAAATCCTAACATGAAGATCACAAATATTCAGAAGAAGATAAGTAAGATGCATGATGAGATAAGCCTATTCGAGAATGAAAAAGAAAAGAAGTTGAAGATATTTGCACTACTTAGAGAACACTTGTCATTGAAAATCAGTAATGTGCAAAATCATCTAGATGAATATCTTCCCTCAAAGACATCATATGGTAAATTTTCTTATCCTAATCTTAGAGAAGCTGAGATAGCATCTTATGAGATATGTGCACTACTCAGTGTATCATATTCAGTTAAAACTACATGGGATAAAGAGATTGAAAACTTGAAGGAAAACTTTACAGATTGCATTTCAAGCCTTCCAGCTCTATATAATTGAAGACAAGAGGTATAGTATAGTCGAAGACAATCGTTTCATATCTATACTTTACACAATTGAAGACAATTATGCATGAAACAAGAGGCATTTCTGTGAAAGGGGGAGTAATAGTATGAAACAATTGCTAATATATATATAAGGTATAGATATATGTGGAAAGGATATAGTATAGTCAAAGGGGGAGTATCCTTATGATGGAATGATATAAGTAAATATGTATGATCCACACACTTTTGCAAATCTTGTAATGGCCATGTAACACAATGTTACAGAATGTTGCAAGTTTGTTTTTGAAGTTTTATTGTAAAGTTTTGGAACTTAGCTAATTTTCTCATATGTTGCCATCAATGAAAAAGGGGGAGACAGTTGATAATTTGGCTAAGTAGGACATGGTTTTGGATAAGAACTTAAGGAAATTATCTAAGTATAACAACGTTTATCTGTCAGCACATAGACTATTTTGATCAAAGAAGTTCACATAAGTATTTCAATCACAAGAGAACTTGAGCACAGATTATATGAGGTATGATGAAGCTACATCTAAGAGTGCAATACTATATGACATGTACGAACATAGTTATTAATGTTTTACAGAAATAGTGTTAAGCCGACTAGAACAAAGCAGTGACTAGTAAATGAATGTTTTGGGTTAAGGGGATTTTTTGTTTAACAAAATAATGACTTAACTAATTAGGGATGACATCCTAGATGTTAACCCTAAGGAAACAAGAATTAATGTTATGTTTTGGAAATGTGCAAGTCGACTGGAAAGCTATATTTATGATAGCTTGCATAAAGGAAAGTATTTTGTAATGCGAAGTTGTAAGACTTAAGTAAGACATTTCTAAGAATAATGTAATGATATTGTATTGATGCAAAATTTGATGTATGATCAAAATAGTGTGAATTGATAACAAGTTTTGTGAAGAGCCTAAAAGCTAGATTAGAATGTTGAAGATATTCAGCAATAGTAAAAGGTTTTTGCATTCTATCTTTTGTATTAGAGATTATCATTGTATATTTCATGTTTGGTAAATGGGTTCATCTTTCATACATTCATATTTTGTAATACCAAATCCTAATAGGTTTGAGGCTTCTAACAAGGCCTAAGTCCTCTAACAAGGACCGAGACACTATACAGATGTAATAGACTCCTAACAGGGTCAATATCTTTAACAAGATACTTTTGATTAGTGGATCATTTGTGGGTACCATCCCCACCAGGGTTTTCCTATGGCCAGGGTTTCCTCGAGAACAAACATGGTGCTATGAGTTCTATTATTTTATGGCTGTGTTTTCTATTTAGTTTATTCAGTTTATTTTCTCATACAAGTTACAAGTTAATTAAATATATCCATATTTGGGAAAAAGAAAAATTTTGTGAAATACAGATTCACCCCCCCACCCCCCCCCCCCCCCCCTCTTAGTATTTCCTATTTCTAATATGAAGATGATCACAAATCTTCTCTATCACGGGGGAATGTTTGTGCAAGATTTCACAAGTTGAAGAAGTTGGAAGAAGAAACAAATCAGCTACAAGCACATGAGAATAGAGTATTAAAACTAAAACAAGGACTAAGAATTCATGATGATAAAGTTATTTCTTCCCCACAACCTTTTTATCCTCAAAATTTCTTAGCTTTGAGTGAGAAATAAGTCCACCCTAGAAAACAAATTAGAAAGAAACCTACAATTGAAGAGTTAAATGTTGAAAATGATCAAACATTGCAATATCTCTGGAATGCATTTAAAGGAAGTATTTTTGAAGTTGAAAAGAATGGATTAAATCCCTCTAAAGATCATAGATCTTCCTTGCTTCTAAAATGTATGCATTAAAGGTACTATCAACTCAAGGGCCTTAAACAAGAGGTGTTTGTTTCTATAGAGATACCAAAGGAAGATAAAGAAAATAAAGAATTGGTATCTTGAACAATTTTTTGGTTCTTGGAGAACAAGATCATACTCCAGCAGTATTAGAATCGTTAACACCTCAAAATCATAATAAAAAACAAAAGGAAAGTCCACACAAAGCTAAAAATTAAGAGTCTAGATTATATGTGTTGGATGGAAAAGAATAAGAGATGTATGTGTTGGCAAGTTGACTTCACTAAGAATATATGACTAGTTTTGTGTTGTCATTATGGAAACATAGTCATATAAAGTGTTGATAGTCAGCGCACAAACTTTGAAGATCATATTTCTGCTAAGTATGGAAGACAGTGTAGATAGTGAAGCACATGATGATTAGAGCATCGACGCACATGTGTATGATCGAGTTTTGGTATGTGCCCTTGGATATAAGCTTGTGAGTATGTTATTATGATAAGTCTAAGAATGTGTGATCAAATATGATAGTATCAAGAAGTTAGAGCGAATCTAAGTGGCACTGACAGTTAAACGACAGAACAGAACAGAGCATGCAGCCGACGGGAAGTTTTTTGTTTAGAGTGTATCATTTTGTTTTGTAAAGGCTATGTGCCTATTGTAATAGTGATGTAAACATGTTGTTATCATTGTATGTAAACACACTTAAGCCAATTAGTTTGGAAGCATTGTATGTGTTAGGTTTTAGGCTGACATAGTATTTAGTTTTGGTTGTGCCCTTTCAGCATGTATATTTGACATGCGCTTTTGTATTTAGAAAATATAGAGTATGGAAGATATATAGAAGAGAAGAATTATGCAAGCTCAGTTTGTATGAGATAAAGCTCTAAAAGAAGTTAGAGCATTAGCGCACAAAAGGAACTGATTAGATAGCAGTGTCAAAGCAGTAGTTCACCATTCCAGATATAGTGTGTATCTGATAACCGGGAGGTTGTAACCTTCTTCATTAGGCAGTGAGTCATCCACCCATAACATGGTTTTGTTCTTCAAGACTCCTAACAGAGTCATTGTACTCAGTATTGTAATGACTGCTCCTATCAGGGAAAAGGAACTCTAACAAGTTCATAAGACTAGTACAATTATTCATGGGTGCTAATTCCCACCAAGGTTTTCCTCTAGCCAAGGTTTCCCCATAAACATATCTTGTGTTATGTGTTATGGTTGATTGTTTAATTTACTTTACTATTCATTTCAATATTTAAGTAATTGGGCTAAGTTTCAAGAAGCGAAAAAACATTAATTGTAGAACACTGATTCACCCCCCCCCCCTCTCAGTGTTCCCATTCTTAACAATTGGTATCAAAGCTTTGGTCCTCTAAGATAAGTTTAACCACTTGAGGAGATCATGGATATAGTAGAAGTGAAACATCTGAAGAAAAATCTTAAAGTAGCTCTTGAAGATATTGACAGATCTGAAAAAGAAATTCAAGAACTGAAAATGAAGGTCAGTGGTTCACAAGTATTCATCAAGAAAATGAGAAAATATTTGAAAGATTTTTCAACAAATGATTTGGGAAAAATGGTCAAAAAGTTGAATGAAGAAAACGCATCTCTGAAGGATCAAATTGAAGATTTGAATGAATAGTTGACTGATAGCAAGATAGCCTATGAAGAACAGATCAAATAAAACAAACAATTGGATGAAGAACTTATGCAAGAAAACCTGAAAATCTTGGAGTTAGAAAATATCAAGAAGAAGATGGAATCTGAGTTGACAAAATCAAAGAATCATATTAACAAATTGCACACAAGTACTGATCTATTAGATTCTCAGATATACGCACAAAGAATAAAAGAGGATTCCAGTGGTATTGGATACAATGAAGCTCAAGTTCAAATCAATGCAATGCAAGAAATAATGAAAGCACCAAAAGAATCTACAGAAGCTAAGATAACTAAATATCATAGTGAAGCTAAAGATGAATGCAAGCCAGTAAATAGAACTTGTTATGCTTGTAACAAGCATGGACATATAGCAAGACATTGTAAAGAGGTAATACCTTTTAATGGTTATTGTTATTCATGTAATAAGTTTGGTCATAGAGCTATGTAGTGTAGATCAAATCAATGAAATCAAACATAGCACAGTCAAAGAAATCAGCCACAACAAAGTTCTAGAATTCCTCAAAACATCACATGTCAGATATGCAATTACAATGGTCACACAGCTAGACAATGCAGTATGGTAACTCACATCAATGTGCCTAGGAATACAAGGCCTCTAGTTATTTGTTACTCCTATAACAAGGTTGGATACATCTCAAAGTTTTGCAGATCACAAGCGCAAAGACAAGAAAGACCTAATGAGTCTCAATGATCAATATTGGATGAATCTGGAGAAGTCAAGTTTGTGAAAGCTACAGAAGATGAGAGTAAGATTTGGATCGAAGTAAAGAAAGATAATTTTTCTGACAAAGTAGTGGATGCATCCACAATGGACGCACCTTCTACTTCTAGATAAATGGCCATCATGGTCATAGGGGGAGCTAGATAAGCTCTAGACCCCTGTGCGGCTGGTATACTCACCCTCAAAGTATGTGCCTTTGGTGTTAGTTGTTTGATTGCTAGTTGATGTAGTATGCAAGATTGCACAACCTGATTGACAAAAACAACTGAGATTGAATTCATTGTTGTAACCCATGTTACGATGGAAAGAATTAATTGTAGAAGATTTGATTTATAAGTCATCGGAGATCTATATTATCCTCACTTTTACATTCGATATCAAGCCCTTGGAAAGCATAGGAGATCAAAGAAGCACATGTTGAAGGATTGAAGTCATTTCATTAGCAAAAAGGAGTTTAAATTATTGGTGAAACCCTAGCTCAGACGCATCATTTCAGAAATCTCTTACAACCCTATTTAGCATTGAAACAAGTACGTAATGGAAACTCGAGTAGTCTTTGATGTCATAGAAAGGAAGTGATATGTATTTAAAAAGCATCCATTCAAGTTAGTGTTAGATGATTTTGAAGGGGCATTTTCCAAGACTCTGATAGGAGTCGTGCATGTCGAAGATATTTGCACCTACATCTACTGCAAGAAGGAGTCTGTAAGATTAGACAGGATAAGGTCGCACATGGAAACTATGGTTAATCCTAATCTTACATTCAAGGATGAATTTGTGCACCTCATAGATAACCCTATCATTGAGTATGCAACTGCATATGAATTCTATGAGTCAAAATGGATTAAGATCTTACTAAGAAGGATTCATGATGATTTTTTTTGGATTGGTGAAATCCCTATCTACATTACAATTGATCTCATTCATGAGATGACTAGACTTTCTAAAACCAACACCATTCTTCCTACAGGAAAAGATGTTAGAAAATAGGTTGAGCAGGCATGTAAGTCCAGGAGTGATAAGTGCAGGATGACTATTGAACCCATTGAGGAGAAAGACATTAAAATCATGGCTATGGTTCTTGGTTATAAGTTCCAGCATGAAAATAGAGTGAACAGTGTATCCATAGCTACAATTATGGCAACTATAAGGATAGTGAAAGAAAATTGAGAGTTTAACCTCTGTGAGATCTTGCGCGCATAGTTGTTAGAAAACATAAGAGCTATAAAGCATGATAAGAGGAAAATATTCAGATTTGGTTCATTGATTATCTACATGTACTTTCATATAGTTGGTAAGGTCTTTGATCTCTATCTAGACAAAAGCATACCTACATTGCCTCAAATTTCATTTAAGGCAACCTCTAAGAGCACCTTAAAGGATTACATGGATCTAGAAATTAAAACATTCAGAATCAAGATGCAAAGAAGGTACAAAATACCTAAGAAGATAGTGGAGAAATACAAGGACACTATATGCTTCATGGTGGAAACAGATACAACATGCATGGAAGTAGTTGAGCCTAGAAAAAAGTGGATTCATCTACTTGGTTATGAAGTAGAGGAGCATATTTTGGAAGGCTATGCACACATCATCCTATCTGCACTTAAGGATCTAAATGAACCTAGATGGGGCACTTATGAAGAGAAGACAAGACAAGTTGACTCTATCTTATATAGTGCAACAACTAAGAGAAAAGCATCAAGAATTACCTTTGATATTCTAAAAATTCATGGTGTCACCCAAGTAGACATAGACAAAGCAAGGGAAGCCAAGATTGCTATGCAACTTGAGAGTGCACCCTCATCTGAAATCAAAACAAAAAAGTCTAATGATTTGAAGGAGAAGAAGAAAAAGATAGGAGAAAGCACCTTTGCGCCTTCTATCATAGTTGATATGGAGTCCACTCCATCTCCTAAGCCAAGAAAGATGTCTAGAAGGAAGAAGTAGACCGGCGCAAGTCACCCACCCTCAAGGACAACCAGAAGCAAAGGAAAGAATACTCAAGCACCTCCTGAGGTAGGATTCAGACCAAATTTGGAAGTCTTGAGAACTAGAGTTGTTGATGAAGTAAGGATAGATCAAATTGAAAAATTCTATGACAAGTTTCATGAGATTGATAAATCAGAAATTCATTCTATGATTATCAAACATATGATTAAGTTCAAAAAGTCATTTTTGGAACTTAAGACAGTCAACCCTGATAAAGTATGGGATATACTTGACTCTTTGAAAAGACAAGCTATAGAGGAGGATATGAGAATTATAGAAAAGACTTTGGATGATAACCTCCCTGTTTGTTCACTAGAAGACAAGATATTACTTTTATATTTGGTTAAGCCTCATCTAAGAACTAAAATCAGAACTTTGCACATAATGAACAAAGATTATGAGTTGATTGTGAAGGAGACAGAGAAAGCATTTGAGAAAGTGTTTTTGGACAGACACATGTACCCTCCTATTGTGCCTGCATTCCAAGTTCCCTCCAAGCAAGCAAAAGAATCAGAGATCTCTAATGCACTTTTTATAGGTCCACAGGATTCTGCACCCAAGGCTGAAGCAAAGGATGAAACCATTATGATTGATGATGTTGAAATCACCATGGCAGCTATAGAGAATGAACTGGATAAGTTTAAAGAAAAAAGTTTCAATACTGAAGAAGCTGAGATCCTATGTGGTGAAGAAACACCTATACAGAAAGAAATCCTTATTGAAGACATAACAAGATAGGAAGAAGAGAAGGAAGATGAACTTAAAGAACCTTCTATTGAGATCCCAGTTAAGGTAAAGAGTGAAATTATGGATGTAATTCAAAGCACAAACTTAATTTCTACTCCTAAGTCCTCAATATCATTGTTGTCAAGCTTCAATCCTCATACAACAAGTTTAGACTCATGGGGAGAAGAGGATCTAATAAATATAAGTGTGATGGCTATGGAGAAAGCCAAAGAAAAACAAGTAATGAGGAACCCTCTATTTTTGGAATCAATTATCATACTAAATAATTTATTGCATGAGGATAAGAAATTGATTAGTGTTCACTCAGTGGATGATGTTAGCAACATTTTGTCGAGATTCAAAGAGAAATTTTCAAATATAGAAGACTCGATGAAAAAAATTACTGAAGAGAATTACAACAAGAAAAGGCTGAATGAATTGATAAGCAATTTCTCACTTGACCTTAATTCTCTAAAGATTGGTCAAGCAATTCGGAAAGAGTTAGTAGCTAAAGGAAGAAAGGTGATAGTTGACTGCATGAACAAGGATAAAATCACTTTAGACCACTTAAAGAAGATTCAGGAAGTAGAATCTCTAATGGCAGTAGTAAGAAAATTAGTTAAAGATCCCTCTCAAGACATAAATATGTGTAACAATGTTTATCAAGGACAGATAGACAAAATAGAGAAGATGAAAAAAGAGATTGCAAAGATAAGGGCTAGACAAGCACATCTAAGAAATGCACTAGTGCCCTCACTAGATGTACTGAATCAGAACATCAAGAAGATAGATGTTACAATAGTAACATATGGTCAAGGTCCCTACATGGATGTAGAAAAGATGGAGAAGCTCACTTATGCATTATGCGCCCATCTTCAGACAGTTGATGCACTCAAGGTATTTTGGCAGTGTATCATCATAAAATGGAAGCACTTCCATTTAGGACTATTTTAGCCCTCTGAGTAAGTAGTCTAGGGTCATGTCAAGTGCCTTGAATGGATCTTTCACTGGATCTGGCTTTTTCCCCCTGTTCTGCTTCTCTCTCCACCTATTTCTAGCTTTTTTCTAGCACCTAGTCCTGATAAATAGAGATTTGTGACCTCAAGGTCAAGGTTGACTTTCTGGGTCAAATTTGACCTTGACTTTGACCTAGGTTAGATTCAACCTCGACCCTGACCCTGGGTCCAAATTTCAAATTATGGAGGTTTTGGGATGTTGAGCTTCAGAAAGTTTTATTTCCCACTTCCGAGTCGGTTGTTTTAGATTTCAGAATAGTAAAATATTAAATTGTATTTAATCTAGGTCCATTTATAAGGGTTAAGGCCTAATGAAGATTTAATTCCCCTATGTTGGCCCCTCTAGAATTTTTTTCCCTATATCACTATAAAAGGAGGCCTTCCTCTCTCATTTCCATCATCTTTCAATAACATCTCATTTCTATAATCTCTCAAGTGAAATCAAGCAATCAAGAAGCAAGTGAGAAGGAGAAGGAAAGCATTCAAGCATTCATTCATCCTCAAGCATTCAAGCATTCATGATCCAATTCATCAAGGAGATCCATTGATAGCCATTGAAGGATTCAATCTCTTTGGAGCCCTCTTGTTGAAGATTTCTCCATCCACGTTCATTCAAGCTTCTTCCTATTCCAAGATCCATTCAAGATTGGTTTTGAAGATCTAATGCAATTGATTTGAGACATCCTACATACAATTCTACATTCATTTGGAGCACCCATACTTGTGGATTCAAGGTTTTGAATCCTCCATAAGGATTTCAACATAAGCAAGGTGAATAGTTCCATTTACTTTGTTTATATATTGCAATTTCAATTACATTTCAAGGTTGATTCCAAACCAGGGTTTGACCAAGGCAAACCCCTCATCCAAACAACAAAAACTCTTTTTCTTATAGGTGCAAGTGCGGGATGGCGAATATCAGTGCAGATCTGGATACCCTTTTCGGTGAACTTTCAAGATTCGCGAACAGAATTTCCATCGAAGCTGTTTCAGGTCAAGGATGACTTTCAGTGGGGGCAAGATTGTACCTTAGGGTAAGATCTTACCTTGATCCTGAGGTCAAGGATGACCTTGCTCCGAAAGACAGAAGGTTTCTGGGTTTTCTCTATTTCTACATTTCTAGACCATATTTGATTGTAGAATCTCCCAAAATTAAACACAGACATCAGAAAATAGTCTTTTCCAGATTTAACCTATTTTGAGGTTAGTATTTGTCTTCAATTCAATTAATTTTTCAAATTCAAATTTTCTATAACAAACTATACGATTTTCTCCTTTCTTTATATTCTCCATAGATTGATTCATTTGTGCATTGATCACTTCCTTGTGATTAATCTATTTGGATCTCTCCTTTGGGAATTTGGATTAAGAAGTAGACCCTATATTCCCCCACACATTCAAAGCACATGCACATTACTACATTTTCAATACATCACATTTCCCTTACATTACATTTTGGTGAACACACTTTGCTATCTTACAGGCAGCAAGAAATAAAAAACCTTTAGATTGCATATCCTGATGTATATACTATATAAACATTTAGAGTTTCATTTTTTGGCATCTTTTTCATTAATGTCAAAGGCTAAGTAGTATATATGTATAAAGGAGATAGAATAGTGTATGTTGTATAGTAAGATTATATGATAGCAATTTTTTTGTGTAAAGATATAGTTTAGCAACTATGCCATACTCCTTTGTTGCCATTAATGACAAAGGGGGAGATTGTTGGCAAGTTGACTTCACTAAGAATATATGACTATTTTTCTATTGTCATTATGGCAACAAATTCATATGAAGAGTTGATAGTCAATGCACAAATTTTGAAGATCATATTTCAGCTAAGTATGGAAGACAGTGTAAACAGTGAAGCACCTATTGATCAGAGCATCGGCACACGTGTGTATGATCAAGTTTTGGTATGTGCCCTTGGATATAAGCTTGTGAGTATGTTATTATGCTAATTCTAAGAACACATGATCAAATATGATATTATCAAGAAGTTACAATGAGTCTAAGTGGCACTGGCAGTTAAGTGACAGAACAGAGCATGCAGCCGACAGGAAGTTTTTTGTTTAGCATGTATCATTGTTTTTTGTAAAGGCTATGCACCTATTGTAATAGTGATGTAAACATGTTGTTATCATTGTATGTAAACACACTTGAGCCAATTAGTTTGGAAGTGTTGTATGTGTTAGGTTTTAGGCTGACACAGTATTTAGTTTTGGTTGCACCCTTTCAACATGTATATATATGACATGCACTTTTGTATTTAGAAAAGATAGAGTATGGAAGATATATAGAAGAGTAGAAGTATGTGAGTTTAGTTAGTATGAGATAAATCTCCAAAGAAGTTAGAGAATTAGCGCACAAAAGGAACTGATTAGATAGCAGTGTCAAAGTAGCAGTTCACCATTCTAGATATAGTGTGTATCTGATAAGTAGGAGGTTGTAGCCTTCTTCATTGGGTAGTGAGCTTTGGTAGTGAGCCATCTATTAGAAATAGGGAATACTGAGAGGGGGGTTGAATCAGTATTCTACAAAATCTATCTTTTGCCCAAATATGGATATAACAGATTATCTTTACACATGCATAACATAAGAAGCTAAACAACATGCATAGCAATAAAACTAAAGAGCTCATAACACATGATATGTTCTCGAGGAAACCTTGGCCAAGGGAAAACCCCGGTGGGGATGGTACCCACAAAGATCCACTAA
This sequence comes from Chamaecyparis obtusa, assembly GCA_027943335.1. Classification (NCBI taxonomy): domain Eukaryota; kingdom Viridiplantae; phylum Streptophyta; class Pinopsida; order Cupressales; family Cupressaceae; genus Chamaecyparis; species Chamaecyparis obtusa. The sequence goes on along the minus strand of BSBK01003667.1, from coordinate 1,067,486 downwards.
TCAAAAGTATCATGTTAAGGATATTGACCCTATTAGGAGTCTATTACAAGCATATAGTCTATTAGTCCTGATTAAGGGACTATAGGCCTTGTTAGAAGCCTCAACCCTATTAGGAGTTATCAATACAAAATCTGATTACCAGATGAGCCCACTACCCAAACAAGTAATGTACAATGTATACTCACTATTACATTTGGGGCCAAATTTCGACAGAAGTTTTCGACGGGTAACTTTTTATTATGAATTTGTTTTTGTTTTTTTGTAATAGGCCCCGATGATGTCGGTATTCTAATGGGTGTTTAATTGAGCATCAAAATTTTGATAGATTCAGAGTATAGATAAAAAAAAAAAAGTGAAACAGCCTCATCATTTTTATTTCAATTGGATAGAGGGAGAGGGAGAAAAGGAGCGAAAGCTAAGCGCGGGAGAAGGTATGTGATTTCTTCATCTTTCAAGCCTCTGACATCATATTTGAATGCATTTCATTTTATTTGATCATGAATGCTCTCTGAAATGACTGCATTCTACTGGTGTTGTGCCATAGCCAGTGCTTTATCTCTATTATTTGATGTTATTGCTGCTTGTGCTCAAGGATATCGATTCACTGTATTCAAATGTTTGGATTCACATTTGTTGATATTACTGGCATATATGTTTAATGACACCATTGTAAATTGCTTTCACTGAAATGATTGTATTATACTGGTGTCGTGCCCTAGCCCATGCTTTAACTCCATTATTTGATGTTATTGGTTCTTGTGCTCAAGGATATCCATTTTTTTGAAATGTTGACTGTGGTTATCAAATGGACAGCCCGTGAGCTTCTAGATAGGCACCATTTGTATTGATAGCTTAGGGCATCAAATGTATTGTATCATTAATAGTTGATACTTTGTTAAAAGGAAATAGGACAAAGAATGATTTTTATTTAGTTTCTCTATTTTGATCCCTAAGTAGCTTACAACCCTAGAGAAGAATATGCAGATTTATGGATGCAGTTGCAGAATACATAGCAGCCGATAATTCACAATAAATTCATCCATCCAATTTGAATAGCAATTAATACAAAGAACTAGGGTCCTCCAATGGCCCAATCATCCGGACCTTGACTATCCCCTCAACCAGTGACCCTTCAAAATTGGGTTATCATGCAATCAATGAGCGATCCTTCATTCTCCTGGTGAGCTTCTAGGTAGGCACCATTTGTATATTTGATAGCTTAGGGCATCAAATGTATATTGTATCATTGATAGTTGAGACTTTGTTAAAAGGAAATATGACAAAGAATGATTTTGATTTAGTCTCTTTATTTTGATCCCTAAGTGGCTTACAACCCTAGAGAAGTATATGTAGATTTACGGATGCAGTTGTAGGATACATAGCAGTCGATAATTGACAAGAAATCCATGCATCCAATTTGAATAGCAATTACTACAAAGAAATAGGGTCCTCCAATGGCACAATCATCCAGACCTTGACTGTCCCCTCAACCAGTGACCCTTCAAAACTGGGTTATCATGCAATCAATGAGTGATCCTTCATTCTCCTAGTCTACCCTGCATCCAAACATATTGGAAATACACAATACAATGATAACAAGTCTTTCACAATACCCCTTCCCTCAAGGAACACTATCAACCATCCCTTCCACATAGCATTTCACTATTTTATGAGTGGATTGTGCAGGAACAGTTAACATTAAACAAGGAGCAAACTCCTCAACACATCTTGGAAACCATTGAATTCAATAATAAATGAAACCTAACACCAACACTATTCCTTCCATAGTTGCAGGATACATAGCAATCGATAATTCACAATAAATCCATGCATCAAATTTTTATAAGGATATCCTACTAATCAATAGGAATTTTCTTGAGATGACCAATGATTATGCATTTTGATGGCAGTGTGCTAGTTCAAAAGGATAATATAAATATGAAACAATTTTTTCTAATTTTCTCAAACTATAAATGTGGTTAAAGGGAAAATATTATGTGGAAAACCCACAAACCAAGCTAGCAAATGATTGTACATCAAATTATTCCTATATTCATTCAAGTATTGCTATGCTTTAGCTACCTGACCTTTGAGCTTCATCTAGAGGAATGTGTAGCTTTAAGATAGAGTTACTTCTTGGGCCTTACAATAGGGTGGAATATGATCAAGATTTGTTTAGGCTGTATCTTTGTTAGTCCCATGGTTAGGTTATTATAGTTCATGGTTTGAATCTATTATGGTTGTGTAAGGGATTTGTAGATGCTTTTTCTAACATAATTATTGGACATCATGATTGGAACAACTAGTTGTTGGCTATTGTACACATGAATCATATTTGTCAATGGTTCTTTGTGTTCAAGAATTCGTTGATCAATCTTTGAGATTTATTGTCCCAGCTTTAAAAGAGTGATAAAAGATATAGTGAGTGCTATCTTTTCCAAGTGTTTTGTGGGTGCCATTATCTTCTAGGAGTAATTGTAGGAACCAAATTATGTTCTTTGCCTCTAGTAAATATTGTAGACGCAACCATCTTCTTGGTGAAGGGTTTCTTCCATCCCCATGAGGCACTATTGCATGGTTTCCATTCCATTGTAGTATACTGAACCTAATTTAATACAAGTGTGCACTATTTTGGGTTCCATAATTTATGGCCCCTACACTATGGTTGTTAGCCTAATTAAGACAAGCCTACCTTTGCATATAATAAGAGGCCAACATGAAACAAACATCCAGAGGTTAGGGGGTTATTCCCTGTCCATAATTTATTATTTAAGTGCTAAGTGATGATGGGTATATCATGTAATTCATACCTAGTGTGGCTCTTTCTTTCTCTCCACATTTCACATTAGGAGTATATGTTATAAAATACTAATGAAATCAACTATAGGTCAAATCTAATCAAAATTGCAATATAAAGATTAAAATAGATCTTGAAGAAATATGGGAACCATTTTTGACAGATATTGTACAAATGAAGAGAATACTCCAAAGAGGAAATGCTTCAATGTGGAACAATTGAAGGACAATATTTTACTTTTATATGCACGTCTGCAATGTTTTTGATATATTTCTAAGATAGCAAAACCATAGAAAGAATAGCATATAGAAGAAAGTAAAGAATAATGATCATACTTTGAGATATTGTGGAGAATTAAAGGAAAGAATGCTTGGTGGGGTTATCATGCAATCAGCGAGTGATCCTTCATTCCCCTCTTCCAGTGACCCTTCAAAACTGGGTTTTTATTTAGTTTCTCTATTTTGATCCATAAGTGGCTTACAACCCTAGAGAAGTATATGTAGATTTATAGATGCAGTTGCAGGATACATAGCAGCCGATAATTCACAATAAATCCATCCATCCAATTTGAATAGAAATTAATACAAAGAACTAGGGTCCTCCAATGGCCCAATCATCCAGACCTTGACTATCCCCTCAACAAGTGACCGTTCAAAACCGGGTTATCATGCAATCAGTGAGTGATCCTTCATTCTCCTGGTGAGCTTCTAGGTAGGCACCATTTGTATATTTGATAGCTTAGGGCATCAAATGTATATTTTATCATTGATAGTTGAGACTTTGTTAAAAGGAAATAGGACAAAGAATGATTTTGATTTAGTTTCTCTATTTTGATCTCTAAGTGGCTTACAACCGTAGAGAAGTATATGCAGATTTATGGATGCAGTTGCAGGATACATAGCAGCTGATAATTCACAAGAAATCCATGCATCCAATTCGAATAGAAATTAATACAAAGAAATAGGGTCCTCCAATGGCCCAATCATCGGGACCTTGACTGTCCCCTCAACCAGTGACCCTTCAAAACTGGGTTATCATGCAATCGGTGAGTGATCCTTCATTCTCCCGATTTGCCCTGCATCCAAACATATTGGAAATACACAATACAATGATAACAAGTCTTTCAAAATCCCCCTTCCCTTAAGGAACACTATCAACTATCCCTTCCACATAGCATTTCATTTTTGTATGAGTGGATTGTGCAGGAACAGTTAACATTAAACAAGGAGCAAACTCCTCAACACATCTTGGAAACCATTGAATTCAATAATAAATGAAACCTAACACCAACACTATTCCTTCCATTCATTTCTACCAAGAATAAAGCATTTAATCCATTCAACATTACATATAATCATTAGACAGTTACATTTCCTGACTGTGTAGAGGAACGGTCACAACCAAAATGATCAAAACTACTTTCACCCTTGCACAAGCTATTCCTCACTCTTAATGAGTTATAAACATGCCATTGTTTCAATTTTGCTTGTGAGGTATGATAATTTTTGTAAACATGTCATTGGTTCAGTTTAGTGTATTCATTTTTGTTAGACAAATCTTCATTGTCTTCTGATTGTCTTCTTTATATAGTAGCATGTATTAATTGGTTGACAAATAAAGAAGCATTTAGACAATTGGAAGATTTGGCTGATTAAGAGTGAGGCCTTCTTTAGAATCTCATATAAATTTAGCCGATTAAGATGAGAAGAAAAACACAATTCATTAGTTAAATTTTTCAATTTCATGTATTTTTTCTCCTATTTATTAGATGCATGAGTTGAAGGTTGAATGTAAGAATCTTATAATGTTGTGTTACCTTAACTCTTAAGTTTTTGATATTCCTATGATGATCTTTCTCAACAAGTATTTTATTCTATTGTTGTTTTTTGAATAAAATATTGAGCAAATACAAAATTATGTACTTCTACAGGACAGTTAACACAAAATTGAAGCATCAAACAAGACTTGATCAAGTTGCAGGTGGAACGTGCACTCAAATAGTAAGTAATGTAGAATAACAAAATAAGTAATCTGTCGTGTCTACATTTTGTTATTTTCTAAGGTTACATCCATGTTCTATATTCACAGAATGGTTCAAAATTGAAATTTACAATTTGATAAAAGTACTGACGGGTGTTGTTCCTTGCACCCTCAATCAACAACTTGCCTCCATTTTATTTTGATTTACAAACTACTATATTATTTGAATATCTTTCTTTCTTGTCACAATAGGAAAGAGTTTGAGGTGGAAGACTATAATAATAGAATTGTTTCAATTTGGTATACTATACTACAACATCATTTCATAACTAAGTTTTCAATTTCTATATGTAATTAGGTTATAGATAATCTAAGTGAAGAAGCATCATGTCAGACAATCCTAGTGAACAAGGTAATGGGGATGCAATCAATAGATTGTGGTCGAACTTGAAAAGAAAAGGTGATGGAAAATGTTATTGTCCCTACAATAATTGTAAGGGCTTAAACATTAGAAGATTGCTAATCAAAATAGCTAAGAGACATTATAGGGATAATGATCACATTGAAGGAGGATTTGATTATCATGAATTGGTAAGTTTTTCATTATATTTATTTAACAATTAATATATATATGAAATACTCCTGATGATGAGATCATTATCATGGTTTATTTGTGTTCATTTTAATATAGGTCAACCTCCCTAGGGGAGTACGTGATATGGACCATGGAGGTGCGAATATTGAGAATATGGCTTTCGAAGTGGAGGATCATGGAGGTGCAAATATTGAAGCTAAAGATTATGATCCCATGGAAGATGACAATGATGCACCAAATGATGGTACTAATACATTGATCCATGACACATTTGGTATTGGTGCAACTGATGATGATGATCAGGATGATGTTGATGTCATCCATGATATACCTCTACTTGAGAAGGAAGACACGCCCCTTTATGAAGGCTCCCAAACAACTCTTCTCTCTGTTGTATTGTTGTTGTTGAACTTGAAGGTTATGAATGGTTTATCCAACACAGCAATGTCACGTATGCTATGGTATGTCATATATGTCATTATAGTAATTAAATAGTGAAACATGTACCATAAATATTGTTAATATTAACAACATATATTTTTTTCTACAGATTGATAGGTGAGTTCTTGTTACCACCATCAAATATTCTCCCTTGCTCATACCGAGAATTATGTGCCACTATGAAAGATATTGGAATAGACTATCAAGCAATAGATGCTTGTCCCAATGATCATATTATTTATCATAAAGAACATGAATTTGCAATAGAATGCCCTAAATGTCATACGAGTAGATATCGAATAGATCAAATAATAAAAAAGGTGCCTCACAAGGTTCTTTGTTACATCCCCATTATACCACGTTTGCAAAGATTATTTAGGTGTAATAGCTTGGCACAATTTATGGATTACCATGCATGCAATAGGAGTCAAGATGACATTATTCAAATGCATGTGGATGGTTCTATATTTAAGGACATAGAGGAAAAGTGGCCACACTTTATCGAAGAACCTCAAAATCTCAAGCTTTCAGTAGCAGCGGACGGTGTCAATCCATTTGGAGAGCTAAGATCTGTTTGCACTGTTTGGCTTGTTTTTGTCATCAACAATAACATTCCTCCATGGATGTCAATAAAGAGGGAGCACATTATGTTGGCAATGATTGTTCTAGGTATTTGATCATTTAATAGTTATCTACACGTAATTATAAATCTTATAGTAAAATGGTCACAATAATTATGTAATGTTGTTCATTCAACCAGGTAAATACCAAGTTAAAGATATGAATGTTTATATTGAGCCTCTTATCAACGAGTTGGTGGAGTTATGGAAAGGTGTCACTATGTATGACATCTCTAGACCAATAGGAGACAGACAATTTCAATTCCATGCAATGCTTGTATGGACAATACATGATGCCCCAGGGCTAACACATTTTTCTGGTATGTTATGGTGAATTCAAGTTGCACATGATAATTCTAAAAATAAAAATTAACATATTTAATCCAATTGTATCATTACCTTGTAGGTCTTCAAACAAAGGGAAAATTTGCATGTCTAGTTTGTGGTCTAAAGATGAAATCTCATTATTCAAAAAGTTTAGGAAAGCGGGTGTTTGATGAGTATAGGTACTTTCTCCACAAAAATCATAACTATCGAATTACCAAAAAATATTTTTTCAATGGGAAAGAAGAGACTACATCTAAGCCATAGAGAATGACACCTCACTTATGGAAGTTGGAATATAATAGAATTAATCGTCAAGGTACTACCATTCTACCTAACGGTTTATGTTTGGAATTTGTATATTTTTATTGTGTTTTGTTTGCTGATTATGTGATTGATGATCATGAATGTCGTCAAGGAAACACTACTGAGCACCTTCCAAAGGGACTAAAGAGTTATCCCAGACAATTTAGTAGGTTGCCCTACTACGAGCAGCTGCTTGATGTGCATTTGTTTGATACTATGCATATTGGAAAGAATGTAATGGTGACATTGTGGAAGATATTGGATGGAAGGCGTGACAAAAAAAAAATTGTCAAAATTTGTAGCAACATTCATGAATCCAATCATGCAATGAAAATTTTTATTGAATCAAATAGAAATGGAGAATAGATTAATACAAGTGCCCTTCCTTGGTTATTAACAGAACAACAAGGTGATGCCATAAAAGAAGTTGTATGAAAAATTTGATTTCCCACAGGATTTGTTGCAAACATAAGTAGTACCATATCAAAGAAAGGTGAATTTGCACCAAGGTTGAAAATGCATGATTGGCATACCTTCATCAAGGTAAGTCATGTTCTTTTGTATTTACAATATATTTGTAAGCTGCATGTACTTCTCATTTTATTATATGAGAAAAGAATGACATGATTATTTTTATAATTGTTGTAGTATGTGCTACCCCTATCTCTCCCAGAGAACTTCGACAATAACATCAAACAAGTGATATATGATCTTGGAAAATACATGAGGTAAGCAATGATATCTGTGCAATTTGTTGTATATATATATTGTAAAGTCTCGTGTTTATATATTTTTGTGTCTTGAATGTCTTGTACGTGGTTGTCATCTAAAGAAATCCATAGAGCAGATATAAAATACTGGAAGAGAAGAATTCCTCTTCTAATGTGTGAAATGAAAAAATGTCTACCTTCAACCTTTTTCAATGCACAAGAACACTACCTCATACACCAAGTTGAGGAGATTGAAATGTGTGGACCCGTACACACTCAGTCAATGTGGATGGTTGAGTGGCACTTGAAATTTCTTAAGGCTTTGGTTCGGCAAAGAGCATGTCCTGAGGGTTCTATGGTGGAGGGATATATGGTATACCAAACTATGGTGTACGTTACTAAATATCTTCCTAAGCTTGCAACAAAGATCCATATAGATCGTATTTGGGATCTCGATACCATTAGAAAATTTGAAGGGGAGTACTTGGTGGGGAAAGGCAGAATGAGGAAAGTGAGAGGTAATAAATTATAAGATGTTATTGTAGCTATTAATTAATTCTTAATCTTCAAAATTAATTGGTTGTAAGTCATCTATTTATTTTTTATACAGTTGCTCGAGAGTGGGATGCAATATATTTGTATATTGCAAACAATCAAGATTGGATGACGAAATGGATTGAATGATGTAATCATTTAGGTCACACATTAACATGGGAAGCTATGTCTTCATTGGTTAATGAAGCTCATTGTAATAGAGATCCAAATGTAACCCAAAGGGAAATAGATTTAGCACATGGTTTGTCAATAAGAGTTTGGCTCATTTTTGGTGTGTCTAGGATTGTTTAAGTCCTAGAAGTGCAAGTGGTCTTCCTGTTAGGAATGGAACATTGACTCAAGGAAGTTTGTCATCTTGAGATCTTTGTTTTACTTTGAGTTAGAGGTCTAGGATTTAGTGTTTAGCTATGATTTGAGCACATGTGTGCTTTAGGAGGCCTAGTAATGGTCTTTTGACATGAGAGAGCAAAGGCTACTCAAGCAACTAAAAGTTGCTAGCAACTTTTAAAAGTTGCTAAGAAACTTTCCCTTTGTATTGCCTAAATATGATAAGAGGTGAAAAAGCCCTAAAACAAGACAGTCACTCCAAGGAAAGATTATTTAAGACCTGTCTAACCCTAATTTCGAGGTTGGATGGCATTATTGTATGGCATAGTACGGGAAGACTAGTCTACTGGAGTTTTGAGTGCAACAGTCACTATTGAAGGACTAAATATCTATGAATACAAATAGTTTTGTGTGAATCCTTATTGTGGATGGTTTGGACCATTCTCTGCCAATTTGGAGAGCTATGGAAGCATAGGTCTATAGCTTTCATGTCCATCATGGGAAAGCCATGGAACTTTGAATATTGAAGGTATAGACCCTATTGTGTTTGTATATAAATGCAGGGCCCCTGAAAAGCAGTGCAAACATGTGTTTGTAGAAGCCCTAGGCAAGCTATGAGCAGTCCGGCTAGGGATGTGCAGCAGTAAAGGAGCTCTCCAAGATAGTGGAGTGAGTTCCAAGCTAAATCCCTTTGGGGAAGTCAAGAACAGTGCAAGAAAGAAAAGTGGTGTGAAGGAGGAGATTTGGAGAGTCAAGGAAGAGTGTTGTGGAAGACTAGGATAGTGAGAAGTCCCTAAAACCCTTGAAACCCTCTAATTTGCCAAAACCATTGTACTGTCACATGGGTACCTAAGACCTCAAAAATCCTTGAGTTTGGGTCACATGGAGAAAAATTCCTTTAGGACAACGTTGATGAATCTTTGGAGAAAAGGCCTCAAAATCCCTAAGAAACCGAAAGGAGGGCTAATTAGGCCTCCTCCTTGTAGCCCTAAATTATAAAGAAACTCCTAAATTGGGTGATCCAAAAACCTTGCTAATGTTATGGAAAGGTGTCAATAGCCCTAAAAAGACCTTGGAACTCATCATTTTCACTGTTGGAGCTTGGGAAGAAATTAGAAGCCAAATAGACCCTTATGAGCCAATGTAAGGGATGGGAACTAGAGTGCAAAGCTTAGTATGTTGATGAATGAGCTAGTTTGACTTGGTGGGAAGGTTAGGGAGGTTAGGGGGTCCTTAGAGAGATAAGGAAGCCTATAGACCATCAGGGGTGTTAGAAGAACACCTGGATCCTAGAGTGGATCAGGGGCATAGAGTAAGCTAGTCTATCCTAGCCTCCCCATCAAATTGGTATCAGAGCCTCTTAAGGCTTGGGAAGTGAAAGGTGGATGTTTCAACCACCAGAAGAATCAATTGGATCATCTCAAAAGAATAAAATGGTGAACAATGCAAAGCTTGCTAAGAAGGTAGAAGATTAGGAGGAAGCTAACAGACTCCTGCAGGAAAGATTGATGCAAATGGAGCAACTCTTGGATGATGTCCAAGCAAAAGAAAATAAGGTGAAAGATAGAATGGAGGAGTAGGATGCTAAGGGGAAAGAGAAGAATCTTGATGATGATGTACCTACACCTGATCCTCCAACACAAGATGAGTAGTTTCTCAAAGCCATGAATGCTATCGCAAGCAAGGCACTTGAAGGTGTCCCATTACTGATTGGCAGGATGGATACAGAGCTTGTGATGCAGTGGATTGAAGGCATGGAGAATCACTTTGAATGTGAAGAGATATCAGAAGCACAAAAGGTCAAGGTGGCCAAATCTAGGTTGAGAGGACAAGCATTAACCTGGTGGAACTACTTGCAAGGTGAAAGGGAGAAAGAGGGAAAGAATCCAATCTCTAATTGGAAAGCTATGGTCAACAAAGTCAGGGAAGCATACTTACCAGCTGATTATGAAATATAGCAGCATAAGAAAAGGTTTACACTTAGACAGAAGGAGATGGATGCAGCTACCTATACTGAAGATTTCCACAAGTTGAGCTTGAGATCTAAGATCCAAGAAGATGAAAGCATTAAAGTGGCAAGGTACCTCAGTGGCTTGAAATGGAGCATAGCAAAAGAGATGAGTTTTCTCACTCCTACCACTGTACTTGGATGTTAGCATATGGCACAAAAGCTTGAAGACAAATAGAGGAGAAAGAAAGAACCTAATTCCAAGAATAGAGGGAGAGGTAGAGACTCTAAAGGGGGTCAAAGTGGAGGTTCTAGTAGAGGTGGTGAGTCAAGGATTCAAGGGGAGAGCAGACTCTTGGAACAAAGTTCAAAAATCAGTACAAGAGGATCTTATGGTAGAGGAAGAGGTTCTCAAGGAAACAGAGGAAGAGGAACAGGAAGGAGCAGCTCCTACTTTGCCACCATGAAGTGCTATCAGTGTGGACAGCTTGGACACCCTGCCTATAGGTATCCTAATAAACTAGCAACCTCACATAATGAGAAGAGGGTAGCCTATACCCAAGAAGACAACAACAGCTCATGCACTAATGAAGTGAGCAAGTTAGAATCAGAAATGGGTGAGAACCTAATGTTTAGGAGGGTACTTATAAGGCAGCCTAATCAAGGTGAACCTAAGCAAAGGAGGGCTCTTTTTAGAGTCAAATGCAAGATACAAGGCAAAGTTTGCAAGGTTATTATGGATTCAAGATCTACAGATAACATCATAGCAGAGGAAGTAGGAAAGAAGCTTAAACTCACAAAGGTTCCACATGCAAATCCATACAAGGTGACTTGGTTGAACTAGGAGCAAAGTGTGCTAGTTAATGAGTAGACATGGGTAGAGTTTTCCATTGGAGGCTATAAAGATAGAATTCTTTGTGATGTCTTACCCATGGATGCATGCCATATTCTATTGGGAAGGCCTTGGAAATTTGATAGGATGGTGATCTATGATGGAGAGGAGAACTCCATTTCTTTCAAGAAAGATGGGAGGACTTTCAAAATTCAGTCCTTAATAGAGAATGAAGAGGGAACTTGTAAGAAACCCAGTGTGTTGCTTAGTAGTGGTAAAGAGTTCCTACAAGCCATGCAGGATGAGGAGACCATAGGATGTGCTATCATGGTGAAACCAAAAGAGGAGGACAAGAAGCTACAGGTAGAAACACCATTGGAAGTGCAGCAAATGTTGAAAGAATTCAGAGATATAGTGAGTGATGGAACCCCTGCAACACTACCTCCAAGAAGGACCATAAGTCATCAAATAGACTTTGTACCTAGTGCATCTCTGCCTAATAAAGTAGCATATAAGCTTTTCCCAGATCAAAAAAAGGAAGTGGCAAGGCAAGTACAAGAGTTATTGGATCAAGGGTTGATCAAGAAGAGTATTAGTCCATGTGCAGTTCCAGTGGTCTTAGCATCCAAGAAAGGAGGAAAATGGAGACTTTCCACAGATTCAAGGGCTACTAATAGGATCACTATCAGGTATAGGTTTCCAATTCCAAGAATAGAATATTTGATGGATTGCTTAGGAGGTGCTATGTATTTCAAAAAGTTGGATTTGAAGAGTGGTTATCACCAAATCAGAATTAAGGAGGGTGATGAGTGGAAAACCACTTTTAAGACCATAGATGGTTTGTATGAATGGCTTGTGATGCCATTTGGGCTTACCAATGCCCCAGAACCTTCATGAGGTTAATGAATGAGGTCTTGAAGGACTTCATAGGTAGATTTGTGGTGGTGTATCTAGATGATATACTCATCTATAGCAAGACAAAAGCAGAACACCTTGAGCACTTAAGGCTGGTTATGAAGAAGCTACATGAAGAGCAATTAGCTGTCAATTTGGAAAAGTGTGAGTTCATGCAGCAAGAGCTGGTTTATTTAGGCTTTGTGGTGTCCAAGGGTACTCTGAAAATAGACCCAAGCAAGGTAGAGGCAATCTTGAATTGGCTTGCTCTGAAAATAGGGACTGAAGTTAGAAGTTTTCATGGCTTGACATAATTTTACAGGAAGTTTGTGAGGAACTTCAATGGGATATGTGCACCAATGCTTGACACCATCAAAGGAGGACTGAAAACAAAGTTCAAATGGACTGAGGCAGCTAAGAAAGCATTCCAAAAATTGAAGCAAGAGGTAGAAACCAAACCAATCCTACTCTTACCTACTTTTGATAAGTTTTTCACCATTGAATGTGATGCAAGTGGTATAGTAGTAGGTGGTGTATTGAGTCAAGAAGAAAGGCCTATGGCATTCTTCAGTGAAAAACTCAATGAGGCAAAGAATAAATATTCAACTTATGACTTGGATTTGTATGCATTGGTACAATCTCTCAAGAAGTGGAGGCATTATCTTTTGCCAAAAGAATTTGTGGTGTTTACTGATAATCAGGCTTTAAGCTACATAAAAACTAAGGAAAAGCTTAGTAACAGACACTTGAAGTGGATGGAATATCTCCAATCCTTTACCTTCACAATCAAGCACAAGAAAGGGAAGCTCAACAAAGTAGCAGATGCCTTGAGTAGGAAGTTATTGACTATCCAAGAGGTATAGCTGCAAAGCATTGGAATAGCAGGTTTTAAAGACTTATACGAAGAGGATGAAGACTTCTCACAAGCCTACAAGGTGTGCCTAGAGTTTGAGAACCATTTTCATGGTGAGTTTGCAGATTACACCCTTTAGAATGGACTGTTGTTTAAAGGTAATCAGCTTTGTGTACCTAGAGGATCCATGAGGGAAAATTTGACCAAGAAAAGCATAATGGCAACTTAAGTGGACATTTTCACATAAACAAGACATTGGAGTTAGTACAGAGATACTACTTTTGGCCTAAGATAGCAAGGGATGTTAGGAGGTATGTAGAGCAATGTAGAGTATGTTAGAGAGCTAAAGGAGGTTCAAGCAATGTAGGACTCTATCAACCTCTACCAATTCCAAATAGGCCTTGGGAGTGTGTAAGTATGGACTTTGTGGTTGGACTCCCTAAAACCAAATTAGGTATGGATAGCATCTATGTTGTTGTTGATAGGTTCTCTAAGATGAGTCATTTCATTCCATGTAGAACTACTCATGATGCAAGCTATGTAGCACATCTCTTCTTTAAGGAGATAGTAAGGATCCATGGACTCCCTTTGAGCATTGTGTCAAATAGGGATAGCAAGTTCATGGGCCATTTTTGGCAAACCTTATGGAAAACATTAGGAACTAATCTCTCTTTCACTTCAGCATACCATCCTCAAACTGATGGTCAAACTAAGGTCATCAATAGGGTGCTTGCTAACTTGCTAAGGTTTTTAACAAAGGAGTATGGGTAGACTTGGGATCTAGTTATATCTTAGGCTGAATATGCTTACAATGACAGTGTCAATAGGACCACAGGAAGAAGTCCTTTTGAGATAGTCTATGGAAGACACCCCAGAGGAGTGTGTGAGTTGAGAGATTAAGGTTCCATGGAGTTGAAGAGTGGACAAGTTGAAGATTTTACTGAAACCATCAAGGAGGTTCAAGAGCAAGTGAAGAAAACTATTTTGGAGTCTACTCAAAGACTCAAGGCTAAAGTGGATGAAAAGAGGAAAGAAGTACAGTTTTAGATTGGGGACTATGTCATGGTCCATCTTAGCAAAGCAAGAATGCAAAAGGGCATGCCCACTAAGCTATAGATGAGGAGAGTAGGTCCATGCAGGATTTTAGCCAAATATGGAGAGAATGCCTACAAGGTGGACTTGCCTTTAGATTTAGCCATCTCACCAGTGTTCTTTGTTGTAGACCTGATCAAATTCAAGGGTGATATCAATCAGCAAGGTACAACTCCACCAAAGGTACTACAGGATGTAGATACTAATGCAATGCCTAAGCAAGAACCAGCCAAAGCAGAGAAGATTCTAGAATCTAGGGTGAAGAAGGAAACTAGACATCAATTCTACCTGGAGCATCTAATCAAGTGGAAGGGTTAGCCTGAGTCTGAAGCCACCTGGATTAAGGAAGGTTAGTTCAAAAAGTTTGGAGTTGATCTAGCTCTTCTAGATCCTAAAGTGCCTTAACTTGTACTGAGGGGGAGTATGGTGTAGGAGCACCCCTATAAGGGCCCTCACCATCATATTTTTGGTGTTTTTATCCTTTGAGGTTAAGCTATGTAATTAGAATAAGAGTCAATAGGAGTTTGGCTCATTTTTGGTGTGTCTAGGATTGTTTAAGTCCTAGAAGTGTAGGTGGTCTCTGTTTGGAATGGAACATTGACTCAAGGAAGGTTGTCATCTTGAGATCTTTGTTTTACTTTGAGTTAGAGGTATAGGAGTTAGTGTTTAGCTATGATTTGAGCACATGTGTTCTTTAGGAGGCCTAGCAATGGTCTTTTGACATGAGAGAGAAAAGGTTTCTCAAGCAACTAAAAGTTGCTAGCAACTTTTAAAAGTTGCTAAGCAACTTTCCCTTTGTATTGCCTAAATATGCTGAGAGGTGAAAAATCCCTAAAACAAGACACTCACTTTGAGGAAAGATTATTTAAGACCTGTCAAACCCTAATTTTGAGGTTGGATGGCATTATTGTATGACACAGTATGGGAAGACCAGTCTGCTGGAGTTTTGAGTGCAACAATCACTGTTGAAGGACTGAATATCTGTGAATACAAATAGTTTTATGTGAATCCTTATTGTGGATACTACTTTGAGTGTTTAGACTTTCATTTGTGTGTATTTAGTTTCATTTCATTTGGAGTATTAGTATTTTTTGTTTAGTTCATTTGGTTCAAACCATTCTCTGCCAGTTTGGAGAGGTATGGAAGCATAGGTTTGTAGCTTTAATGTCCATCATGGGAAAGCCATGGAACTTTGGATATTAAAGGTACACACCCTATTATGTTTGTATATAAATGCAGGGCCCCTGAAAAGAAAAACAAACATGTGTGTTTAGAAGCCCTAGGCAAGCTATGAGCAGTCCGGCTAGGAATGTGCAGTAGTAAAGGAGCTCTCCAAGATAATGGAGTGAGTTCCAAGCTAAATCCCTTTAAGGAAGTCAAGAATAGTGCAAGAAGGAAAAGTGGTGTGAAGGAGGAGGTTTGGAGAGTCAAGGAAGAGTGTTGTGGAAGACTAGGATAGTGAGAAGTCCCTAAAACCCTTGAAACCCTCTAATTTGCCAAAACCATTGTATGGTCACATGGGTACCTAAGACCTCAAAAATCCTTGAGTTTGGGTCATGTGGAGAAAAAGTCCTTTAGGATAGGGTTGATGAATCTTTGGATAAAAGGCCTCAAAATCCCTAAGAAATCGGAAGGAGGGCTAATTAGGCCTCCTCCTTGTAGCCCTAAATTACAAAGAAACTCCTAAATCGGGTGATCCAAAAACCTTGCTAATGTTATGGAAAGGTGTCAATAGCCCTAAAAAGACCTTGGAACTCATCATTTTCACTGTTGGAGCTTGGGAAGAAATTAGAAGCCAAATAGACCCTTATGAGCCAATGTAAGGGATGGGAACTAGAGTGCAAAGCTTAGTATGTTGATGAATGAGCTAGTTTGAATTGGTGGGTAGGTTAGGCAGGTCAAGGGGTCCTTGGAGAGATAAGGCAGCCTATAGACCATCAGGGGTGTTAGAAGAACACCTGGAACCTAGAGTGGATCAGGGGCATAGAGTAAGCTAGTCTATCCTAGCCTCCCCATCAATTTCACATCAAAAAGTTGGATGACACAAAGAAAACTTGTGATTCTAGGATAAGTGCAGTCTTTCAGGTGACTAATATTTCATCTAGAAATGACTTACATCCTCGAGAGTCTGAAAATCGATACTATGGCATTTTGGATGATATACTTGAGTGTGACTTTAATTCCTTCAGATTAGTTATCTTCGTTGTCAAATGGTATAGGCTATAACTTAATCAAAATGATCCTAATAGAACTGTTATTGAAGTTGACAATGGATTTCCAATGATTAATACAAGGTGGTTTGAGCCAGTTGGGGATGAACCCTATGTTCTTCCAAGCCAATGTGAGCAGGTATTTTACTCAGAGGTTCTGCATAAATCAGGTTGGTCATTTTTTGTTAGACATGATCCAAGAGGAAGGCTGATGAGGTATAATGCAATGGAAGAAGATTGTGAACAACTAGAAGATGATGTAGATGATGATCATGAACAACTGTTAGTCGATGATGTTCCTGACGCAACTTTTCTTGAAGAAGAAGAAGATGATGATGATGATGATGATGCTACCGATGATGCTACTAATGATGCTACTAATGATGTTGCTAATGATGATGATGGTGATGATGATGATGATGCTGATGTTGATGTTGATGATGATGATGAAGATGAAGATGAAGACATTGACAGTGGTGGTGATGATGTCGACGTCAACGATGATCATGGTGATTAGTTGGATGAAGAAGAAGATGAATGACATGAATGAAATGTACAGTTACGTGATCACTACTTAATCTATTTAATATTGATTTCTTGATAGAAATGTGCATTTATGCAATCAATGCTTAATCTAATTAATTCATGATGTACTTACTATGGGATGCTTATGGTTTTTAATGTACTTACTATGTGGTTTTGAGTATATGTATCATGAGTTTTTTAGCTAAAATTAGATAATTGAATTACATATGTAGGTACCCAGACTCCTTTCATGAGCATCCCACACAATCTCATGGATCGAAAAACTGACCTTGATGTTGATGATGTGACTAGATCAGGTAAAGAGCTATACAATTATGGCCTGTAAAGTACTGAAATGCTTTAAAATGTTTAAAATGTTTTTAATTATAATAAAATGTTTTTAAAAATAACCCTTTTATATGTTATTGCAGATGAGCCCCCTTTGCATCAATAGAGAACTAGGTGTGCATTGAGATCTAATGAGAGGGTAGATGATCATGATGATGATATCGATACTCATCTTACAATTATATCTTTAAAACTAGAAATCAAAAGAAAAAAAAGAAATGATTGTCATCTATGCACCTTAATTGATAATGACTGATTTTTATATGCCAATGAATTTAATTATGTGGTAGTGAATGTTCATAAATTTTATAATGTGTTAATGAATGTTATCGTGTGATAATTAATGGATGTCACATTTTATTAATGTGTGAATGAATGTTATCGTGTGATAATTAATGAATGTTACATTTTATTAATGGATGAAATAGTGAATGAATGTTAGATGTTAATGGGGAATTTAGAGTGATGTTGGGGGGGGTGGGGCCAAATGAGCTTCCACCTTCACGTGGTTGGCCCTATTTAGTTATAAAACTATTCTTGAAACAAAGTGAAGCTCAATAAGTTTGCTCCTTATATAGGGTCTCAAGTGTAGCTTTTATCCCACTCTCAACATTGCAAGGCTTCAAGTGGTGTTCTGATATTGGTTTCTCCATCTCCCACTAACATCTTGTCTTTCTCCTAAGAACTCTCACCAAGCTATGATGCATAGAATGAGTCAACTTGAATCTATAGTTTCTTCATTCACAATGAAAATTCAAATTACAAGCCATATTTTAGATTTAATATTCATATTTATCTTCATCATGATCATAGCCATCATGGTCAACATTTGGTTCAAATTCATTTGAACCACACTTCATGTTGGATTATAACATATTAACACTTACACCATGAAGAAGACAAATGATTAAATAGAAAGAGAGGACCAACTGAACCATCTTGTGGTCAGTCTATATCACATTGAGAAACAACGTCAAGACTCAAAAATCAAAACAATCAAAAGTTTCTTCAAGACCATGAATGATCAACAACATTCCATTAGAAAACAAAACACTAATCTATATTATCATTAAGCCATAAAACATGTTTTTAAAGTTTAGAAGCATAGCACAAGAACTTTCAAGAAACATAGTACTATCCAAGGACCAAAATGAATACCCTCCAAATGATTATGATTATGTTGATGTTCATGTCTATAATTTATGTCTAATGATTATGATGATGTTGATGTTGATGTCCATAATTTATTTCACTTACTGATGCTTGCCTAGATTGAATTTTGAATTGCCAGGCTGGAGAACGCTTTCAAAGTTTAGGGTTTGTTCTACATGATACTCTTAGTTATAGCTCAAATGCAACTCAACATATTTTTGATGCTGGGCAACCCAATGCAGAAACTCATCCTCAGGTGAAATTTAATGTTGTGAATCTTGGCATTGTTAATGTTATTACTTTTCCTCACATTTCATATTTGTGAAAATGTTTCTTGGCACTATCTTATTCTTATTACAATGTTCTTTGTTGTGGGGTAGGAGGTCAATCTTCATTGTCTTCATTGTGGGGGACAGTGAAGATTTCTCTGACAAATAGAAGGTCTTCTTTAGTATCTTATAATAACATGCTAAACTGATAAAGGTGTTATGGGCATTTAATCTGCAGTTACTAATAGACTAAGCATATTATTACTATGCTTAATGTTCCATTTAAATGCATTTAAAACAAAAAACAAATTTACAAAACTGAACCAATGGCATGTTTACAACAAAGATGTGTTGAGGAGTTTTCTCCTTGTTTAATGTTAACTGTTCCTACACAATCCACTCATACAACAGTGAAATGCTATGTGGAAGGGATGGTTGATAGTGTTCCTTGAGGGAAGGGGGATTTTTAAAGACTTGTTATCATTGTATTGTGTATTTCCAATATGTTTGGATGCAGGGCAGACCGGGAGAATGAAGGATCACTCACCGATTGCATGATAACCTAGTTTTGAAGGGTCACTGGAAGAGGGGAATGAAGGATCACTCACTGATTGCATGATAACCCCACCAAGCATTCTTTCCTTTAATTTTCCACTATATCTCAAAGTATGATCATTATTCTTTACTTTCTTCTATATTCTATTCTTTCTATGGTTTCGTTATCTCAAAAATATATCAAAAACATTGCAGATGTGCATATAAAAGTAAAATATTGTCCTTCAATTGTTCTTCATTGAAGCATTTTCTCTTTGGAGTATTCTCTTTGTTTGTACAATATCTGTCAAAAATGGTTCCCATATTTCTTCAAGATCTATTTTAATCTTTATATTGCAATTTTGATTAGATTCTACCTATAGTTGATTGCATTAGTATTTTATAACATATACTCCTAATGTGAAATGTGGAGAGAAAGAAAGAGACACACTAGGTATGAATTACACGATATACACATCATCACTTAGCACTTAAATAATAAATTATGGACAAGGAACAACCCCCTAACCTCTGGATGTTTGTTTCATGTTGGCCTCTTATTATATGAAAAGGTAGGCTTGTCTTAATTAGGCTAACAACCACAGTGTAGGGGCCATAATATTTTCCCTTTAACCACATTTATAGTTTGAGAAAATCAGAAAAAATTGTTTCAGATTTATATTATCCTTTTGAACTAGCACATTGCCATCAAAATGCATAATCATTGGTCATCTCAAGAAAATTCCTATTGATTAGTAGGATATCCTTATAAAAATTTGATGCATGGATTTCTTGTGAATTATCGACTGCTATGTATCCTACAACTATGGAAGGAATAGTGTTGGTGTTAGGTTTCATTTATTATTGAATTCAATGGTTTCCAAGATGTGTTGAGGAGTTTGCTCCTTGTTTAGTGTTAACTATTCCTACACAATCCACTCATAAAATAGTGAAATGCTATGTGGAAGGGATGGTTGATAGTGTTCCTTGAGGGAAGGGGGATTGTGAAAGACTTGTTATCATTGTATTGTGTATTTCCAATATGTTTGGTTGCAGGGCAAACCAAGAGAATGAAGAATCACTCACTGATTGCATGATAACCCAATTTTGAAGGGTGACTGGTTGAGGGGACAGTCAAGGTCCCCATGATTGGGCCATTGGAGGACCCTATTTCTTTGTAGTAATTGCTATTCAAATTGGATGCATGGATTTCTTGTGAATTATCCGCTGCTATGTATCCTGCAACTACATCCGTAAATCTGCATATACTTCTCTATGGTTGTAAGCCACTTAGAGATCAAAATAGAGAAACTAAATCAAAATCATTGTTTGTCCTATTTCCTTTTAACAAAGTCTCAACTAGATCTATTGGATTTCCACTATCCATATTAATGCTAGTATCATTTTCTGGGTTTGATTGTGTATAATTTTGTTCATCAATGTTTCAAATCATACTACATGATCCATCATATCATGTTCTTTTCTCTCTAGCATCTTGATGATGGATCATGTAGTATGATCTAATACATTGATGGAAAAAATTATACACAATCAAACCCAGAAACTGATACTAGCAAAGTCTCAACTATCAATGATACAATATACATTTGATGCCCTAAGCTATCAAATATACAAATGGCGCCTACCTAGAAGCTCACCAGGAGAATGAAGGATCACTCACTGATTGCATGATAACCTAGTTTTGAAGGGTCACTGGTTGAGGGGACAATCAAGATCTAGATGATTGGGCCATTGGAGGACCCTAGTTCTTTGTATTAATTGCTAGTCAAATTGGATGCATGGATTTATTGTGAATTATCGACTGCTATGTATCCTGCAACTACATCCGTAAATTTGCATATTCTTCTCTAGGGTTGTAAGCCACTTAGGGATCAAAATAGAGAAACTAAATAAAAATCATTCTTTGTCCTATTTCCTTTTAACAAAGTATCAACTATCAATGATACAATACATTTGATGCCCTAAGCTATCAATACAAATGGCACCTAGCTAGAAGCTCACAGGCTGTCCATTTGATAACCACAGTCAACATTTCAAAAAAATGGATATCCTTGAGCACAAGCACCAATAACATCAAATAATGGAGTTAAAGTACAGGCTAGGGCACAACACTAGTAGAATACGGTCATTTCAGTGACAACAATTTAGAACGCAGTCCTTTGGCGTGTATTAAATAGAATAGAATTTTCAGCATATTATTATCATTCTATTTCTTTGTTGTAAACATGCCATCGGTTCAATTTTGTAACTTCACTATTGTATGAGTGGATTGTTTAGGAACAGTTAACATTAAACAAGGAGAAAACTCCTCAACACATCTTGGAAACCATTGAATTCAATAATAAATGAAACCTAACACCAACACTATTCCTTCCATTCACTTCTACCAAGAATAAAGCATTTAATCCATTCAACATTACATATAATCATTAGACAATTACATTTCTTGATTGTGTAGAGGAACAGTCATGACCAAAATGATCAAAACTACTTTCACCCTTGCACAAGCTATTCCAAAATTCAATTAAAATGAGCAATATGCTATATCAAATCATTCATATTCATAGTAACCATTCGAAGGATCATTTTGTCAATGAACCCTTTGACTGTACCCCTGCGGCAGAGAAAGGAAACCTCAAAATAGAGAAAGGAAACTTAGTAAAACCGGTCTATGCCAATGTTTGTGAGGGTACAGTCATGATAAGTGCCTCTCAAACCTCTCCAAACATGTAAGATTGTCTTTAAATACTTTATTGATCTCTTCTAAACATTAACCAAATCAAACCTACATTTGAATCCACACACAATAACCCCAAAATGAAGGGTTTTGTATCCTTTAATGAATCTCAGTCACTGGTAGCACATGGACAGTCAAACCAGTAGTCTCCAAAGAATTCAATAAGTGATTGGATTTTATTTAATACACACTATTCCTTCTATTCACTTCTACCAAGAATAAAGCATTTAATCCATTCAACATTACATATAATCATTAGATAGTTACATTTCTTGACTGTGTACTAGAGGAATAGTCAGGAAATGTAATTGTCTAAATGATCCAAACATTTGAAAATAGTGAATCAATATCCTTGAGCACAAGCACCAATAATATCAAATAATGGAGATAAAGCATGGACTAGGGCACGACACCAGTAGAATGTGGTCATTTCAGAGAGCATTCGTGATCAAATAAAATGCAATGCATTTGAAATTTGCAGTTGAATATGATGCCAGGTGCTCGAAAGATGAAGAAATCACATACCTTCTCTCACACTTAGCTTTCGCTCCTCTATCCAATTGAAATAAAAATGATGAGGTCGTTTCACTTTTTTTTTTCATAGCCAAATCTTCCTTGTACCACATGAAGAACATGCCATTGGTTCAGTTTTGTAATTTGTTTTTGTGTAATTAGTAATTGGCAGATTAAATGCATATAACACCTTTATTAGTTTAATTAGCATGTTATTATCATATCAGATAAAGTATGTTTAAGAATTGTTGGGACTAGTCCTTTTGCGTGTATTAAACATAATAGAATTTTCAGCATATTATTATCAATCTATTTCTTTGTTCTAAACATGCCATTGGTTTAGTTTTGTAGATTTTTTTAATCTGTTAAATGCATTTTTTGTGAGGAGGGGTCTTGTTCTCAGGAGATTGATGAAGATTGTGCACCTCAAAAACCAATTCATAAGGTACCAATCATGTTTCCTATTCACTTATATTTTTGGATTGGTAAATCTCCTTATAAGTTTCATGTCCTTTCTTTTGATTATTATGGATGAGATATATATCTTACATTTAACATTCAACTTCTTTACATTTTAGAACATGTAGTGTGTTTTTTTGAGGATTTTACCAAATCAACTTTTAACATAAATTGAAAACACCAAACTGATATCTTGCCCTTTCAACTTGACAAAATATTTGCATTTGACCAATAACTGCAAGCAACTGAATGATAAATCCACATACCTGTATCTTTGTAAAATACCTGGAACATCAAAAAGATGGCTAAGTGGCTACCGCCGTGATTTTTATCTACTGAATATGGGAAAAAAAAACACTAAAAAAAATCGAATAGAAAACATGATTGGTCATTTCAGAGAGCATTATTGATCAAATAAAATGCAATGCCTTCTCTCACGCTCGATCAACTTTCACCCGCTCATTTTCTCCCACTCCTTTTCTCTACAAATGAAATAAAAATTATTTGGCCATTTCAAAATAGTGAATCGATATCCTTGAGCACAAGCACCAATAACATCAACTATTTTGATATGTGGGTACCCTAATGTTGGCAAGAGTTCCTTTATTAATAAGATTACTCTGCAAGCTTGAAGAAGTGATATATTTTGGCAAATGAAGAGTAGAAAGATGATGATATTCTTGAGATCATGGATGGACACAATGTTGTAGATAGAATGGGAAGACATCTTTCTAGACTAGCCCTTGATCCTTCAACAATTGGGGTAGGATCCAGACCCAGGCTAAAAAGATGTCTTCCTTTCTATTGTGGAATTATCCCTTCTTTAGCCTGCACTCATTCCTCTTCTCAAAAATGGTTATCTAGAAACTTTGGATACTGTTTCTCATCCATGCACGAAATGTGCTAGTGATCATATAAAACTACTTTAGGCCTCCAGTATTGATGAGATGTACAAGTGTAAAATGTTTTTGTGAGACTGGGATCAATTTGTGCAGTGTACATAAATGCAAGGTGGTGATTATTCTCGACAATCAACAGGTAGCTAGGACAGTAGCTAGGACTAAAGATAAAACAGATCAAGAGACCATCATAGGTTCTCTTTTTCTTCAGTCTATATTGTTGACAGAATGTTTTGCCTTTCATTAGCTCATCAAATCCAGGGATTTGAAAGAATTTAATAGAATATTTTCATGACAACGTATATTAGTTAAGTTGATGTTGCATGAATTTATCTACTTCGTGCACTTGTAGACTATGAGGACGGCCATGATTCTTTATCATCATCCTCATAGTCTACAAGTGCGTGAAGTAGATAAATTCATGCAACGTCAACTTAACTAATATACGTTGTCATGAAAATATTCTATTAAATTCTTTCAAATCCCCGGATTTGATGAGCTAATGAAAGGTAAAACATTCTGTCAATAATATAGACCGAAGAAAGAGAGAACCTATGATGGTCTCTTGAGCTGTTTTATCTTTAATGTGCATATCCATCATTTTTTTGACACTTAATCATTAATTCCAATAGAAGTGCTACACATTCGACAGATAAAATGTCAGAGAAAACTAATTTATGACAATAGTTCTAACAGTAATGTTATACATTCGATAGGGAATCTGTCAGAGAAATAATGAAGGACTGTCGGTCTTTCAACATTTTAAGTGTTGCAAATAAAAAAATTTCAATAGAACCTTCGACATTAATACCATATCACTGACAGGTATATCTGTCGAAATTAAGTGGAAACTGTCGCTATTCCAATAGTTATAATGTCGAAAAAGATATCTTTTCGACAGTTAATAGGTCATTGTGTCAAAATTCCGATGGATAAACTGTAGAAAATGCCATAACGAAGTTGTTGCTGAAATGTAAGTTTTCGACATGATATGATGTCGGTAAATCGACAAATATATCTTCTGTCACAATTTCCTACGCAAAAATGGCGATGGACCCATCTGTCAAAATGCCGACAAATTAGCGTTGCAAATCTGACAAATGGCTATCAGAATTTGACCCAAAATGTAGTAGTGACTGATTACAAAAAATGGATTAAGGTACATAACCTTATGCTTCTTGCATCAATATCTTTTCACTGCTCTTACATTCGCATCATATCACTTTATCATATCATTACAATATTACCACATCTTCTTCTTTTTTCTTACAATTTACAATTACATATATACAAGTTATTAAGCCTAATAAATTTACATGGTCGGCTTCCATATATCTCTATCTAAGGGTTAACATCTAGGATTTCATCCCTTTATATTGTTAAGACATTATTTTGATAAACAAAATAATCCCTTAACTCTTTACCAATTCTGTCTTCAAAACTGTCCTATCGGCTTAACACTGTCTTCGGTAAAACTATCATAACTAATTCCGTGCATGCCATACTAACTTGTGATCTGAGATAGGTCATCATTAGACATCATAGAGTCTATTTTCAAGTGTGCAAGCACTAAACTTACTCCATTCAATGTCACAAACAAAAACTATGTCTGGGTAGACTAGTGAAAATGTTGTCTCACACTTAGACAAATTTGCAATGTGCTCTACTATACTTGCTCTCTGACCTTTGTGCTCTTCATTTGGATCATATGTTGCCATAATGACAACATCTATGTACTTAGCTTAGCCAAATTTCCAACAATCTCCCCCTTTGTCATTGGTGGCAACATATGAGAAAATTGGCTAATTGTACAACTCAAAATCTCAAAATTGTCTCAAAATTGGCCATAGTATAACATATACATATACTATCCTTATAACTCCTCAAAATATAATTTTTAATACAATACTCCCCCTAAGAGTATCAATCCATATCATATACAACAATTTTCTGCTCTATATCTCTCCCCCTTTGACAACAATGACAAAATAAAGTAGGGAGGGCTACAAAATTGTGTCACAAAAAGATTATACCTTAGTTCCTTATTGCAAATTCGGTAGGCTTGCAACATAATCTGAAAAATCAACTTTCATTACTTCTATCTCCTTCTCCCATGATTTCTTAATGGAATCTGTCACATTGAGTAAAGTGCTTAGTCCATAAGCTGCTATATGACATGCTTGAAGGTTTTCAAAGTTAAACTTCTGAAAAGATGTCTTTGCCGAAAGACATTCTTCCAACTGTTCTTCAATAACGCATAACTTCATAGAAGTGTGCTCTCTCAAAAGAGTAAATCTTCTTTTCATCTTACAAAACTCTAATTTCATCATAAATCTTCCTAACTTTCTTCTCAATATCTAATACCTTCACATTGGGGCTAGAAAGAAGGTTACATTCATTCTGAATTTCTGCTTCTTTCAACTTCATCTTCTGATCTTCTTCTTCTATTAAGGTCTCTAATTTTGTACACTATATGTACAAAGATTTTCCTATTTCCAAATGCTTTCTCAAGTCCTTGATACAGATATCAAGACTATTAATATCATTCCTGATATTTTGGCTAATATTCAAAAGCATTTTAGCTTCATAAGCTGCTTGAGCTCTCACTTTTGCAATATCAAATAGATTAGTGAATTCATTATCAAAAGTGCTCATTACCTTCTTAGCTTTCTCCAAAGGGTCTGCCTCTATAATTTGTGTAGTTACAATGCTTTGTAACTTCTCAGTTAGTTCCTTTAGACTCCCTTCAAGATTCTTCACTTTCTTGTTCTTGCCAATAATCTTATTCAAAGAAGTGATCAGTTCCAATTGATCATCATCATCAACTTCTTTTCCTAAATCCTCAAATAAAGATCCAATTTCCTTCTTCTTTCTAGTCTCAGGAGTAAGACTGATGTCTTCTTTGATAGGAATAGGTGCTTGAATCTTTGTTGCTTTAGGTTCTGCA
This sequence comes from Chamaecyparis obtusa, assembly GCA_027943335.1. NCBI lineage: Eukaryota > Viridiplantae > Streptophyta > Pinopsida > Cupressales > Cupressaceae > Chamaecyparis > Chamaecyparis obtusa. Next base: position 1,040,598 of record BSBK01003667.1, on the reverse strand, counting down.
ATAGTGGTTTGTGTTTGCTCTGCTTTTGTATCTGGTTCATCAAGAGCCGAATTGTCAACAATGTTTCCTAAATTCTTGAATACATTGTCATCAGTATCCAAGGTGACCTTTGTACCTTCTATATTCATTGATTCATCTTCAATGCTAATAGCTAGAGGAGAGGGAATATCCTCTTGTTCTGCTTCACCTGCTTGATTTGTTGCAATTGATGGTTCTCCAACAATTTCTTCCATAACCTTAATTATTGTCTGCTTTGTATCAGAATTAACTTCTTCATATCTACCTCCCATAATTATAATGGTTCTCCTTTTGGTTCTTAGATGGGTGCTTAAGGCCTTCAATATCTGCTTCAAGTGTGCATCATCTCTCACATCACAAAGCTTTCTTACTAGATTCTCTCTGATAGAAGTATCTTCTTCTTGTGCTCTCTTCTTTCTATTTACAAGTTTGTTATACAAGTCATCAAGTATCTGACCCTGAATAGTGTCAAACTTCTTATTTGCACAAATCATGTGCTTTACAATTGCATTCTCCAAGTTAAGTCTATCTAAATAATCATAAAGACTGTAGTACTTATTCATTTTGGTAAAGTCTCCATCTTCAATAATCTACTAATTAAGCTTTCCAACTTTTGGTTTCCAAGCTTTCTTCTTAACCAAAGTAGTGTCATCGTCTTTAATTATTGCAACTTTCCTAGGAACTGGTGGTACCAAAGTTTTATGCCTCTTACGAGGTCCAGTAGCAATTTATTTCATTCTCTTGCTAGGAGTGGAGGAGGTAGACCTAGTAGGTCTGCTTGTTTCTTGTTCCATCTCTACTTCCTCTACTTTCACCTTGACTTGAGATTCTTTCTGCTATACTGCAATTGGTGGGGTAGACAAAACTTCTTTCTGTTCACTCATTCTGATTGCTACTACTGTGTTCTTTTCTATCTCAAACTCATGTTGTGTCAATCCTGAATCTTTCAATATTTTCTTTATAGTGCTGTCAACTCTCTTCTTAGACTACTTCTCCTCAATTATAGCTTTTGCAGAGTTGAAATTCTCTTCAAAAGTTCCAAACCTTTTTCACTAAGTGTCCAACTTACACTTAAGTAACCTGCCAACATATTCTTATGTTTCTATCTCAGATATCTCATAGCCAAGAGGGTCTATGAACTCAATTCTAGGCTCCACTGCTTCAATATAGGTAAAGTCAGTGTCAACCATAAAACATATATCATCTTTATATTTCTCCACAATAGACTGTGGAATCCTTGATCTGCTAATTACCAATTTCTGTAATGTCTTCATCACTAACATAGCACTCTCATTCACTTTGTCAATAACATTTTTCATATATACTTTATTTATCCTTTCCATAGTAGATTGACCATCATTCCAATCATTTGCAATGGTGTACAGAAATCTTCTCAATAGGTGGAAAAACATGTATGTATAGGTGGAAAAACATGTATGTGATTAAGGATGAAAATCTAAATTGTGCATACTTAGTTTTCTTAATCTTCTCCAAGTTTTCAAACAATTCAATTTCAAAATTTCACACATATCAATTGGTACCTTTTCAATACACATTAAATAGGCTATGTGTACCATTCCAGCTGCCATGTCATCTTCTCTCAAATTCATGATTCTAGGGCTTGCATAGATTCGACGCTCAAATCCTTCACCAAATCATTGCAAAATGCTTCCAATCACTGCTCTTTGCTCTCCTAAACACTTCAACTCACTTTGATGATCAAATAACATCTATCATAACCTTTTATTACTTCAATCTCACTTCAGTCTGACATCGCATTCAATTCTTTTGCCGCTTCTTTCCAAAAAGTTGTTTCTGTTAACCTACAAAAACTTAAAACTTCTTGCGATCTCACAAAACATAATATTTTCTTTTGCGCTCTTAACCATAGCATCAATACATCATAAACTACCTTACATTAACTGCGTAGGACTTAATTCATCATAAATCTACTTCTACACTAATTCTAAGTTCCTAATCTACTGTAATTTTCATAAATCAAGTGCTTCCAAATAGGTCAGGTAAGGATTCATTCTTACCACTTGATACTTCACCTTTATGATTACCTTCAATGTTGAATATGTCTCCTTGCTCTGTGCCTTTAACAAACTTCACTTCATCTACATTACTATAGCAACCTTTCTGTCTTTTTCTTGCATCTTCATTTCTTCTTTCATGATTTCTAGGGTTAGGGTTAGGATGAAAAAATCCATTGTTCATTCTGCAAAATCTTGTTGTATGTCCAATCTTGCTACATATCTGACAAATAGTTCCATTGTTTCCATATCTTGGTCCTTGCTGATTGATTTGTGATCTACAGTTTCTAGCAATGTGTCCAACCTTGTTGTATCTATAACATACTACTCCATTTCTTCTGTTCATATCTTCAGTAGGCCTCTTATCTGCATTGTTAGTATTCCTAAACATTCTACGACCATAATTATTTTCAATAACTTTAGAATTTCTACATTCAATAGCTCTATGTCCAAAACTATGACAATTATAACAATAACCATTAAGAAGTTTAAATTGCTTACCTGTGCAGCCTCTCTTCATATGACCAATAGTATTACAACCAAAACATCTACCTTTGAATTCTCTTTGCATACCTTTGGGTGATTCTTCTTGCTTAGGTGGTTCTTCTCCTTTAGGTGGTTCTTCTAATTTGTTGATCTCATCAGACTTCTTCTCATCTAGACTTTCAGATATTTTCAAATCTGGTTCCTTGTGCTCATCATTTGTTCTAAATATTTTAAATCCAAGTCCAGTCTTATCATAGGATGGTTTCCCAAAAGATACTTGTTCATCGATCTTCTCACTATTTGAATATAGCCTTTCAAGTTGTTGTTTCGATTGAGTCAGTTCGCCTTTCACAATCTTGTTGTATTTCTCAAGTTCAGCATATTGCAAATTGACTTTCTCAAGTTTAGATGTTACATTGCCAAGTTTAGATTTCAGTTCTTCATTTTCAATCTTTAACTTTTCATTCTCAGATCTCAGATTTTCTTCATTCTTGCTATTTCCATCTTTCAAACTTAATTTCAGTTTTTCTATCTTCAGTTCATGCTTAAGGATCACATTTTCTTTTTCTAAATTGTCATCACAATCTTCAATAAGAATTTCGGATTCCTTTTCAGATTTCAGATCTTCCAACTTCTTTTTTAGTTTCTCAATGAGGTTCTTTGCATTATCATATTTCCCTTTAAGAGTGTCTCTTTCATCAGTAAGCATATCAATCTATTCAAGAGCTTCTTCAAGATTCTTTTGTAGTTGATCCATATCCATAGAGATCTTACTCAAGCTGCTAGGCTTTCCTTGAATGATTCTTTTCCGAGTAACTAAGCTCTGATACCAATTGTTAGAAATAGGGAATACTGAGAGGGTGGGGTGAATCAGTATTCTACAAACTTTATATTTTTCCCAAATATGGATATAACAAATTATCTTTACACATGCATAACATAAGAAGCTAAACAACATGCATAGCAATAAAACTAAAGAACTCATAACACATGATATGTTCTCGAGGAAACCCTGGCCAAGGGAAAACCCCGGTGGGGATGGTACCCGCAAAGATCCACTAATCAAAAGTATTTTGTTAAGGATATTGACCCTGTTAGGATTCTATTACAAGCATATAGTGTATCAGTCCTGATTAAGGGACTATAGGCCTTGTTAGAAGCCTCAACCCTGTTAGGAGTTGTCAATACAAAATCTGATTACCAGATGAGCCCACTGCCCAAACAAGTAATGTACAATGTATACTAATTACAAAAAATGGATTAAGGTACATAACCTTATGCTACTTGCATCAATATCTTTTCGCTACTCTTACATTCACATCATATCACTTTATCATATCATTACAATATTACCACATCTTCTTCTTTTTTCTTACAATTTACACTTACATATATACAAGTTATTAAGGCTAATAACTTTACATGGTCGGCTTCCATATATCTTTATCTAAGATTTAACATCTAGGATGTCATCCCTTTATATTGTTAAGACATTATTTTGATAAACAAAATAATCCCTTAACTCTTTACCAATTATGTCTTCAAAACTGTCCTGTCAGCTTAACACTGTCTTCGGTAAAACTATCATAACTAATTCTGTACATGCCATACTGACTTGCGCTCTGAGATGGGTCATCATTAGACATCATAGATTCTATGTTCAAGTGCACAAGCACTGAACTTACTCTAGTCAACATCACAAACAAAAACTGTGTCCGGGTACACTAGTGAAAATATTGTCTCACACTTAGATAAATTTGCAATGCACTCTGCTATACTTGCTCTCTGACCTTTGTGCTCTTCATGTGGATCATATGTTGCCATAATGAAAACATCTATGTACTCAAATTAGCCAAATTACCAACACCATCCACCCTAACAGGGTTTTGTTCTTCAAGACTCCTAATAGAGTCATTGCACTCAGTATTGTAATGATTGATCCTAACAGGGAAAAGGAACTCTAACAAGTTCATAAGACTAGTGCAATTATTCATGGGTGCTAATTCCCACTAGGGTTTTCCTTTCGCCAAGGTTTCCCCGTAAACATATGTTGTGTTATGTGTTATGGTCGATTGTTTCATTTTCTTTGCTATTAATTTCAGTATTTAAGTAATTGGGCTAAATTTCAAGCAGAAAAACATTAATTGTAGAACACTGATTCACCCCCCCCTCTCAATGTTCCCATTCTTAACAGTATGTACATGAATACTTGCTTCTACATGATTCCCCACCAAATGATGGAGATGCCCTTTCTCCTCTTGGAATGGAGAATACTAAAATGAATGTGGAGCAAGGGAAGGATCATGTTGTCAAAGTATTGCAGCCCCAAGAGTTGATGGTTCGTTGGTACAATGGTGTTCTTTGTGAGGAATAAATTGCACATGAGTTCTTATCAACTGTTAAACAACGTAACTCCCTTGCACAAAGCAATTTGGGCATTAATTTATCTCTTATCTCTATTATGAATGAAGAATTTTCAGATTTAGTTTCAGCAAAGAATGACCAAGTTTATCTTTATTTTATGGATGTTTTGAATGCTGAAAATTCTCTTAAAAATGGTGATCTCAAAAGTGTTGATTATGAGAGCAATGTAGTCTTTTATATGGGAATGTCTGAGAATTCTCTTCTTCAATTAGAAGTGGAAAGTTTCAATTTTGAAGAGCCTAAAGGTCATCTCAAAGATAAAATTTTTCAAATCAGCATGCTACCAGAGTATCAAACTTTTGGTTTCGATGAAATAGTGAATAAAGATTATTATCTATACCTGGAAGTGTGTAACCAGCCCATTTTTGAATCTTTTCATTCTAAAAATGGAGCTTGTGTTGACAATAAGATAAAACCATGTTTTGATGAAGATTCTTCTAATTCTAAAAATCTGATTAAAGAAGTGAGTTTAGAAGTAAAGTGAGATCATTTTTCAACTAATGAAGTGTCACAGTTCCTGTTGAAAACTGCAATTGAAACAATTGTTGTATTGTCATTGATGTCAAACCTTAATTGGTAAGACTGTTGCTACTTAGGAAAGTACTATATCTATGGTGAGAAGGGAAAGAAAGGTTGGTAACAATAGCACCTAAGGAAAGGTTGAGTTATCTTGATACTACAAAGTGTACTTGATTATATTGTACAATGATGAGACAATGTATTGTTTATCTTAGTAAGATTGAAGACTAAATTGGTAGGCTTAACCGAGCAAAAATGAAGAAATCATGTTTAAGCCGAGTTATGACAGAGTCAACCGAGTTAGTGGATGCCGAGGAAAAATCTAGTGTCGACCGAGTATCAGTAAATTACCGAGGAAGACAGTATTTGTTGAGGAAACAGTTTTAGTAGTGACCAAGCATTTTACATGGAGACCGAGTGGATGATCATAGTATTGACCGAGCATCAGAAATTTTATATTTGAAGAACTCAAATTTGGAGCCGACATTGTTGAATTCTTGGATTATGTAAAACGTGTTGACTTTATTTATTGATTGTATGGAAGCATTTAATGCTTTGTAAAATGTTTTATTGTAAATCTTTATGAGATTTGAGATGATTCTAGAAGAGGAGATGAAGAACATGAAGTGGGTAGATTTAATGTATTTGACCTAACCCTAAGATCTATGAAGGAGTTTAAGCGGCAAAAGAAAAGTTAACCTAATAGAGGAAAGTATTAAAGGAACCGAAGCATTAGGTATGTGTATGCATGGGTGAAGTAGATGCTGGAAGAATAGTAAAGTTTTATTGACTGTATAAGCGAAAAGGCTGAAGGAAAAGTGTGGTGATTGCTTGAAGGAAAGTTTTGAGCAGATCAAAAGTGGAGATGACAAAGTTTCAAAGTCAGTAAACCAGCATTTGTGTATGAAATTGGATCTGATATTTGCAAAGTGAGTTGTATGTTTTCAAATCAATACTACTGCTACTTTCTAACCATTGTAACAATCAAAATCCTTTTAACAGAGGTTGATCTAACAGTCATATGTTAAATCCTTTGAACAAGGTTGCATTCTAATGGAGTGTATGTAAGTCCTTTGACCAGGCTCACTTTTAACAGGGTGATTGAAATCCTTTAACCGAGTCACACTTGACAGTGTGTATTGTAACCTTTGACAAGGTTGGCTTTTAACCGAGCTCACTTCAGAAGAGTGAAAATAATAGTAGCATGTTACAAAGTGGTTTCTCCCATATTGGGTTTCCACTATAAATCTTGGTGTCAATACTTGTGTGAATGTTTTGGTTTGAACATTTCTATATTTTACAAGTTAGATACAGCTAGGTAGTGGACTGTTGAGTTATATGTTTCTATTATTGAATCAATGATGACCGAGTTTATTTTGGTTTCTTGATCTGATTTAAAGAAAAAAATTTGAAGTTATTTTATACATCAGGACCTAAGAACAACTGATTCACCCCCCCTCTCTATTGTTCTAAATCATATTAACAATTGGTATCAGAGCTATGTTGCTTATTGGTGTTTACAGAAAGCAAGTTTAAAGGGACTTGAAGAAAATGATCAAGTTGTATAAGAAGGACGTACCAAAGTTGAATAAGGAAAACTTCCCTGCATGGCAAAGCTTGATGAAGCTGCATCTGGCCGGTATTGGTGATTCTAGAAAGTACTACATTGAGCATGACTATGTCACACCTGTTGCACCTTTGACTGCCAAGGAAATGAGAGCCAAGCAAGAACACAATCAGGCAATGTTGGAAATTGCATCTACCCTAAGCTATCTAGAATTTGAGGACATTAAGGACTGCACAACTGCTAAAGATATGTGGGACACTATTGCAAAGATCTATGGTGGTGATCTATATGTACTAAAAGCTAAAGCCGAGAGTCTTAGAGGTAAGTTTGATGAAATGATAATGAATGAAGATGAAAACATTACACAATATTGTGGTAGAATAAAAGAAGTTGTGAATGCTATTAGAGGAGCAAATGGAACTATTGATAATGAGACCATAATTGGAAAAGTGTTAAGAACTTTGCGTCCTATATATGCTATTAAGATCTCAGCTATTCAAGAATCTAGATGTAACTCTGCAAATGTGCTTACTTTGGAAGGTTTGATTGGCAAGCTGACTGCTTTTGAACTATCTAACTATGATAATTTCACTATTGGTAGTATTGAAAATGTTGAATCTGCTTTTAAGTCATAGTTAGTTCTGAATAAGCTGAAGAAAGAAAAAGAAAGATGCATCAGTGAAAGTGAAAGTGAAAGTGAAGATGACAGTGACACTTCTGATGAAGATCTTGAAGATCTAGAAGCTCTTATGGCTAGAAGACTAAGAAGAGGAAAAGGTAAATACAAAGGTAAACTCCCTATTATATGTTTTGCATGTAACAAGGTTAGTCATATAGCTGCTAGATGTCTTGACAGAAAGGATAAAGATGAAGAAAGAAACAGCAGACACAAAGATAGAAGAGATGACAAAGGCTACCGAAGGTACAAAGACTACAAAGGAAAAGGTAAGAAATCCTATTACATTGCTGAAGAAGAACTGACACTGATAGTGATGATTTTGAAATTGAGGTAGTCTATATTACAATGAAAGATGAATCTGATGAGGATGAGAAAACTACATTGATTTCCTATGTGAGAAAGAATGATAAATGGATTATTGACAGTGGTTGTTCACATCACATGATTGGTGAAAAAAGTAAGTTTGAGACCCTACATCATTATAAAGGTAAAAGTGTAACATTTGGTAATGATGCACTATGTCTTATTAGAGGAAAAGGATTGATTAAACTGACTAATAAGATCTCTTGTGAAAATGCTTACTGGGTTGAAGGATTGAATTATAACTTGTTAAGTTTTTCTCAGCTCAACAAAACTGGTTACCAAGTGGAATTCCATCACAAGAAAGCTAAGATATTTGATGCTACTGGTGAACTGATTGGAAGTGGCGAGCAGACTAGAGGTAATTTGTTCTATCTTGACCTATCTGAAGAAATATGTATGTTTGCACAACTTGATGACATTTGGTTATGGCATAAGAGGCTATGTCATGTTAACTTTGACAATCTGGTAGAGATAAGTAAGAAGAAGAAAGTAAGAGGCCTACCTAGATTGAAGAAACTTGAGAATGTGATGTGCAAAGAATGTTAGTTAGGAAAAATGACTAAGTCAAGTTTCAAGAGAAAATCTTTTACTTCTGAACACTTTTTAGATTTGGTTCATACTAACCTTTGTGGACCTATGGGTATACAAAGTTACTATGGTGCTAGATATTTTATCATGTTTGTTGATGATCATACTAGGATGATGCATGTAATGTTTCTAAAGGAAAAATCTAATGCTTTTCAATTTTTCAAGTGGTATTTGGCTAAGGTTGAGAAGGAGACATGTAGGAACCTAAAATGTCTTAGATCTGACTGTGGTGGAGAATTTACATCAAATGAATTTAATTTTTTTTGCAATGATAGAGGAATCAAAAGATAGATGTCTACACCTAGGACACCTCCATAGAATGGCATAGAAGAAAGAAGAAATAGATCTATTTTGGACTGTGCTAGGACACTATTGATTGAAAAGAATGTGGCACAAAAATACTAGAAAGAAGCTATAAGTACAGTTGTTTACACTCTTAACTGGGTACAGATCAAGAAAGGTACAAATCTGACACCCTATGAATTATGCTATGGGCATGCACCGAGTGTTAAATACGTTAGAATCTTTGGAAGCAAGTGTTACATATTGAAAGATAATAGGAATGGAAAGTTTGATGCTAAAAGTGATGAAGGCATATTCCTAGGCTACTCCACAAAAAGTAAAGCTTATAAGTGTTTGAACTCTAACACTAACAAAATTGTGGAAAGTGTGAATGTAAAAATTGATGAGTATGTAGAAAGAAATGAGGCTGATAGAAAAAGAGAACCAAAAGATTACAGATCTTTTGTGTACATTGAGGAAATAGAAGAGGTAGGTAATAGACCTGCACCTGATGCTGAGTCTCGGGCAAGCAATGCCGAGCAACAGACAAATGATGCCGAGCGTCAAAAAAATAGTGTCGAGAGAGAGCAAGAACATGATGAGCTACAAGATAATGCTACTGAGGATCAGGAAGAGGTTATCGAGCATTCATAAGCTGAATCTAACAATCTTGTTGGGGAACCTGATGAAATAGAAGAAAAAAATGGTGAGCCTATTTTTGCAAAATATGTAAGAAGACATCACAAGCTTGAATAGATAATTGGAGATAAAGACACTGGAATTCAGACCAGAAGCAAAACCAAAGATCCAACATGCTTACTATGTGAATTTGAACCTAAGACAACTAAAGAGGCATTAGAAAATGAAGACTGGATACAAGCAATGAATGAAGAGATTGACCAGATTGAGAAAAATGAAACCTGGACTCTGGTGTCGAGACCTACAGATAAGAATGTTATAGGAACAAAGTGGGTATTTCGAAATAAGTTGAATGAAAAAGGTAAAATCACTAGGAACAAAGCTAGACTAGTATGTAAAGGCTACACACAAGAAGAAGGAATTGATTATGGGGAGATATTTTCCCCTATAGCTAGATTGGAAGGAGTCAAAACTCTGCTTGCATATGTTGCTTATAAAGATTTCAAGGTATATCAAATGGATGTCAAGTCTGCATTTTTAAATGGTATACTAGAAGAAGAAGTTTACATAGAACAGCCAGAAGGTTTTATTGATCCAAACAGAAGACACATGGTATGCAAACTGAACAAAGCTTTATATGGATTGAAACAAGCTCCCAAAGCATGGTATGAGCAGTTGCATAATTATCTGATATAGATTAGATTTTCCAGGACAAATGACACAAGCAATCTATATATGAAAGATGAAGAAGGTAGAGGTATTTTGTTGGCCAAAATTTTTGTTGATGACATTATTTTTGGTGGACAAGATGCATTGTGTAAAAGTTTTTCACATGAAATGCAAATTGAATTTGAGATGAGTATGTTTGGTGAGATCAAATTCTTTGTTGGTTTACAAGTATATCAGATGAAGAAAGGTATTTTCATTACACGGTCTAAGTATGCTAATGAAATACTGAAAAATTTTGGAATGAAAGATGCTAGACCAGTGGGAACTCCTATGGTTACTAGACAAAAGTTATCTAAGAATGATGATGCTGCAGAAGTTAACCAGACTTTGTACAGATCCATGATTGGAAAATTGCAGTATGTTGTACATAGTAGACATGATATTGCATTAGTTGTTGGGATTGTGGCAAGATTCTCTGCCAATCCTAAGGAAACACACATGATGGCGGTGAAAAGAATCATGAGATACTTGGAAGGAACTGCTGACTATGGGTTATACTACAAGAAGAATGACAAATTTGAACTTAGAGTATATATTGATGTTGATTGGGTGGATAATGTAGATGACAGAAAGAGCACTAGTGGTGGAGCTTTCTTTCTTGGACAGAGATTAGTCTCCTAGACAAGTAAGAAACAAAATTGCATTTCCCAATCTACTGCTGAAGCCGAGTATGTTGTTGCTACAGTAAACTATTCAAATTTGATATGGATAAAATAGTTGTTAATAGGCATGAAAGAAGAAATCACTAAACCTGTTGTTATTTTCTATGACAACACAAGTGTTATCAATATTTCTAAGAATCCAGTAATGCACACTAAGACCAAGCACATAGCAATCAAGTATCACTACTTGAGGGAATTGGTACAAGACAAGGAAGTCCGAATGGAATATGTGAATACAAAAGAACAATTGGTAGACATATTCACTAAAGCTTTACCTAAAGAAGCTCATGAGTACCTAAGAAGTCAATTAGGGGTCCTTCCCCTAACTGAGGCTGCCTAGTCAAGCTAGGAGCACTGCATCAAATATGCTACAATAGAACATTTGACACATTGATGCAGAAGATTGTCACACTTTAGGACTGTCCTAGAGCTGTGAAGAAGAAATGAAGATAATAAATCAATTTTAAGCTAGATGACAGAGGGAGAAACACTATGCTGAATAGATATATCTACATCTATTGGATGTATGTTTGAGTTGTTGCTTTGGCATTTTTGTCAAAGAGGGAGATTGAACTGAAATGATACTATAAAACATGACACTGAAAGTAAGGGAGATTGAACTTAAATGAAAGATTAGGATAGAGGGAGATCCAGATACTTCTGATAGTCACAGAAGTGAGATTTACTTATTTTGAATTAGAATGATGCTAAGGATATTATAAATTTTCTCTGATGGACAGATAAGTTTTTGGACTGGTTGGTAATTCATGTGTTATTCAGGTGATATCATATGGTGTTGCCATCAATGCCAAAGAGGGAGATTGTTGGAAACTATAATTGAAACAATTGTTGTATTGTCATTGATGTCAAACCTTAACTGGTAAGACTGTTGCTACTTAGGAAAGTACTATATCTATGGTGAGAAGGGAAAGAAAGGTTGGTAATAATAGCACCTAAGGAAAGGTTGAGTTATCTTGATACTACAAAGTGTACTTGATTATGTTGCACAATGATGAGACAATGTATTGTTTATCTTAGTAAGATTGAAGACTAAACTGGTAGGCTTAACTAAGCAAAAATGGAGAAATCATGTTTAAGCCGAGTTATGATAGAGTCGACCGAGTTAGTGGATGTCGAGCAAAAATCTAGTGTCGACCGAGTATCAATAAATTGCTGAGGAAGATAGTATTTGCCAAGGAAATAGTTTTAGTAGTGACCGAGTGTTTTACATGGAGACCGAGTGGATGATCACAGTATTGACTGAGCATCAGCAATTTTATATTTGAAGAATTCAGATTTGGAGCTAACATTGTTGAATTCTTGGATTGTATAAAACGTGTTGACTTTATTTATTGATTGTATGGAAGCATTTAATACTTTGTAAAATGTTTTATTGTAAAACTTTATGAGATTTTGATGCAGGAGCATCCTGGGTGTAAGAGCAATCTTGCATCACCCAAAAAAAATATTTTTGGTTTCTTTTCAATAAGGGCTATCTTGTGCAGAGCTGCTATTTATGGAAACTTGCTATTTTTAGTAAGTTGGTCATACGATCTCAGAATGTTCTGATTTCATAGTTGGAGGTTCATCCTAGTCATATCAGCCTACCTGTAAAGTTTCATTACTAGATCAAGTCTAGTTTTGAAGATATTGAAACTTTTCAATTTTGGAAATAGGGTACAGAAACTTTGAACTCAATTTTGAAGGCTTTAGAGGCCCCAAATGAGGTTGAATTTTTAGCTAAATGAAGCTTTTTTTTAATTTTAGCGTTGTAGAGCTCCTCATGCCCTTTCTGAAATGGGGTTATAATAGTCAATTGGGTCAACAGGTGATGACTTATAGTCTCTAGAAGTTGGGCCACCTCAAATGGCGGAAAATAATTTTCCTTCAAAATTTCTGTTTGGGTTTCAAAAGTTATTTTGAGCCCACTTTGATGTAATAAAATAAAAAATAAAATAATTTTAAGTTTGGTTGGCCCTTAGGGCTAAATTTCTGGAACCCTCTCGGGTAGTGGAAATTGCCTATATAAAGAAGGCTTGTAGTGTTGTCTATGCAGTTCTGGATAGTAGATCTGGGTATTGATTCGAGGCTTTGTCCTACTGAATATTGTAAGGGAATGCCCATGTGGCTTTGCATATTGTAATTCTGAAATTTTGTAATTCCACATTTGTGGAGATAATAAGAAGCCAATTTTTTGTTCTTGCATATTGTGGTTGTTTCTCTATTTCTGTTATGTGTTTGTGGTATTAAGGGGAGCACCCTTCATCAAGTGGTATCAAAGCAGGAGTTCTTGAGCATGTAAACAGATCACCGACTATGAGGCAGTTTGCACCAAGACCGTGGTTAGGGTTTTAGTGCGCATTGCAAAAATGCCTCCATGAAGGGAACGTGGCAAAAGAGTTAGGTTGTAACACCTGAGGTTAGAGCACTGTAGAGACAAGTGTGAGCATTGCAAGAAGAGATTCATAGAAGAATGAATCTTAATGTCAGAGATGAAAGTGAGGATGAGGATGAAGCCGAAGAAGAAGATCAAGAAGGAGAAGTCAAAATTATGAACCAGGAGGAAGAAAGACTTTTTCAGGCCAGTTCCAAGATCGGGAAAAGACCTAAGATTGAGGTTCCTGCATTTTCAGGAAATCTTAACCTAGAGAAGTTGATCGACTGGATTAATGAATGTGAAGAATATTTTGAGTATGAAGATATTGAGGATCCTGATAGGGTCAAATTCGTGAAGGCTAGACTAAAAGGTCATGCGAAGATCTGGTGGCAAGAGATTCAATTGGAGTGAAATAGAAGAGGGAAAGATAAAATCACAAGATGGGATCGGATGGTGGATAAATTGAAGTGATAGTTCATCCCTGTTGATTATGAGCTTGACCTACTGAAGAAAATGCAAAGTTTGAAGCAAGCAGGATAATCTGTTTAGGAGTATACAAAAGAGTTCTATTGAATCCTCATCAGAATAGGCCATGTAGAAGCTGATAAGGAGAAAGTTGCATGTTACCTTAATGGGTTGAGGCCAAGCATTCAGGAGGAACTGAATCTGGTTTGAATGAACAGTATTGAAGAGGCATACCAGTTTGCCCTAAAAGTAGAGGAAAAGCTGAACAAAAATTTTGAGAGCAGACAAAATAGAAGAGGTCGCAATGGACGGTCATATGGAGGTCAAAATGAAGATCTGAAAAAGAAGGATGAGGCTAGTAGTAGTCAAAGTCAGAGATGAAATAACTCCAATCGTTTCCAAGATCAGAACAATAGAGATCAGAGAGGAAGAGGAAGAGGACAAGGTTCAGGAAGAGGAGGCTTTCATGGAACATGTTTTCATTGTGGAGAAGAAGGTCATAGGGCATTTGAATGTCCTCAATGCCAAGGAAGGATAGATAGGAGGAATGAAGGCCAGGCCAGAGTTGCACATGTAGACGAAGATGTCAGATCATCAAATTTTGAAGATCCTAAAAGAGGAGAAACGTTGATTAAGAGAAGAGTCCTGCTAAGTGGTGAGAATGAACCTGAACAAAGGAGGAGCCTATTTTGCACTAGATGCAAGTGTGAGGGTAAATGTTGTGATGTGATTATTGATAGTGGAAGCAGTGACAATTTGGTGTCAGAAGAGATGGTGACAAAGTTGAAGCTCAAGAGACAGAAACACCCACATCCATATCGGATTGCCTAGGTGTAGGGTGACCACAAGGTCATGGTTAGTGAACAATGCCCAGTAAAGTTCAAGATTGGTGAGTACCATGATGAGGTTGAAGGAGACTAAAGAAAAGGTATGTGGTAATGCAAGAATAACTTTTGTTGATGGAAGCAAATTTCTAGATGGTATGAGGCATGAGCATGTGTGTTTTTCTTTAATTTCAAAAGCTGGTAAAGAGGAAATTGAGGATGTACTTGTAGAGGTTGCAGATTTGTTGAATGAGTTTCAAGATATTATATCTAATAATGTACCTGATTGATTACCACTGGTAAGGAAGATCAGTCATCAGATGAATTTGATTCTAAGAGCCAATTTTCCAAACAAGGCAACACACAGAATGACACCAGTAGAAAGTGAAGAGTTGAATAGACAAGTACATGAGTTGTTATAGAAGGGATTGATTCGGGAGAGCCTAAGTCCATGTGTTGTACCAACAGTATTAGCACCAAAGAAGAATGGACAGTGGAGAATGTGTATAGATTCTAGAGCAATAAACAAGATCACAATCAAGTATAGGTTTCCATTCCCACGAATGGATGATATTATGGATTGTTTGAGTGGAGCTATGTATTTTTCAAAGATAGATCTGAACAGTGGATATCACCAAATTTGGATCAGAGAAGGAGATGAATGGAAGACCACCTTCAAGACAAAGGAAGGACTATATGAGTGGTTAGTCATGCCTTTTGGGCTAACCAATGCACTGAGCACTTTCATGTGGCTCATGAATGAGGTTCTGAAAGAATTTCTGGGTAAGTTTGTCATTGTTTACCTAGATGATATTTTGATCTTTAGCAAGATATTGGAGGAACATATGATGCATATTCATATGGTGTTTGAGAAGCTGAGAGATGAGAAATTGTTGATTAATTTGAAGAAGTGTAGTTTTGTGAAGAAGGAATTAGTGTATTTGGGATTTTTAGTTCCAGCAGAAGGTCTGAAAATGGATCCAGAGAAAGTACAGGCTATCCTTGAATGACCTACTCCAAGGAGTGTTACTGAGGTAAGATCTTTTCATGGTTTGGCTAGATTTTACAGAAAGTTTATCAAAAATTTTAGCAGTATTTGTGGACCCTTGACTGAAACAATGAGAGGGAATAGAAAAGAGTTCAAGTGGACTAATGGGGCAGAAAAGAGTTTTAAACTGTTGAAACAAAAGGTTATAGAACAACCTATTTTAGCACTTCTTGATTTTAATAAGGTGTTTCAAGTAGATTGTGATGCTAGTGGTACTGCAATAAGAGCTGTTATGAGCCAAGAAGGTAAACCTATTGCTTATTTCAGTGAGAAGTTAAATGATGCCAAGAGACAATATTATGTTTACGATCAGGAATTTTATGCTATAGTTCAGGCATTGAAGAAGTGGAGACACTATCTGCTTCCTAAGGAGTTTGTTTTGTATACTGATCATCAAGCTTTGCAATATTTGAATAGTCAAAGAAAGTTGAATCAAAGGCATTTGAAATGGGTTGAGTTTTTGCAGAGTTATATATTTATTTTGAAACACAGAAGTTGAAAGTCTAATAGGGTTGCAGATGCGCTTAGCAGAAGGCAACTATTGCTGACAGAGATGCAGATTGAGATGGTTGGGTTCAAGGAACTCAAGAATTTGTATCTAAAGGATCCTGATTTTGGTGAAGCTTAGAAAGCTTGTAAAGAACCTGTTACTCTAGACAGAATGAAGTGGCTGGATTTCATCATTCAGGATGATATGCTATTCAGAAAGAGTCAGTTGTGCATTCCAAGAAGTTCTATGAGGGAGAATCTCATCAAGGAGAAGCATAGCGGAGGATTGGTTGGACATTTTGGTTGTGATAGAACCCTTGCTTTGGTTAGTGAGAATTATTATTGGCCACAGTTACATCAAGATGTCAAGAAGTTTGTACAGAGTTGCAGAGTATGTCAGATGGTGAAAGGAGTGAAGCAGAATACTGGGTTGTATCAGCCATTACCTATACCAGAGAAGCCTTGGGAGGATATCAATATGGACTTTGTTCTTGGTTTACCAAGGACATAGCAGAGACATGATTCAATTTTTGTGGTAGTTGACATATTTTCAAAGATGGCACATTTTATTCCCTGCAAGAAGACTAATGATGATGTTCATGTAGCAGAATTATTTTTCAGAGAAGTAGTGAGACTACATGGTTTTCCAAAGAGTATAGTTTCAGATAGGGACACTAAGTTCGTTGGATATTTTTGGCGTACATTGTGGAAGAAGTTGAAGACAAATTTGAAGTTCAGTTCATCACATCATCCACAAACTAATAGAAAGACAGAGGTGGTGAATAGGAGTTTGGAGAATTTGCTGAGATGTTTGGCTGGAGAGAAGCCAACAGGATGGGATTTGATTTTACCACAGGCAGAATTTACATACAATAATTCTGTCAACAAAAGAACTGGTAAATCATCATTTCAAATTATATATGGAAGTAGTCCAAGAAATGCATCTAAGTTGAGAAAGATAGATAAAGGAGAAATAAGTAGTGCTGAAGCTGAGGATTTTGCAGAACATTTGAAGAACATCCATGAGGAGGTGAAGAAGCATATTACCAAGATGAATGCACAATACAAAGCTAAGGCAGATGAGGGAAGGAGGCATAAGGAGTTTCAGGTTGGAGATGAAGTCATGGTTCATTTGTGGAAGGAGCGATTTCTGGTTGGTACATATAACAAGTTGAAAATGAAGAAGTTTGGGCCATGTAAGCTACTGAAGAAGCATGATTCAGGAAATGCATATGAGGTAGAATTGCCTACTGAGCTGAATATTTCACCAGTGTTTAACATTTTAGATTTGACAGAGTATCATGAAGGAGGTGTTGAAGATGAGATCACAGTAGCACAATGGAGTATTCCAGCAACCAGTTTAGATACCAAAGAGATTGAGGATATACTGGATAGTCGTGTTGGTAGAAGCACAAGGAACATGACATATGAAGAATATCTGGTCAAGTGGAAAGGATGAACTATTGAAGATTCATCATGGCTGACAAGGGAGGAGGTTAACTGCCTTGGTTTTCCTCTTCACACCTGAGACGTAACGAGGTCACTTCTAAAATTACCTCGGGTGTCTGATGTAGGAGCATCCTGGGTGTAAGAGCAATCTTGCATCACCCAAAAAAAATATTTCTAGTTTCTTTTCAATAAGGGCTATCTTGTGCAGAGCTGCTATTTATGGAAACTTTCTATTTTTAGTAAGTTGGTCATACGATCTTGGAATGTTCTGATTTCATAGTTGGAGGTTCATCTTAGTCATATCAGCCTGCTTGTAAAGTTTCATTGCTAGATCAAGTCTGGTTTTGAAGATATTGAAACTTTTCAATTTTGGAAATAGGGTACATAAACTTTGAACTCAATTTTGAAGGCTTTAGAGGCCCTTGATGAGGTCCAATTTTCGGCTGAATGAAGCTTTTTTAATTCAAGTGTTGTAGAGCTCCTCGTGCCCTTTCTAAAATGGGGTTATAATAGTCAATTGGGTCAACGGGTGATGACTTATAGTCTCCAGAAGTTGGGCCACCTCAAATGGCAGAAAATAATTTTCCTTCAAAATTTCTGTTTGGGTTTCAAAAGTTATTTTGAGCCGACTTTGATTTAATAAAATGAAAAATAAAATAATTCTAAGTTTGGTCGGCCCTTAGGGCTAAATTTCTGGAACCCTCTCGGGCGGTGGAAATTGCCTATATAAAGAAGGCCCATAGTGTTGTCTAAGTAGTTCTGGGTAGTAGATCTGGGTATTGATTCGAGGCTTTGTCCTACAGAATATTGTAAGGGAATGCCCATGTGGCTTTGCATATTGTAATTATGAAAGTTTGTAATTCCACATTTGTGGAGATAATAAGAAGCCAATTTTTTGTTCTTGCACATTGTGGTTGTTTATCTATTTCTATTATGTGTTTGTGGTATTAAGGGGAGCACCCTTCATCAGATTTGAGATGATTCTAGAAGAGGAGATGAAGAACATGAAGTGGGTAGATTCAATGTATTTGACCTAACCCTAAGATCTACGAAGGAGTTTAAGCGAAAAAAGAAAAGTTAACCTAACAGAGGAAAGTATTAAGGGAACCGAAGCATTAGGTATGTGTATGCATGGGTGAAGTAGATGCTGGAAGAACAGTAAAGTTTTATTGAATGTATAAGCGAAAAGGCTGAAGGAAAAGTGTGGTGATTGCTTGAAGGAAAGTTCCGAGCAGATCAGAAGTGGAGATGGCAAAGTTTCAAAGTCAGTAAACCAACATTTGTGTATGGAATTGGATCTGATATTTGCAAAGTGAGTTGTATATTTTTAGATCAATACTACTGCTACTTTCTAACCATTGTAACAATCAAAATCCTTTTAATAGAGGTTGACCTAATAGTCATATGTTAAATCCTTTGAACAAGGTTGCATTCTAATGGAGTGTATGTAAGTCCTTTGACCAGGCTCACTTTTAACAGGGTGATTGAAATCCTTTAAACGGGCCACACTTGACAATGTGTATTGTAACCTTTGATAGGGTTGGCTTTTAACCGAGCTCACTTCAGAAGAGTGAAAATAATAGTAGCATGTTACAAAGTGGTTTTTCCCATATTGGGTTTCCACTATAAATCTTGGTGTCAATACTTGTGTGAATGTTTTGGTTTGAACATTTCTGTGTTTTACAAGTTAGATACAGCTGGGTAGTGGGCTGCTAAGTTATATGTTTCTATTATTGAATCAGTGACGACCGAGTTTGTTTTGGTTGCTTGATCTGATTTAAAGAAAAGTTTTTGAAGTTATTTTATACATCAAGACCTGAGAACAACTAATTCACCCCCCCCTCTCTGTTGTTCTAAATCATATTAACAGTCCCAAGAATCATTGGTTGGGCTAGATAGTTTATATCTTTGTGAAGAATAAGTCACAGAGCGGTTCTTGGAACCCATTAAAGGAGAAGATGCTTCCACAAAGGCCCAAGCATTAACTTAATCTATGCAAAAAATATTATGCTGGTTGAAGAGTTTTCATTTCATTTGCTCAAATTTAATGTTGTTGATTTAACTTTTAAAAATGAGGCTGAGAAATACAATGGTGTATCTGAAGAGTTGAATGGGGAAATGAGTACTGTGCATTATAGATTTAATGTTGATTTTGGGCAACCTTTTCTCATGAAAATTATGAGCATTGTTGTTTTCAGCAAAGGATAAAAAAATATTCAAAAAGAAATATGCAAGAGGTTTAAGAGGAATCAAAATTTTATGATGAGAGATGGCTCTTTGGGCATGTTAACGTATTCACCAATTTTTAGCACATAATCAGTTTGAGTTTCAGCATCGAGGAAGTCGTCAACATACAATGGTGGTGCACCATGCCACAAGGACACAACTCATTAGTGAGAAAAGGTTCGTATTTTTCTCATCCAGTAAATGACATTGTGTAAGTATTCATGGTCTCTTATTCTTGCGGTGGGGTTTCTTGCCTATGTACATATTTGTAAGTAAGTTTCAGCCTTGGAAGCTTTGTTGGTTGCTAGTTTTTGTGATGTTGGTAGTTAGGTGTTTTGGTGTGTTTCTTTTCTCCCTTTTCCCTCTCTACTAGAAACTCCCAGTTATCTATGCTCATTTCTAACCTTTGATCCAAATGGCTTGGCACTGGTCTACTACCAAAGATTGTTGGATTCTCTATGCCCCTTACGAACCATGTCTCCAGTCAGAGCTAGTTGTCAGCATGCTTTCAACACCCGAGTTTTAAATTTTTAAAAGTTGAGCTTTACAAATAAATTCCTCCAAATTTTCCTATCATTTATGATGATTTTTGCTAATAATTTTTTTTATGGAGTTATGCTTTATAAAGTGACAATGTTGCTGGTAGTCATTGAACTTAAACCTCAAACTGTGAAGTTCAAGGTTCAAGGTTCAAAGTGCAAGGGTACGGAGGTGTAGATTCAAATTCAATTTCAAAAGTTCAGGTTCAAGGTTCAAGAGTTTAGCAATTCAAAAACTCAACTGATCCAACAATTCAGAATTGTTCTTCAAAACTTTCAGGTCGACAAGTTATCATATTGAACTTAAACCTTGAACCCCAAGGTTCATAGTTCAAAGTTTAGAGTGCAAGCTATGAGGCTCCAACTTTGAATTTAAAAATAATTCACATTTCCTAAGTTCAGAGTTACAAGTGCAAATTCTATACATCATTCCAACATATAATGTGAAGATGTCGTTATTCTCTGAATATGATCTCTTTCTTACATTTCATAAGAAGCCACCCAAGAGCTCATGGCCTTGATAATTATGCAATCCATAGTGTTCTAAGGGATGAATACAGGGATTTTTTTAGTGGTGAATATTCGCCAATTGGCGAATATGTCACGATCGGGTGATAGAAATTGGCGAATAAAACAATCAAATACAGGTCGGATCATTTGCCCAAATTTTATAAAATGGTCATATAGTGGTCGGAATGTTCACCACTATTATTACGTAATTTCAGTTTGGTAGTCGGGTTCTTCACCCATATTTCTCTTTACTGTTTACTCTTATTCGCCATGGATTAAATTGAGTGTCTCTTTCAAGGATCATCATTCACCAAATTCCCATTTTCCTATGTGAAATTTTTATTTGTCCTAGGACCCAATTCGCCATGCATCACACACAATGGGGTCCCAAGTTCCCGCTCTATTCGCCCACTCGATTACTTGAAATTACGCGGGGTTCACCAAATATTAGTTCTTATCATATGTAACGGTCGGCCCATTCGCCAAAATGGACGATGCCGATTATGAGGCAAAATCTGATGCCTGATATGAAAACGGTTTATTTGTAGTTGTCTATTTAAGATATATGAGTTTCATTATTGAAACATGTCAGAAAGAAGGAGCCTTCGAGAGATTTTCATTTAGTACTTAGTAGCATAATAATTCAGTTGATTCTGAGCTTAGAGCTCACAATTGCGATCGGTAGCGAACCGGAACGACTACGACTACGAGTTCATAGTATTTTATTGCAGCCTTAATTTGATGGAGATTTCACAGTCAAATTTAAACAAGAAGAGGACTAATGAAGGTGGAGATGTCCAAGAGAGGCCAACAAAATGCAGAAATATATCTTCATACTTTGGCGGGGGTAGACGCAACAATGTTGGTCAAAGTGAGGAAGGTACATCATTAGAGGAACCTGTACAATCTCAACCTACACAGGAGTCTATTCAACAAATTGGGGAGCCTAATAAATCTGGTGACGAAGTTGCAGAACCTGATATCTCTAATGAAGATGACCTTGATGAACAATATCCAATAAATAACCATTACCAAGATGAATCAATCGACTTTAGTGATGATGATGGTGCAATTAACAGTAACACTAAAGGGAGAGGAAAATCGAAAGAAAAAACTGATCGTCAATGGGAGATGGCCAGGAGATTTAAATTTGATTGGGCAGAAAAGTATCCATTCATTGAGCCCGTGGACAATCTAATTGTAAGTGAGCCACCGGTAGAATGCAGATGTACGATTTGTAGTTGGAAGTATAAAAGGGAAAAGCGGTTGCAGCTTAAACTAGACACCATAGAGGAACATGTTGGTAAGATTTACGAAACCTCAACTATATATAGAAGGGAAATAAAAGTTGTAAGATATAAAACAAAGGAGCAATGTCAACATAAAAGGAATGCTGAGGAATATTATTTGTTTTAGAAATTTAAGACAAAGTTTAGTGAAGTTCAAGGTTCTATTAATGCTATTTTTGCAAAAGCAAGTGAAGTAGAAGAACGCGGAAAAGCTGTTCAATTAAGTAATGTTTTCCATATTTTGAGCAGAGCGCATCCAATGACAGACTATCCAGAAATGAGTGGTTTGTTACACTTTTTGAAAGTTCCTAACTATCCTGTCAGTCATTGGTCAATAAACAGTGGATGGGAATGGGCAAGTTGTATTGTGCAGGTTGAAATAGAGGATGTACAAAGAAAAATAAAAGAGTCAACCTTTATTGCATTGTCCTTAGATGAAGTTACGGCAATAGATAATACATCGTGGGTATGCATGCATGTTTATACTGTACAGAATAATGTCCACCAACCACATCTACTAACTGTTGCTAAATTGAGAGACAATGTGACAGCAGAAACTTTATTTCAATTAGTAAAGAGCCATTTAATTGAATATGGAGCTATGGATGAACTGACAATAGCGAAGAAGTTGATCTGCGTTGGAGCGGATGGAGCTTCAATAATGCAAGGTCAAAGGAATGGTCTTTGCACAAAGATGCAGGCTTCTTGTTCACCATATGTTGTTGGCATTCACTGTATGGCCCACAGGATGAATCTTGCTTTTAGAGTTGTGAAGAAGTTTCCTTCAATAAACAAGGTTGAAGATTTAGTAAGAGAGTTGTACGCATATTTTTGTCGAAGTCCCAAACATTTTAGGGAATTTCAACACTTTTCTGATGGAATTACCGATGGAAACAAGCTTCTTAAAGATGTTGATACCAGATGGATCTCTTTGGATGGACCAGCGCATCAAGTATTTTTTGAATATCAATCTTTGATTGGACTGATGTATGAAAATCGGGACAATGCAGAAAATCAAAGATGTGGCGACCTGCTTCGGAGGTTGAACAATTTAGAGACATTTTTTACTTTGGCATCTCTTCTTCCTGTAATACCCCAAAAATGGGCTATAAGTTCATTAACCTCCTACATCGACAAATCGAACAAAATCGACATCAAAGTCCTAACCTAAGGCACATCTAACATCATCGAATCATAATTGATTATCTTAAATTTTGCATCGGGGAATATTCCTAGTAATATTCCTAATTATCTTAATTATCTTTAATTTAATGATTATTTGGCGATAAATCACATTTATCCTAAGTTTGATTAATTGAATATTTTCATATTTAATTAATTAGATTTAATATTTTCCACTTAATTGTGTAATTAAATTTAATTCTATCTATTATTAATTGTATTATTTAATTTTGACAATAAATCAAAATTCCTATCTTTAATTGATTAAATTCTTATTTAATTAATTAAAGCATGTTGTCATTATTTAATAATATAATTTTTAATAAAAGTTTGAATAAATAGTTAATTAACCCATAAATTAATTATTTATTTTCAAAAATCAGTTGAGTTGAGGATAAGTCACTTTATTTATTTATTTAATTCTTAATTATTATGCATATTCAAAAGAAACAGTTAAACTCCAAATCAGAAAATCAATGCAAGTTATTGACTTTTTGGAACTCAACATCCTTTTGGAGTTCAAAAAGCTGATCTAAACTCTAATTTGAGTTAAAAAGCTATTTTTGCATGTTTTTGCATGATTTTAAGAATTAACTATCTTTCATGATCAGATAACTCAAAAATCAAGCTGAGTTTATTTGAGTGATTTATGGCTTTTATCCATGCACCTCCAAAGCCCTAGATTTCTATAAATTAAAGGCTTCAGCTCTTCACAAATCATCTCATATTTTGCACAATCACGCTGGAGAATTAGAATTGAAGAATCAAAGCTCTTGCGAATCAGCATTTTTGTGAGATCAATCTTATTTTTGCATTCATATTTCATATCATTATTAGATTAGCATAGCATATCAGTTTTCAATAGCATTCATATCATATCAGTTTTTATCATTCTTATTGCATAGAAAATATAAAAAATATAGATTAATTGCATTCAATTTCATATCCATCTTTTGCATTCAAATCCTTCATTTAGGTGTCGTCTAGGTCACTGATCTCGATTACAATCTGAGAACATTAATCTCGCACCTATTAGAAGGCAGTAAATCGCTTGGTTAGATAGCTTTCAATTTTGCACGATTTCGATTATAGCTAACCTCTAATGTTTTACTGAGTGTTGTGTCTACAGATCAGGTACAATTTTCACACACACACTTCCCATGCTAGAAGAAATGACGTTAATTATGAAAAAAGCCCAGCAAAGAGCCATGTATATTGCAGAATATGCTCATTTGCGTAAAATGTCATGCCAAGCCCTCGATAGTCTCTATCGTACTGACCTAAATTTATCTGATGATAGATTTAATCACTAGCGGAAACTAATATATTTGGATGATCCTGATAATTATTTAAAGATCGTTGAAAATGGAGATTTATGTGTTTGTGTAAGGGGATTTCAGATACCAATGTACTACAGTGCCCCAAAGAAGTGAGCTACAAGAGTTACAAGGGAAGAGTTTACCAAGATCGTTGAGTCTATAACAGCTAATGCAAGGGACATAGCCTATAGAGTTTCCTCTGAAATAAGATCATGATTCCCATATGATCAACTGCTTGAGGCCATGGAAATTGTGTTTCCTCAATATTGGTCCTTCAACTCTAAGGAAGATTATCATAAAAGGTTGTTGACTTTGATAAAGGAATTTTGCAAATCTGTAGAATTCAATGGAGTGACTATCAAAGGAATATTAGATGAGGGTCTTCTTAGACAGCAATCAGGACCTTTGCAAGGACTATGAAGCATCAATATCAATTAATGCATAACCCACATGAAGAGGGCTCGACAACAAAGCTTTGTACAAAACTAAAACAGAGCACAATGTCGCATGAAGAAATTTCAGAGTACTTCAAGCTTGCTTATCTATGTCAAACCATGATATTGGGTTCAGTGGAGGATGAGAGAGTTTTCAGTGCTTTAGGCTTCCTAAAATCAAAGCTAAGAAACAAACTAGACAAGAATTTGGAATCATGCTTGAGGGTATACACATCTAGGTATGATGTCAATACTTTTCCTTATCAAAAAGCAATGGAAATTTGGAAGAAAAGATGCAAAAGAAGAGGGGTGGGCAACACCATTAACCAATCTCCTACAGCGACTCCAAGTGGGACAAGTACAGTTGGTAGTGGCACTGGTGATGGGATTGGGAGTCATAGAAGCGGAGTTCAGAGTGAACTTGAAGAAGACACAAACGAAAATGAAGAGAACAATGAAGCAACTGCAATACCAGAATTGGATGATGATGACGACACAATTGGCAAATTTAGGAAATTTTTGTTAAATTAGTAGTGGCAACCAATAGGTATTTTTTGAACTTATTAACTACTATATGATATCCTATCATTCAATGTTCATTTTAGAAAAGCAAGAATGTATTATGTTTCATCATTAAAATTTGAGAACAAAGAGTATTATTACTGTAGAGTGTAGTTTATATCATGTCATCAATGATCATTCATATTTGAATTTGAAATTGCTGAATGAAATTTTGTATTCCAATAGCATATAACAAAGTAACTTTGTATTCTTAGTTAAACTCAACTAAGAATAAATGAATAAAATAGAGTAACTCAACATACATTGAATTGGAAAACATGAAAATTAGATAGAATCATAGAGCACAATTTGTTTTGTATTCATTTGTAATATATTACAATTTAAAGTAGTTCAAAATTCAGAGCAATCTTTGTAGGCCACTCCAAACATCCTCTGATGGCAGAACAATTTGGTTCATAGTATAGTCACACTCCTGCAACTTTGTTAGCAATTCATATTTGGAAGTGTGACTTGACAGCACTGTTGATTCTAAAAGTCCATTCAAATTTCTCACTGATTTGATGAAATCCAAGAATGCATCACAAGATATGTCTGCAGGGAGAAAGCGTACATCAGTATTTATTTTGTCTTGCAACCTTGTTTTGTAATTTTCTCATCCAATGAACTGATTTGCTTCAAATCCCTTAGGCAAACCAAGACTTTCCATTTTTGCTTTCCTTTGTTCCATCTTTGTGATCTTCTGCTTAGCTTTGTCATCCAATTCCTGTGCTTCCCGTAGCTTCTCACATTAATGAATGATACTTGATACCTTTACTGATGCATCAAGGCAGTTGCTAATTCCCTTGTTTGATAGATAACTATCACTCTTACTATAGAGTTGTTGCATAATATCTTTTGTTGTCTTTTCTTTGTTGACAACATCCATGTTCTGTTGAATGTTGTTTTGGAGCTTCAAGTAACATACTCTCATACTTTGAAGCATTTCAAACCAGTCATACAAGCTATTAGACATCACCAATATTTGGCCCCAAATGTGTTCTTTTGTAATCTTCACTAAATTATGACTAGTATCTGTTAAAGTCTTAATTGTATAATTGGTCTTCTTTAGTTCTTTTGCCATTTTTTCACAGTTGTTTTTCTCTTCTACTACTTTTTGTTCCCAATGATTGGCTTTATCCACCTGAGAGGTAGCATTACTCTCCAGATTTTTAAATAACTTTTCTGAACTGGCTCTTTCTTCGTCAAGTTTTTTTATCATTTCTGCCAATTTTCCCCTCAATTCTTGTTCCTTCACCTGCTCCTATGCCAATTTTCCCCTCAGTTCCTTCAGCTCCTGTTCCTTCATTTTCACATGCTCCTACTCCTGTTCCTTCACTACCGCCTCAGCATGTCCTTGCTCTGTATCTGTTGATTTCTTAATCTTTTTTTGCAATTCTTTCAAACTGTTCTCTGAAGCTTTCCTCTTTGCTTTTTCATTGCCAATGTCTTCCTGTAACTTTTCTATATTTTTCTCAAGCTTGCTTTTCTCTCTTTCCACCTTTAGTAGTGCACTATAGACCACTTGGTTTGTAGACTTTGAGACATTGATTTTGTCCACATTTTTTACTTTGGAAAAATCCATTTGGAGAGTGCTAACTTCAAATTCAGCGTGATCTATCTGACTCTCTGGTGGGTTTCCATCTTTGTTTGGTGGAATAACAACCATGAACTCCATCATGTCTCTCTTTGGGTCATATGTTGGAAAAACCCTGTTGGATGCAGGTTGTTCCTATGTAGCTGCAGTAAGGGCACCAAACTCCAATGCCTTCTTTGATTCCTTATTCTTTGTTTTTGTTTCTGCAAAATTATTATAGAAATCCTTGTAATGAAAATCTGGTGTTGCAGAAGGATTTGAATGTTTGAAAGGTGAAGAAGAGACAGAGCTTGCAATGGTTGTTGATCTAACTAATGCTCTTTGAGGATTTGAACTTCTAGAGGGTTTTGCTGAACCTAAAATTGGCAACACTTCTTTATGATCTAATGTCATTGTTCTGGAACTGGAACTGGAAATGGAAAACTTTTGCTTCTTGACACTATCTTCTTGTATGGGATTCTATGTAAATTATAGTGGCCTCTTTAGAGAGGGAACTTGTTCTATAAGGTGCCCACTCCTACCAATGCCAATCCCACGAATGCCACTAGTACTACCACTAGGTCCACTATCAGAGCCAAGTCCTGCACCACGATCATAAGTAGTTTTTTCTGTCTGAATTATATTCCAGACACCTTCTCCTGTGGGACCCAAACCACCACCTTTATAACCCATTTTTTCAAGAATGACTACCCCTTTGCTATATACATTTTTCAGGTCCTCGGAGATTGCACAGTGACTCCCAGTCTGTGGAGTACATGCATTATCAATATCATGATCATCTGGATCACTGCTATCAGTGTCGTATGTGGAGTTAGGATGTTCCATATTCCACAATTTGCTAAACTCTATATCCTCATCTATGTCATCCAGATCTGCACTGGTCTTTGGTTCACCAAGAGCCTTTCTTATACTCCAAAAATCATCCATTTTCATTCTAGTACATTTTCTATCCTTACAAGCTTCTGCTATTCTCTTTGTTATTTTTATGTTTGATGGCTGAGTAGCTTTGTCATAGAAATTGAAGGACATCCTAGGTTGTACAATGCCCTGATTTATTGTTGTCATAATTTGTGATGACAACTATTCAACTGAAATGTTTTCCTCAACGGAAACTTTCTCCATCTCTTTTCTAATGTCATCCCAGCTATCCTTGTTTTTGAACTTCTCTAGCAATGGTTTACTTTCATGTTGAAATAAGTTTGCAGAGTTCTTATTATTAGAGTATTATTCATTTATGCTTATTAATTAAATCATATTGATTTAATTATATAAGTTTCTATTACTCTAGTTACTTAAGCTTCATTTAGGTGCATTATTAATTAATTATTAATTAATAATGTGCAACCTAGCTTTTACCTTTAGGGTTTCTATCTCACCTTTTATAAGGTTGAGCAATGTACTTTTTGATAATCTCTTATGCATTTTTCACATTTGAGAGCACTATTCTTCTGTCTCCATTTTTTCTTCTCTTGTAACAGGTTATTGGCAAACAGATTTTCTTGGGTTGTGTAGAATTGAGTTTGATCAATTCTTTCATGGTATCAGAGCTCAAATCTGTGGCTGCTTGTTCCTGATTTGAAGAATTTTCTAGAGCTTCAAGGGTTTGATCTTTTATAAAAAAAATTAGTTGGATCTGGGGATACATTTTTGTTGGAGGCCTCTTGGGCCAAAACAGACCTCACCAATAGATTCAGAGGATAGATCCGGCGAATTTTGATATAAAATTTGACCTATTTTAATTACCAGAACAATCTGTAAAAAAAATTTAGCCCCTGGACCATTGGCACGCATTCCGAGGTAAATGTTTTTGAAAAACATGCAAACATTTTTTATTATTTTAAAAAAATTTGCATAAAAATAAAAAAGAAGGTTAATTTGCAAATTTTATTACAACTTTTTTAAAAAGTTGTTTCATGCGTTGGAAAAAGTTTTTATCAACTTTAAAAAGTTGATTTGACCTTTTGTTGGGGCTAGTACGCCTACGCAGGCAGGTTGTACAGCCTACGTTAGCAGAGTACGCCTACACACACAGAGGGGTACGCATGCCTTTTTTGGCATTTTTTTAATCAAAAAATTTGTGTTTTTTTCCTCCGCCACATTTGGTGGTATTTTGGTGAGATCCACTTTTTTTGGCGAGATTTTTGAAGATCCGCCAAATTTAGCAAAATTTTTGGCAATTTGCACATGCAAAAATTTTTTTGCAATTTTGGGCACGCATTTTGAGGTGCCACATCAGCGCCCAGTCAATGATGACATCATCAAAGTGTCATGTGATGGGCAAACGGCTGTCAAATTTTTTGCTGTGACTGGTTTTTTCTAGCGAGCTCCTTTTCAGAGTACTTGTTCATTTTTTGCTCATAACTTGAGCATATGAGGTCAAAAATTGCCAAACGAGATATCACCGGAAAGCTCTTTCCGAGCTCTACGTGATTCTGGAGGTTTGAGTTTTTGAATCAGTCATTTTGATGTCATTTTTTAGCTTCAAAGTCAGAGTTCTTTTCTGCACTCCGGGAGCTGTATCTAGTGCATCCGATCTCCGTTTTGAGAAAACGAATAAGCGTTGGAAAGGTATTGGAATGTTCTATCCAGATCATTAGCCTATTTCATCATATTTTTTACCAGGTACACAAATTTTAATCTGAATCATTCTAGCTCTTTCTGTCTATTCAGGCTTTCAATATTGTACTGGGAATTGGGTTTTATCAATTGTGGGGGGTGTTATTTCTTGCTTTTTCTGTCATTTATCTCAAAATATCAACACACTATATCACATAAAACAAAAACCCCTTCTGCATCTTCTGTCTAGTTCTGAAAGAAAACATAATAAAAAAATTAGTCAGAGCATAGGGCACTATGGCAGACACAACATCTATTGAGCTTCTCACTCCACACAATTACCATGTGTGGAAGGCTCGTATGACACGACTTCTTCGATCATGAGGGTTATGGTCTTGTTTGGATACAGTTCAGCCTCAGTTGACTCGACCATTTGAGGTCATGCAGCACAGGAACAAGATGGATGAAGCCATGGGTTTGATGTCACTACATGTTTTAGACAGTCTACTTTTTCACCTTGATGGATGCCTTACTCCTCAGGCCATTTGGGATAAGTTTCAGAATCTTTTTGGCACTGTGAATGATTTTAGGGCACTACAGATTGAGGCAGAGTTGACTTCATTAGTACCTGATTCTTTTCCCACCATTGAGGACTTCTTGATGAAGTTCAAATCTCTCCGTTCGGTTTTACAGGGATGTGGGAAGAACAAGACAGATACAAAGTGCATTTATTTGATTCTTTCTAAGCTTCGGGGAAACTTTCAAATTTTATCTTCTACTTTCTACTCCACTATGGATGCACTGGGTGCACAACATGTTATGCCCTCTTTCGAGACATTTTGTGACCGGTTGACTCGTGAGCAATCCAAGCTCACTCAGATGGATTCTCTTATAGGTACACAGTCATAGGCATTGCTTGCCAAGTCACCTCAGGGTACACAGACACAGAAGCCGAAGCAGATATCAGATTCCTCTTCTCAGCACTCTACTGGCCCACCATCTTCTTCTAAGAAGGAGAAACAAAAGATTGAGAGACCTACATGTTCCTATTGTCAGAAGGGAACACATGATGAGTCACTTTGCTATCAAAAGAAGTTTGATGGTTACGAGAAATAGATAGCGGATTTGCAAGCTCTTCTTCAGAAGAGCAATCTTTCCTCTCCATCCTCTTCTGGCTCACAGGGGTTTGCTTATCAGTCTTCCACTATCTATTCTACAGCTGGACAGGATCTTGGAAAGGGTCATGCATTATGGGCATCTGTTGCATCCCCTTCACAGGTCCCTTGGATACTAGATTCCAGTGCTTCTCACCATATGGCATCTTCTCAGGATTTATTCTCTTCTTTTGAGGCTTCTCCTATTCCTCATATTCTCATGGGGAATAACACTGTACAGATAGTCTACGGGATAGGTTCGGTTAGCATTCAGGATGGCACATTCAATGATGTATTGTATGGTCCATCTCTATCTGCAAACCTTCTCTCGATTATCAGATTACATGCAGTGGGTCAGGGAAGACAGTTGAGTTCACGGCAGATTCAGTCTTCATCAGGGATAGTGCGATAGGAGGCATTGTTGCTATAGGGATAGTTGATCATTCCACCCGTCTCTACACTTTCTCTCACTTTGGTCCACCATCTCCTTTGTCGGAGCATGACTCTCCTATTTCGAGAGAGCATCATGTGGTGCAGTCAGGTCGCTTGAACCTTTGTGTTGTTCTCGAGACCAGTGTTGTGACTACCACACCACATCCTGAGGCATACTTTTCTCTTCAGCAGGTTTCTTCTTCAGCACTGCCTGACCCTCCATCTCCATTCATCGAGCCACCAGGTGCAGTTGTTGAGGATTCTACAGAGGACCTTCATCTCCTCTTTGAT
The DNA here is from genome assembly GCA_027943335.1 of Chamaecyparis obtusa. NCBI lineage: Eukaryota > Viridiplantae > Streptophyta > Pinopsida > Cupressales > Cupressaceae > Chamaecyparis > Chamaecyparis obtusa. Next base: position 1,008,867 of record BSBK01003667.1, on the reverse strand, counting down.
GACAGTGTCAGCACACCTGTCATTCCTCTTACATTGGGGATTCCCTTTCAGGATCCTCGTGTCTACTCCTTTGAGCATCAGCTCGGCCTTCCAATGACACCTCAGCTTACGAGGTTACCCCTTCAGTGTCCACTGATTTTCACTCCTCTGCATTGGAGTCACAGTGGTTTGTTCATTCATCCAGGGGTTCTTACATTCCAAGGGGGCTTTGGAGCCTCGACCCTCTCTCATGGGGGGGTTGGCAACACGCTTTGTACTTATGGCTTTGAGAGAGTCTCTTGAAGTCATTTCTTTTAGTCTTCAGCATGCTTTTATATCTCTTTTTGGAGAGGAGTTTTTCCCATTGGGTTTTCTCCTTTGTCTCCGGTTTACAAAGATTTCCTTGTACTGGGTACTTGATCAGGCCTTGTTGCCGGGACCCATTTCTTGCTTTCATAGTTTTGCTAGGTAAGCTTTCTCCCTACTTTTAGCTTAAGGGGGGGTGTTAGAGTATTATTCATTTATGCTTATTAATTAAATCATATTGATTTAATTATATAAGTTTCTATTACTCTAGTTACTTAAGCTTCATTTAGGTGCATTATTAATTAATTATTAATTAATAATGTGCAACCTAGCTTTTACCTTTAGGGTTTCTATCTCACCTTTTATAAGGTTGAGCAATGTACTTTTTGATAATCTCTTATGCATTTTTCACATTTGAGAGCACTATTCTTCTGTCTCCATTTTTTCTTCTCTTGTAACAGGTTATTGGCAAACAGATTTTCTTGGGTTGTGTAGAATTGAGTTTGATCAATTCTTTCACTTATTAGCAACAAGCCTTTCTTGAATGACGTTGAGTGGATCATACTTCCAGTACCACTCTAAATCAAATTGAAAAATATCTTAAAAAAATTGTGCCACTTGGAAAGCCTTTCTCTCAAATGTTAACCCTCCAATTGAGAAAGGTAAGGAAGGGAATATGCTCTTCTTCGATTGGCCAGAGAAGAGTCTATCTGTGCTCTCTAGTTGTACTACATATTCTACTGCAAACACCCTATCTGTCACATGCATTGGAAGTTTGTGGGGTTGCAGTTCTGATCTGTAAAACCTTAGCATAGTGTAATCTTCCATTAAGTACCAGTCAGCCAATTGAGTTGTGCTTCCAAGTTGGATGCAATCCCTACATGAAGCAGAAAATCGAGGCATTGGAGTGCTTGTTATTTCTTTGTACAATCGGGCCAAAAAGAAGTCTACAAAATTACTGTAATTCCTTCTGTTATCATACAATCTTATCTGAGGTGTCCAGTTATATATTGGATTTGGAGTACCTGTCTCCCTCTGAATTTCAAGCTTGTTGCCGTTGCTCATTAATATTGCAGCATTCTTGGCTAGCAGAAGATAGCACAAGTAGGTTGTGAACCTAAATGTCTTAGAATTGCCTCTTTTAATCAATGCTAATTGCTCTTGCATCGATTCAACCATGTGTCCAACAAAATTATATCTTACTGGTTCATTCAGACAATGGATATCCCAAATGAATTGAAGAATGCTGGCACTCACTTCCCTATTGTTTTCCAGTCCCAGGCAAAATGATAGCGAGGATATAGTATCCTGAACCCATGGCACAAAAACCTTAAAATCATAAGGAGGCTTATGGTTCTCACCCAATGAAGCCTTTGCCTCTGCAACTATTAAACCCTTTACAAATAATTTTTTTCCGTCTTGCGGGACTGCCTCATATTGCTCTACCAGCACTCCCAGGTCGATTTTGGCATTACAGTTTTGTGGGTCAAACCCTAGGTCCAGCAAACTGACAAATTCTTCCTGGGTTATTGTTAAAATTTCTTCCTAAGTTTGTTTATTCACAATTGATTTTTTTTCTTCATCGTAATTTTTTGCACAAATCTTGACAATTTTTGGGCAAGGGAAAACTTCGGGTAACAACATGTTACCCAGACCAACATCCCAGGAAGCAACTTTATTGGTTATTGCACCTACCGCTGCGTTAAATTTTATAAATTCAGACCTCCTTGGCCCAGTTGCCTTACTGCACAATGTATGTTTAATTGCTATAACTCTCTTTTCACCTTCGATAATAGGATCATAAACATCGTGATACTCATCTGTGAAACCAGGGATTTGTACTAGTTTTTTGAAGTCCATTACAGTTTTCCCTTCTGCTTGCCCTAGGCCTTGAGTTTTCGCTTTCCCCATTGTTCTTCAGAAAATTTAAAAAACAAAGATTCACAGATATTTACTAATAGTAATAATATCACAGATATTAACTAACTAATTAAGAAAACCCCAATTTAAGAAAACCCCAATAGAACATGCAAGAATTAAAATTTCAAAATCAAGTTAAACTTAGTACTTACCCGAAATTAAACTTTAAATTTTGAAATCAGGATAGATATAAGTTCGAACGGCTAAGGCTCTCACAAATTACAGTCTTGATTTCCAAATCTCCGGTGACGGTTCCCGTTCAACAGTTCTTTTTAACTCTGCTGCTACGAGTACGAGTCGATAGGTTTTAAAAAAGTAAATGTTAAAAACCTTTCGTTAAATGGTAAAGTAATCTTTCTACATCATACACGTGTAACATAAACGTTCGTAATCTTTCTAAAACATTACACGTCAACTTTCAACGTGTCACGTTTCTGGAGCGAGTTTTCAGAAAAGCTTTTTGAAACCCATAGAACTTTTGAAATACAACTTCAGCCGTTCATCTGTCATAATCTAACGATTGTCATGATTTTAAAATATTAATAATTTAACATACACTAATGAATATTAATGAAGCGGATGAGCTGGCTGACCTGGCAGCTAGAAGAACAAATTTGAAAATTCTATCTGATGTCAGCGGAGTTTCAACGGAGCTCATTGAATCTAACCACTAAATCAAAATGGTCAAATCAGGTACTGATATATTTTTTCCTCAGAAGTTGACAGAATGGCTCCTTGTGGTGATAAGTCGGGCATCTTCTCTCATAGCGCATAACGCGTGTAGGAGTTGAGAACATTAAATGAGGAGTTGGATTAGGACAAGAGGAGAAAATACCTATTGTACATCGAACAGTGACGGCATCCGGACATGAGTTATCTCCTAGCGTCGAAAACCTTGGTTGTTTTCGGTCATTCACCTTTGCACAGTTAAACCTCTGATACCAGCATCTCCTATGTGCGCTGCTGCAATTGTGTGGGACCCAATTCTTTATCATGTTAGTCGTCGCTAAGTCAGGGAATGGAGAAAGTCTAATCAGCGAATGGGGGCTTGCCTTTATTGCTAAAACACAATGGTGGGTCCTGGTGTCTGGATGAGTCAGAAGGTCTTGACATGTCAGAGCATCAACGGTGGCCGCTAAAGCACAAGGGAGTTGCCAGAGATATGCGAAATCACGCCGGCCATTGATTCTTCTTTATGGTGTAGGGTTTCAAACTGTGGGTCCATGGTGACATGTATGCACAAATGGCGCTCTCCTATTAGCTTAAGGAAATAAAGAGGTGGAGTGTTGTCAGCGGGGCTTGGGCTAAAGATTTTGATCGACGAGCGGCGTGTGATCACATGGAATATTCTCTGCCCATGCGATCATGCGCCCACCGTCCGATTAGATGCCATTGGTTTGTATGCAGTGGGACCACGTGATGATTCATCATTGAGTATGTGTGCTACTGCGATTGTGAGGGGCCCAATTCTTCATCATGTTAGTCGTCGCTAGGTCAAGGAATGGAGAAAGTCTCCAGAGAATGGGAGTTTGCCTTTATTGCTAAATCTCAATGGTGGGGCTTGGTTTTCGGATGAGTTAGATGGTCTTGTGACCTTGTCATGTCAGAGAATCAATGGTGGTTGCTAAAGCGCAAGGGAGTTGCCAGAGATATGCGAAATCATGCCGGCCGTTGATTCTTCTTTACGGTGTAGGGTTTCAAATTGTGGGCCATGGTGACATGTATGCACAAATGGCACTCCCCCATTGGCTGAAAGAAATAAAGAGATGGAGTGTGGTCAGCGGGGCTTGGGCTAGAGATTTTGATCGACGATCGGCGTGTGATCACATGGAATATTCTCTCCCCATGTGATCATGCACCCACCATCCGATTAGATGTCATTGGTTTGTCTGCAATGGGACCACGTGATGATTCATCGTCGAGGTGTTAGGTTGTGATTGGTTGAGCTAGTAAAATGTTTAGTTGTCGCATGATCGCATGTCAAAAATTTTTGACATGCAACCAAGCAACCGGTTACTTCTTGTGCTAGGTCTGTTGGAGGGGAGGGCAGTGGTCCCGCTCGCGGTTATGTGGCATCTTGTGGGTGGCTGTCGCATGATCGCATGTCAGAGTTTTCTGACATGCGATCATGCGACTGGTTGACACCTGTTCCTCAGCCCGATGGTAGATGGTGATGCAGCATTTTTCGATTGGTCGATGTGGTGGAGACATGGAAATTATCAATGGGGCCGTGGTCAGAGGGGCTTGCGGGTTGGCCAGCGTGTTTCAAGATTTACGGCTGGCGTAACAGTTTGTCGCATGTTCGCATGAACCAATTTCATGCTTTGCGATCATGCGACAAACCCTATGTTTTGGCGGTGGCGATCATACGGCAAGGTAGAAGGGTGACGTGGAGGTATGTCGCATGTTCGCATAGCCCATTTCCTGGCTATGCGATCATGCGACAATTGTTCAAGCCTTAACTCTAAGATGAGATGACGTTTTACTTTTCATTCAAGCCTTAACTCTAACCAATTATTCTATCGAGGTAATGAATAGATTACATGTATCTATCAGTACATTGCTTTAATTCTACAATTAATTCAAATTTCAAATCGATATGATAATAAATATACTTAGTACATTGCTTTAATTCTACACATTGCCTATGGTAAATGGTAATATACTCAGTACATTACTTAAAACTTTACTTTATTTCTATCTAATAAATGCCAAATTAAGAATGATACTTTTCGGGCATATTGCTGGTCCTTATAACATTTACTGAAAACTATCGGCGGAAACATGACACATGTCATGTTTTCGCCGATAGTTTTCAGTAAATGTTATAAGGACCAGCAATATGCCCGAAATTCATCTTTGGCCGTTGATACGTATTAAATCCACCAGACGTTTGTCATTTGAGTCTAACGTCATTATCATAGTCATGGGTGATGGGACTAGGACTGTGGAACCCGATGCAACATGTCAGTATTTAAATTTCCAATAACAAATAAATTAATTCAACTATTTGGAAAATAATTTCGCCATTTTTTTATAAAAATGGTATCGGTTATTAAAATATTCGCCAACCAATACCCATATTTCAAAACATAATTCGCCATCAATATTAATAAATTTATTTTTTAAAAAAATTTAATCGCCATTTTTTTATAAAAATTGTGTAAACTATTAAAAAATTCGCCACCAAATATCCATAGATTGACGCATAATTCGCCAACACTATTAAATTTTTTTCACCCAAATCACATGTGATTCGCCACAATTTTATACTTTTTGGGAGGGGGGGGTTCCTTAAAGTTATCCCTGGACGAATATTCTAGGACTCAACAAAGAATCAATCATTCAGAGAAAGTATTCTTTGTTGATCAGAATGTGACAATTAGAAAATCCATTACCTATAATGATGCACTAGATTATGATTGTTCAAGTTACCATTTCATAAGATTCCCAAGAAATTATGATAATAGCTACAATATCATAGTGTTTTATGGTGCTCACTTCCACTCAACTTTATAAGGAAAACAACTGGATACTTATAGTGACAAATGATGATGAAAGCATCTTTCATTATTTAAAATTTTTATAGGTTTCTTCTTTATATGTTCCGATTATCCACACATAAGATATCCCAAGTTAGAAGCCCCAGATAGTGATAAATGGAATTAAGAAGAAAATGGTTGCGGGACAGATTCTTTGTGAATTAAGAAGAAAATGGTTTCCGGCCTTAATCCCTTAAAAATTCTTGGATGGAAGAAAATAGGAGAGTGTAAAGTTGTTATTTAAAGCTGGTATTAGAATAGAATTCATGCATGCTTCTAATTTGCATCAAGTGAAACCTGCACTCAAAATTGGAAAGAAAGGAGTGGGAGGCCTGTAGTTTTTGTCTTTCTTCAATTAATGGAGGTCTTAGCACAATTTGAGGCCCAGTGTGAAATATTTTACGATTCACAAGATTTAGCAGTACTGAAATCATGAATTTTCTGACAAAAAAAAATGGGTCTCAATGTGGGGGGTATAAATTTCAATTTAACTGTTGGATGTTTCTCAATTTTGGATATGTTGTGCATAGGCAAGTTGTACAGGCTTCCACTAGAGCGATATCCATAAGGATTCTGAAAATGAAAGTTATATGCTACAAACCAAGGGTATGTAAAACTATCATCAAAATGACAGTCACATTTTTTTATTTTGGCTGTCTTCAACAAAGTGCCATGTGTCCAAAATCTAACTACATATATCTTTCAAAATCTATTAAGCTATATTATTATAAACTTTTAAATCAAAAGTTTATAAAGGTATCAAATGCAAAAGGAGAAAATCATCAGGAATAGAAGGTGAAAGGAAATTAATAGTCTTCACGAAATAGTTACAGAAACCGAAAGGCAATTGAGGAACATTATTTATTGTAAAACTTTAGACATATGCAGGGGTTCTTCTTCTTGCTAGTAGTCATGTGGCTATGAGGGAGTAGAATATATATGTGCTGATTGTAGCAGAGGGAAGTAAGGGGATAATTTATTTTATGTTTTATGTATTATTTTTTATAATGGCAGGACACAAAATGATCTTGTGGTCGTTTTGTTATGCTTAGAAATAAGGATGAGTTTATGTCACAGATCATGTGGTCTATATATTTATTTTTCCTGATTAAGATTAATCACGTGGTTGTCTTTTTCACGTTTCTAAATATCTTCCTCCATTATTGTATCAAGTATGTGTTGTATGTAATCATGTGGCTCACATACTCATCTCTTGCAGAATAAGATGTTTAACTTCTATTATTTCCTATGTAATGTGAAGGACTGAATAGGCAATCTTGTGGTTATTTGTTCATCTTTTTGTCTCCTTAAGTTGGTAAATCTAGCAATCACATTCATTTCATGCTTATGGATGGATGTCAAAATGCCTTAGTGTCTTCAGGTTAAAGGCATATTAAGTTATTTGATTCACTGAATATCACTTAGGAGGGAGTTGTACCCATCAATTCAAAGGAGGATTATCAATGCAATGATGATCTATCCAACTGTTAGTACATTTTGTTCTTCTTTTTGGGTATTTGGAGTTAATATATTTGTTTATTGTTGAAAGACAAATCTGTTTACTAACATATGTCAGGCCCCATAAGGACGACGATGGTTGACATTGGGATAAAAAATGCCTAATTTATTATGCACATAAAACTAGGCCTCTCTTCTCTAGATGTCCATTAAAAAGGCAAAATCCCATCCTTGTCTGACTCCACCTCAACCATATTGAAATCGCCACACATGAACCAAGTTGCAAGTGGCAAAGAGTCAGCTACCCAGCACCACAGATGTGATCTTTCAACAACATCATTAGAAGCATAAACATTAATGATCCCAAAGGAATGATTGTCGATTGACAACAAAATCCAAACAACTCTCTGCATGGGATCATAACCATGATCAATAACTGAAGAACTCCAACGAGGGCAAATGAGAGTAGTAACTCCACCTCGACCAACTTCATGCTAGGAAGAAAAAATAAGGCTATCCGACCAGATAACACGACATGCAACAACAAGTATGAAACGAACAATCTTAACTTCTTGAAGGCATAAAACATCCAGGCTAGAAACATGGTGACGAATATCTCTATCAGAATACTTTCTGTGAAGGTCTGTAAGACCTCTTACATTTCATGAGATGTAATATATTAATCAAAAGCTTGCATTTCCTCCTCGTCTCCAAGAGATGAGAAGCTATTATGCAAGCAATCTGAACTGGGTCTGAAGCTAGTGAAAGTGTCACTTGGAGTGACTCTTCACTTTTTTGGGCCACCATCTTTGTTCTCATCACACCCAGGAGGGCTATGAGAACGACACAATGTCTGTTGAGTTGCAATCGCCGATACAGCTTGAGAAGTGTGAACCCATGGAGGACGAGAAGTACTCCCAACCGCAACATTCCCCTGCTGGCTAGGGTTTGAAATATGAGTTGGAGGAATATCCTCTTGAGTAGGCGAAGCTTGAAAAGAATCCCCCATCGGCGGTTGGGAAGCCAAATCGACAAGCAGTTTCTGAGCAAAAGCCGAAACATTCTTGCCTTTACGGACCACTATAGTCCATCCTTCATTTTTGGCACCCTCTGCGGGTTGAGAAGCTAACTCCTTAGGTGGGGATTTTGTTCTTGGCACTGCCAAATGCCAAAGGACAATCCTTAATCTTATGCTCAAACGACTGGCATCGGTAACAAGTGTTGGGCAAATTTAGATATAACACTTTCTGGGTAAAACTGCTACTACCCACTTGAATACCAATGGTTTCCTTGAGGTCACAAGCCAAGTCAACCTCAACACAAACCTGTCGTTGGGGATGAGCATTTAAAAAGCGGTCTGGTTGAACAAAAAACCACCTTGCCAATAAATTGGGCCATGGTTTGAACAAATGACCAACAAGGCAGAGGTAAGACAATAAAGTCTCAAGACCAAGACTGAAAAACCAAAAGGGAAGACCGAATGGTCAAGGCCTATGCAATAGGATAGCCTCAACATGAGTGGGATTAGAGAAACAAAACAAAAAAAAGCCCTTGGTAGGGCTTTGGACACCATCAAGGTGGACCCCATGAGGAGTCCAAGCCTTGGAAACCTATTCTTACAACATGCTTTCAGGAGGAACCCTACCCACAAAATACTTATCAAAGTATTTTTCTCAAGTCATTCACAGGCATTATTAAAGTCTTGAATGGGAAGCACAACATCAAGGGAAGACATACCTCGTAAAACACCTTTGACACAAATTTGCAAGAGCATTTGTTCGGGGGTGTCATAAGCATCCATCACCAAAACTTCAATAACAACATCAAATGCTGAGCTAAAACTGGTCGAAACCATTATAATCCTAGTGAAAACCCCCACAATAAATGCCGTATGAAACACAAATACGCAAGATTCGGAAAAGCAAGACGAAACCTAAAACCCTAACAAAGCTCAAAGCATGCAGCCGCTCCCCTCTATGGAATATTATATTCTAATATTAAATAGTGCTATTTGTTGAGAACTCGACTGATTTTTCATTTATATGATTCGAGAAGCATCTGTTATTTACGTTTCTGCCTTTTTTATTGTGTAAGGCGAAGGGTAGCGAGACAAAAATCTGAGGTAATTTCCACGTTGCCACGTGGTAGTTATACAACATAGAGCTGCCTCATCTGGTGGATTAAATTGATAGGGAGGCAGCAAAGCCACATATTGATATGAATGTTATCAGAGCATGGAGGCAACTGCCATTGCCTTTGCAGGCATTCCTTCCCTTCTCCAAACCAGGCTCTCAAATGGAAGATTGGCATTCGGAAAAGTAAAGAGCAAGAGCAAACAAAAGAGCAGAATTTTGGTTTATGCAAGTGCCAGTGGAGGAATGCAGAAGGCGTGGCTATACAAGGAATATGGAGGCGTAGATTTGCTCAAGTTTGAAGAGGAGGTGACTGTGCCTGAGCTCACCCCAGATCAACTTCTCATCAAAGTTGGCGCCGCAGCACTCAATCCTGTCGATTTCAAGCGGAGGCAGGGCAAATTCAAGGCCACTGATTCTCCTCTTCCTGTATGTATTCGCACTCCCATTTCTTATCATCATATTACAATATCAGCATTCTGCTAGCCTAATACTTGCTCATTTTAGTGGAAGCTCATACAAACTTCTGTAAGAGGTTTTGCTTTGTGATGCATCGTGATGCTTTGTGATGTCTTTCTAAACCGGAAATGCAGAAAGAAATAAAACACAGAGAACCCAATTGTAGTTAATTAAGTTGTATATATATTTTTCAATTGGAGTAAGAAAGAATTTACAACGGGTCACTCGGAGAGAGCTGCCCAACCGTAAAAAAAGAAAACATTTAAGTTGTACATCTTTTAGTGTCTTGCATTTTGGGAAGAAGCTTCCCCAAAAATACTCTTCTGTTAATTAAAGCAGTGGAAATTTTTGTAGCAAAATTAGTGACCCTCCTTGTATTCTTTACTGTTTTAAGTCTTCAAGAGATTTTTCACTATGTAGGGTATTGTTAAGTCATCACAATTATGCATTTTTTGAAATCAGTAGTTTTTCTCATTAACTCATGGTGTACCTTACAGAATAAATATGACTCAAGTAAACCCACATTGCAGTCAAGCAAATCTAAGCATATTCATAATGAAGAAGGATCGGTATATATAAGAAAATCTCACTTTGGACTTTCCACCCTGAAATTTTGTGTGGTGTAGGATATTTTAAAGTCATTATTGTAGAGACCATTTTCTATGATTAATCATTTCAAAATGACCTTTTAACTTATATGTTGTACATTACAGAATAATCATTAAGCAGTAAGATCCACATAGACAAAAGCAAATATAAACATTATTTAAGTCTGAAGGAAAAGAAGAAATGGTTTTTACAAAATCCATCTCTTTCATCTTTTGACCCTATTGTTATCTAACCAATTTGAATCATGATGGCAACTGCTGTGAACGATAGTACTTAGTTGTTTGCAATAGAAAATTTGGAGACGTGTATGGTGTTTCTAATTTTTTGCCTCACGTACCTAAGTATATACAAATCTCTTAGGTATATCTCTCAAGCAGGCTACTGGTTATTGGAAACATGGTTGGATCTTGTTTGTTGTTTTGCTATTGTTATAGATTGTAAGAGTTGTCTGAATGTGCCCTTTTGTATTTATGCAGACAGTGCCAGGATACGATGTTGCTGGAACTGTGGTGAAGGTAGGAAGTAGCGTGCAAGGGTTTAAGGAAGGTGACCAAGTATATGGAAACATTAATGAAAAGGCGTTGGAGTTCCCAAAGCAATATGGTTCACTTGCCGAGTTCACAGCTGTAGAAGAGAAGCTCGTTGCTTTAAAACCAAAAAACCTAGACTTTGCCCAGGCAGCGAGTCTTCCTCTGGCCATTGAAACTGCACATGAAGGTCTTGAAAGAGCAGGTTTTGGTCCTGGAAAGTCCATTCTTGTCTTGGGAGGTGCAGGTGGTGTGGGCAGTCTTGTCATACAGGCAAGTAATTGTTCTTGTATTTTTTAGATGAGAACATTGTTCAAGAAAAAGGAAAAATTAGAGAAGAATGTGCAAATAAGATTTTAGAAGCAAAGAATGAAAAAGAAGGCACATTATTTAAAGTGATTTCTCCTGAACTGAAAGACATGAAACTGAGTTTTAAGAAATAGCACGTCACGTCACACTTGAGATAGACATCATTTCTAAAACTAGCAGATGCTTATATGTTGTTGTGAAGCAGTTAGCAAGACAAGTCTTTGGGGCATCATTCATTGCAGCAACTTCAAGCACTGGGAAATTGGAATTTTTGAAGAGTCTGGGAGTTGATGCTGCAATCGACTACACTAAACAAAACTTTGAAGAAATACCTGAGAAGTATGATGTTGTTTACGATGCTGTTGGTAAGTAAGGAAAATTAGAAGAATAAACCAAAAAAATTTTGTTGTTTATATGGACATACTTAGAGAAGTGACATTAGCTTCATTAAAAATTATATATTCCAATAATAGCTTATATATTTGAATGCTTTTTTTTTTGGCAATTATATTCTATTAAAAAATTAAAATCAATTTGCATATCCTTTCCTAAAGTGAAAATAGAACCGTCATATATTTGTCTGGAACCAATATATAGCTGAAAAGCATCTAGAAGTTTTAATAGCAGTTTGTGCTTGTTATGCCGTAGAGGGACATTTCAGCCTCCCTGCTAAAGGACATTAAACCATGATAAGGGCTTCAGCTTGAGCCACTCCTAGAGACTCATCCTGCAAACACTAAAAAGTTTCCATAACTGAGAAAATTCAATCTTATTTACTACGTTATGGAATTGTAGCTAAATAGGTTAAACAGTTAGTGAATTATCATTAGGTCACATATCACAGAACAATTAATGAGACTAAAAATTAATTAATGTTATTCTCTTGCTTGGATCCAGTGGGCATCTACTGTACGAAGGAGAGTTGTCTATATTAAAGGTCTAATCTACAATATATCACACACTCATCCTGATGATTTTTCACATTTTGTGATTCCAAATGCTGACGGTTCAAAAAATTCTTACCCAGGTCTTATTCAGAAGCTTTTTATATTTACATAGTCCATAAGTATATTTCAACATAAGACAGGAAATAAAATTTATTTCAACAGAAGACATAGACAATACCAGTCCAAGACCTATCTACATAGTCCATAAGATGAAATAAAGTCCATTTCAACTTAAGCCTGGAAATAAAGTTTATTTCAACTGAAAACATAGACAACACCATTCCAAGACCTCAAAATCAAGACATTAAAGACACTGAAAACCACAAGGATTAAACATAAAACAAACCCTGTCCCCACCTTCAGCTCACTGCCCAACAATCCATGCTAGATGAAGCGGTGTCTCCCCTATCAACAAATTCCAACACTGTAGATTCTCTAGAACAAGCCAGAGCGTTGGGGCCATTCAAATGTACCCCAAGGAAAATCTCCATCCATTTCTTAACAATGGACCATATCACCACAAAATGTAAGGACAGTGTGGTCGTTGGATGCGTCTAGCTTGCCATTACAATGGGTAACACAAAGGCCATGCATCACCTTTCTCAAGTCATGGAAATAGGAATACAAGACACATACTTTCTCCATCAGTACACTGACCTTATCTAGCATAGGCCCTGTTAGCAATAGCAATCCACACCACACAACTAAGAGGGGGGTGGGGGGAGGGGTGTATCAATTGTGTATAATAATTGTAAACTTTAAACTTCTGAACTAGAACATTAAATAAGAATATAACAGTGCTAAACAAGATAGACAACAACATCATAACACATAGAGTTTTGTTCTCAAGGAAAACTCTGTTAAGGGAAAAACCCCTGTGGGGATGGAACCCACTAGATAGTGCACTAGTATAAAAATGTCTCTATTAGGAGACCTAGCCTTGTTAGGAGCTGATACAATACATGTAGTACAACAACCCCTGTTAAAGGACATAACCCCTGTTAAAAGGTCCTCCAACCCTATTAGGAGTTGATGAGAACAGAAGGCACATTGCTCCAAAGAGAAGGTTAAACCCACCTTCAAGACTCATTGTCCAAATAAATGAAGTGAACTTTTTATTCAAAAGACTGAACTAACTGATAGCAACTTACTTGCCTTTACAATTTCATTGAAGTGCACAAGGAATGATCATAGATTCCACTCATACCTCTTCTCTTCAGCTCTACTCTTATTACAATGCTTGCATGCACAATCACGCATACCTCCCATACATATTCCTCACATTACATTAGAGAATTTACTCTCCTTTATACAACTTACAAGTCTCAATTAGGTCAACCTATTAGGACTTCCCCAATGCACAACCAATTACATTACACAATGCTAAGGCACACGCAGTACTTGATACAAATATAAAACAATTACAAATATTAATTTACGCGCCAAGATCCACAATTAGTGCTTGCCAATCCCTGGAACACGTTACACCACCTAGTTGGCTCCCAAAAGCAATTATCCAAGTTCATACACTAGCACTGTCATCAGCATGACCCAATCAAGCCACAAATCCTAGAGTGTACTCCATCTTGTGTTTTCTTCCATGCCTAAAGCTTGCATAACATGATTCCAGCTTGCAACCAACTTATGCTCAAAACTCAACAACTAACTCTATCAAGTTCCCTGTCTTTGTCCTATAACCAGTCTTCACCAAAATAGTTGTACCTCACTCAAATCATCATATTAAGCCATGCAACCTTAGACATAAGGTCTATACATCTTCAAAATGATAAAACAAAGCTCGCATACTCTGAACTGTTGTACAATGTCCTTACATTTTTGTCCAATTGCCTGTAGCAACTAGAAACACAATCTGTCTGATATAACCAACTCAAAACTGGAGTATATGTCATATGTTGACATCAATGACAAAACCTGAACAACAACAATAGCAACAATTCCAACCAATATCTAACAATCCCCCCCTTTGGCATTGATGACAACATATGAGTGAAGAACCATCAACCCAAAAGCATTCAACTCAATAGAACCTTCTCAATATCTTCAACAATGCTACCCCTAAGACAGTAGAAGGTTTTTCACATAACTTTCTCCCCCTTTGACATCAATGGTAAAGGGTGCCAATGGTGCCAAATCTGATCAAACAAATGTCTCCCCTTATGATGTAGCTTTTTCAAATCTTCATCCTTGCAGCATACCAGGGGCTTTGTTCACAAACACTTCATCAGTTTAACCTCTACAACTACTCCCCTTGAGGAGTAGGACCAAGCATCAAGTCTAGAAGAATAAGAAAGCTCTGATAATCACTGGATTGATGCATTCCTACAACATTTAATTGCCACAAGGTGGGGCCATCATCCCAAGCACACCTCTGAGATACTCAAAGGTCTTTTTTGGCAATGGTTTTGTAAAAATGTTTGCAATCTGTTCCAATCTGACTTCCTTCTCTACAGCTTTTTCTCTCAAAAAGTGATATTTAATTGATATATGCTTTGTCTTAGAGTGTAATACTGGATTCTTTGACATATGGATTGTACTTGTGTTATACAGTGACTAACAATAGGCTCTTCAATGCTTACTCCAATATCCTTCAACATCTGTTTCATCCAAACAATCTAAGTGCAATTAATAGCAGTAGCAACATATTCTAATTCAACAGTAGATTGTGATATACAATCTTGCTTCTTGCTCAACCAAAACCAATCTCTTTCCAAGGAAGAAAGCTCCTCCACTTGTGCTTTTTCTGTCATCCACACTACTTGCCCGGTTTGCATCAGTAAATGCATGTAAAGTAAAGTCATCAGATCTGTCATACTACAAACCACAGTCCAAGGTTCCCTTTAGATATCTCAGTATTCTTTTCACAGCAGCAAAATGAGTTTCCTTAGGTTCAGCTTGGAATCTAGCAACAATTCCAACTACGCTAGATATATTTGGCTTCGTATGAGTCAAGTACTGCAATCCTCCAATCATTGACCTGTACTTTGTTTGTATCCCATTGTCAATCTCAAAAAACTGTTCTACTTCTTGCTCCTAATTCTAATTCTGAATAGTAGAAGCCTGATTGTCAGTATCATGTTTGATCTGAACTCTATTCAATGTATAGACTGCGGTGGTAATTGCTTCCCTCCAATGCATCTGTGCTATCTTTCCTTCAAGTATCATAGTCCTAGCAGCATCAAGAATAGTTCTATTTCTTATTTCTTCTATGCCATTCTGTTGTGGTGTCCTAGGTGCAGAAGTTTGTGTGTATATCCCATGTTCCTCACAATATGCATTAAACTTATCTGATGTAAACTCACCACCTCTATCAGACCTTAAGCATTTAATCTTCAATCGTGATTCATTCTCAACTTTTGCCTTCTAATTCTTGAACTTATCAAAAGCTTCAAACTTTTTTTTTAAGAAAAGCAACCCACATCATTCTTGAATAATCATCAACAAAAATCATAAAGTACCTTTCACCATAATATGACCTTGTTCTTGTAGGACCACAAAGATCTGTATGTACCAAATCCAATCTCCCTTTTGCTGAATAAGTCTTTCTCTAAAAGCTAGTCCTGGTTTGTTTTCCCATAACACATTCTTTGCACAACATGTAAGTAGGCTTCACAATCTTTGGTAAATCTCTGACTGCACTAGTGTTACTGACCTTCACAATGTTATCAAAATTTATATGACAGAACCTCTTGCGCCATAACCAACTGTCATCTATCTTCGCAACAAAACAACTTGCATCAGTTGAATTCAATTGAAACACATTACCTTTAGTCTTAGTACCTGATGCGATTAGATTGCTTGACTGATCTCTGATAGTACATTTTCCATTCTTGAATTGCAGATGATAACCTTTATCCACAAGTTGCCCAACACTCAATAGATTATGGTTTAGTCCATCAACAAACAGAACATCATCAGTATTAGTTTTATCGTCAAGATTTATAGATCCTCTTTCTATGATCAAGCAAGGCGTATTATCTCCAAATCTGACTACAACTTCATCATACTTGTTAAGTTGCACAAATTTGTCTTAATCACCAGTCGTGTGATGAGAGCATCCACTATCTATAATCCATTCAGATTTATTTTCTACATGGGAAACCAAAGCTTTTTCTTCATGAATAGGATCTTCATTTTTAATAGCAAAAAACCCACTCTCATCTTCATCATTCACATATTCATCATCAGAAGTACCCTCACTAGCGATATAACATTCTTTAGGATATTTAGACTTGTATGGCTTAGGTTTATACTTTGGAACTCTTGTAGGACATTTAGAGGCAAAATGACCTATCTTATTGCATGAAAAACACTTCAAGGGTAATTTCCCTTTATACTTTCCCTTACCTCTGTTTTCCTTGTTTGCGACTAGGGCTACATGCTCATCCAATTTCCTTTCTTCGTCCTCTATTTCTACCCATTCCTTAGCATATTCTCCAAGATTTGCATACTTGTCACTTCCACTGGTGCCCGCATTATTTGTTAGCATCTTCTTATCCTTATGAATAGTAGCCTTAAAAGAAGATTCAACTTTAGGTAAGGCATCTTGTAATTTAGAGGTTTCAAATGCAGATAACTTACCAATCAAAGTCTCCCTTGTAAATCCCTTTGTGAGCGGTATAATCTCTTCAATTGTCATGACGTTGGTGTCATATGCAGGTGTCAAAGATCTCAGAATCTTCGCAATGATTTCATCTTCTGTAATAGACCCTCATGTATTTCTTATGCCAATAACAGTCTCTGTCACTCTTTGAACATATGCTCTAATAGACTCATCTTCTTGCATCCTCATGTTCTCCAACTTTTTTTTCCAACACTGTAACTTGGCCTGTTTGGTAGATTTGTCTCCTTGATATAGTGCTTCCAACTTTATCCAGATCTCATGTGCCAACTCAAGCTCCTTGACCTCTGTAAATTCTGCCTCAAAAAGTGCATTGATTAGGGCTTCTCTAGCAATCATATTGCAAGTGAATTTCTTCCTTTCATCCTCTGTACTGTTTTCCATTTCATCCTCATTCTTGACATCTTCTTTGTTCTTTGTAATCAACTAGTATTCAATTCCCAAGCAGATCAAATGATTTCTCATCTTGTTTTTCCAACTATCAGAATTTTCTCCATCAAATTTAGGATTGTCCTTCCTATAGCTTGCCATTTTGGATCTTCTCAAGCAGTTAAGCTTTCTCCAAGAGGACCAACAGTTCTGATACCAATTGTTAGCAATAGCAAGCCACACCACACAATTGAGAGGGGGGGGTGAATCAGTTGTGTATAATAATTGTAAACTTTAAACTTCTGAACCAGAACATTTATTAAGAATATAGCAATGCTAAACAAGATAGACAACAACATCATAAGACGTAGAGTTTTGTTCTCGAGGAAAACCCTATTAAGGGAAAAAACTCCGGTGGGGATGGAACCCACTAGATAGTGCACTAGTATAAAAATGTCCCTATTAGGAGACCTAGCCCAGTTAGGAGCTGATACAATACATCCAATACAACAGTCCTTGTTAAAGGACAAAACCCCTGTTAAAAGGTCCTTTAACCCTGTTAGGAGTTGATGAGGACAAAAGGCACACTTCCCGAGCACACTTCTCCTAGGAGAAGGTTAAACCCACCTTCAGGACTCACTTTCCAAATACAATGAAGTGAACTTACTGTTCAAATGACTGAAGTGACTGATAGCAACTTACTTGCCTTTACAGTTTCATTGAAGTGCACAAGGAATGATCATAGATTCCACTCATACCTCTTCTCTTCAGTTCTTCTCTTATTACAATGCTTGCATGTGCAATCACACATACCTCCCATACATATTCCTCATATTACATTAGAGAATTTACTCTCCTTTATACAACTTACTAGTCTCAATTAGGTCGGCCTGTTAGGACATGACACCTAATACAAATATAAAACAATTACAAATATTAATTTATGTGCCAAGATCCACAATTAACGCTCGCCAATCCATGGAACACATTACATCACCTAGTTGGCTCCCAAAAGCAATTATCCAAGTTCATACGCTAGCGCCTTCATCAGCATGACCCAATCAAGCCACAAATCCCAGAGTGTACTCCATCCTGTGTTTTCTTCCATGCCTAAAGCTCGCATAACACGATTCCAGCTCGCAACCAACTTATGTTCAAAACTCAGCAACTAACTCTGTCAAGTTCCTTGTCTCTTTCCTATAACCAGTCTTCACCAAAACAATTGTAACTCACTCAAATCATCATTATTAAACTATGTGACCTAAGGTCTATACATCTTTAGAATGATAAAACAAAGCTTGCATACTCTGAACTGCCATACAATGTCCTTACATTTATGTACAACTGCTTGTAGCAACTAGAAACACAATTTATTTGATACGACCAACTCAAAACTGGAGTATATGGCATATGTTGACATCAATGACAAAACTTGAACATCAATAACAGAAACAATTCCAACCAATATCTAACAAGCTCTATATTTTCTCCTTCTTTTGAACTTGAAGTCAATTTAACATTCTTTTCACCATGCACTAAACTTATTTATAGCATTACCATTCCTTCAAACTAGGCAGGGAGGAACATTTGAAGTAGCCTAACTCACATTGCTGC
This sequence comes from Chamaecyparis obtusa, assembly GCA_027943335.1. Taxonomy (NCBI): domain Eukaryota; kingdom Viridiplantae; phylum Streptophyta; class Pinopsida; order Cupressales; family Cupressaceae; genus Chamaecyparis; species Chamaecyparis obtusa. The sequence continues at coordinate 990,057 of BSBK01003667.1, read as the reverse complement.
AGTAGGAGCCCTAATAGCCACTTTTTCCAAGAAATCTTACGATATCATCTCCTTGGAATGCGGAGGACCTCCACCACCAAGAATGTCATCCCCAAGTATAAATTTTACAAGCTCTAGTGCCACATTCAAATTGCAAAGAAAAATGGAGTGTAGGCATTGATTTAAAAACTATACCTTTTTAGTGAGAGTCTACCAGTTTTCACCACCTACTTACATGCCATACCAAAGAACCTTGAGAAAACACATGATTCAAAGCACCTCCCAAACAACCAATGAAGAAAATTCGACAAAACATAGCAACAAGCAAACAATTCTAACTGACTACACCATATTCCCTTTAAATGGCGCCTCACATGTCTTAATAAATGTAATCCATCCTTTCCTATGCCTTAAAAGTTGTCACAAGTTGCAACAAGTCACTCTTATTTCCTACATACTCACAAGAATTGACTCACAAAAGGCTCTTATTGAACTTCACCGCCTTAGAAAAAGCCCAATATATCATTTGAGATCAGCTAAGGTAGCATATTATTTAAATGATGCTCCAATCCCACCTTTTCATTCGACAAATGACTATAAATTGCTATAATCGAAGCTTCATCCACACCATAATTGGTCAAAAGATCTGTCTCAGGGTTCAATGCTTACTTGCAAAGCTGATAAGAAAAATTCTCAAACTTGGCTTCAAACACCTTCCCTCTTCTACATAGTGATTCACTCTCCGATTTTAACTCGCTTTCTTTTTAATGCATTTATCATCAGTATCATCATTGAACCACCCTCCACAATCATTTTTTTCATTTTATGGGGCAGCTGCCAATCCTGCCACTAAAGCTGCCCATTCTACTTCATTATTCGTCTTGATCCCTAAAAACAGATCCTTCATGCACAAGCTTTCCTCCTCCATCTCTTAGAGTGAAGCCTCCTTCAGAATTCCCTAGATTGAAGGATTATCCTTGGAGACATCATCAAAATTCAACTTAACATATTGTTTACTGGGAGAAATCCATTTTGTGAATTCCTCTTGATTATTTGGTTCTGTGTTCTTCCCCCTTCCCTTCCTATTTGAGTTTCATCTGACCCTTGAATGGTGAGTTCAAGTGCTACTTCTTAAGAATGTAGCCATCTTTATATTTTCTGAAAATGCAGTTGATCCACTGATAGTGGACACAATATTTTCGTGTATGACTCGTTTCTTGAGTATTTAGTCCTTGGAAATTTTCTCAAATGATTAAAAATGCATCTTTATTCGAGTGTTGCTTCTAGATCCCAAGAAAGTTAACACTTTCAGATACATCCATCCATATAATATGCTTTCATGTGATTTATTGTTGAGAGCGTTCTCCTTCTATCTATGATTACTCTACTTTCTATTTCTTGTGACCTATGTTTTGCAGTTATGGATTAAAATAATTTTCATTTGGTTCTCCTTCTACCATCTATTCTTACTCTACTTTCTATTTCTTGTGACCTATGTTTTGTAATTATGGATTAAAATAAATTTCATTTGGCTCTCATTTTGAATTTTAATTTATGTTGGAAACTGAAGTTGAAATGGTAGATGCAAAGAGCAATCTATGATCGATCACATGGTTTTAGAATAGTTTTTTTTCTACCCAACTATAGGAAGTTTAAGTTGAAAAGCATTAGCAGAAAAAATGGATTCTTCTAGTACTTTCCCCTCTGAGCTGGATATATTGCCTCACGCTGAAACTGTTCCATTGCTTTATGAGTCACCAATTACTACTGGACTCAACAATACAGATTGTTCTTGGTATCCTGCAACTGGAACTATCAAGTGTTCCTCTAGCTTCTTCTCATCTTACCACAAGTAAAAGGAATTTGTAATGATCAACTACTATTAGTAGGTTGTCTGATGCCTACCTGATATTGTTCTTCATCCTTTATATGTGTAAAACTTAAATATATATATATATATATATATGAGTTTTTAATCCAGAAGGCATTTTAAGGCCCAAAGCCCATACCAATCCGAATACTTTTGGAACCTGCTTTGCAAAACAGCCAGTTATTATTTTGTTTTCCAGGTAGAAACTACCCATTTGCACATAGGTAGAGTAGTCACTACAATAAATAGTTGTATTCAACAAATATCCTTAAAGTTCGTAGAGAAATTTGATAAAGAACATTGCTTCCGTCTTCATGAAAATACTAATATTTGCTGTTTGGAAATAAATGCAGGCCAATGTGACAAGGCAGTTAAGGTTGTAAAGGAAGGAGGCAGCATTGTAGTTTTGACTGGTGCTGTAGTACCCCCAGGTTTCAGATTTGTAGTGACTTCCAATGGTTCAGTACTCTCCAAATTGAATCCATATCTGGAAAGTGGAAAGATAAAGCCTGTTATTGACCCAAAAGGCCCCTTTCCCTTCTCTCAGTTGGTGGAAGCTTTCTCCCACCTTGAAACATGTAGAGCAACTGGAAAAGTAGTAATTTCTCCCATTCCTTGAGACAATGGGAACACCGGGTTTCCTTTTTAAATTTTGGCTTATCATCGGACATTTTTCATTTATTGATGTAGAAAATCCTCTGTAATTGTGTAAAGAATTAATCTAATCATTCATAGCTGGATGAAAGCTGAATAATATGTGTATGCTTGAGTTATAGTACTACCATATCCATCTAAAATCTGAATTCCCTTTCTGTATCTATGGAAAGGAATATGATTACTAATTTTCCAGCATTTGTATACCAATTTTGTTTGTCTAAAATTAAAAACTGAAGGTTTTTTTTTTAATGAGAATTGTATATTACTATATATAAAATAGTGTTACACATATTCACAACGTGTGGAAAAAGTCACACCCCTAAAGTTCATACGGGGCAATAGCATAGAACATTAAAACATATAACAAATAAACATCATCAAAACATAAAACAAATAAACATCAATTGCTAGGCTAGAAGAGCAAAAGCAAAAGGAGGGGGAGGATTCCAATCATTCGATTTGCCCATACAGTAGTGGGGTTTGAAGTGACAACAACAGGTTCCCAACCATCAATATCATTATTAACATTTCTATCTTGAATTTCTTCAGTAGCCACATGTACAAGAATAGAAAGAGTTAGCTGAGGAAACTTGTTGGAGTTAGGCCAGCTTGCATTTCCACCACCAAGAGGTGACGAAGAAGAAGAGAGTGTGTAGCAGGCTGCAACCAGCTCCACTAAACACAATATCCTCTTGTAGGAGGGGAATCCTGAGAGTGAGACAATGTCCTCAACGATGCCTTTGATAAAAATAGTGGAGTTGGGATATGGAGGAACCTGACAATAGCACGAAGGGTATTGACCTAGTGATCCAATAACATTTGTAGGTGAGCAACCTTAGCTGTAATTTTATTTGTTTGTACTTGAGTTTGTAGTAACAAATTAGAACAAAATCATAGCTTAGCGTATAGCAAAAGATTGCAACCAACAGTACAACTAGAGAAAATAGCAGAACTTTTAACTTCCTAGATGTTAAAAAAATTCTCCAGCCTAAAAGTATGTGAAATCTTATTGTACTTGAAAGAAAAGCAAGGCCAATCCCTCAATAACATCATATTCCAAGAAAAAGGCTCTGGTTTAAGCTTTAAAAGGTTTGAAAAAATCAGGAGTCTAGGTCCAAACATATTGAGCTTTAGGACAAAATTAGAAGAGACGTTTGAAAGACTCTCAATCGCCACGTAACAAAAACTGAGGGTTTGAAATACTCAATTTGGATTCACTTGGAACCAATGGGGAAAACTTGAATAAGAATGCACTAGAAAAAGCGGGGCCGACTTTGGCTCAGGCACAACAAACCAGATTGTGTGAAACTTGCATTGCCAGAATAATAACAAAAATTATAAATGCTATTGTTGATTTAAGGTAGGAACCATGGGTAAATTTGGAGGAAGCCATGAATAGGCATTGGAAGGCTTATAATTCCAAATTTGGTGCTAGGATATCACTTTTTTAGTCCTCCCATCAAGATTTGCAAGATCTAACACCAATTTTGTGAAACATATTAGTTGGGATGACTGTCATTGTTAAATCAAAAGTTTCACGATCTTGATTGGAAAGGCCAAATTTGGCATTGGTTTCATTTTAGAATAAAAGATTATTATTGGTAATCTGAGAAAGAATCAAGAAGAGTTTTGATTCCTCAAAGAAACCTCAAAACATGGATTTAATGATTCTTTGCAAGAGGATGATTTTGACACTAGAGAATAGGAAACCTATTATGCATTGTATACACACGCCATCATTTTTCTTTGAAAATGTGGAGACACCCCATCGTTTTCATCTTTGAAATTCACTTGTTAGCTTATGTCTTTTGTATTATTTGTACTTTTTATGTATTGTTTCATTTTGTGAAGGTTTGAGACTTTCTGGGTCCCTGACTTCTTTTCTGTTTGCAAATATTTATTTTGGGCGATAGGCTTTAACATAAACTTGGAACCAATGTTTTTGGTCCCTTGTCTAGCCTGTGACTCGTGACTCAGCATTTGAGAGCCGACTGTTGTCGCATTTAATATTTGTTTGTAGTAGAAGCCGACTTGGCTTAGGAGTTAATTATTTCTTCCAGACGACTTGTGGTTGACGAAATGTATTTAAGGAGTGCTTGGGTAGATGTTTAGAAAGTAAGGAAATGTATTTAAGGAGCATAAAAGTATTTCTTCTAACCTTCAACGCTACACATTAGTGGTTCACACGTTTGTTTTCTCTCACCATGGCTTTTTATTATTTTCTTGTCTTTTCTCATTCACCTTTGCCCTCTACGAATGTAGCAAGCTCATGCTTTAGCCTCCTTGCCTTTGTGATAATACTGGGTGTATTGATTTGGCATTCCAAGTTCTTGGTTTTGATCAATTATGAGTTTGCTCATGTAGGATTACCAATGTAGTCTTTTCATTTTAGTCCTCTCTTGTCTTCCATCCCATTCATCGTGCTCCAAGTTTGTTCTTTTGATTTGTTTCCTGTATTCTCTCTCCCTTTGATTCCTTGTTTTATTGTCTAAGGTCCTTGGTTTTGTATTGTGTTAGTCTTGAGTAGGGTTTAGGCTTTGTGTAATCTTGTGTTGTAGGTGGGTTCTTGTCATTCTTTTCATTTTGGTTTTTATATTTATTTTTACTTTTATGTGATTAGTGTGGATCGATATAGTTTTTGCCAGATTAAATGATGGTTTATAAGTAGTTGTGAGGATTTGAATCTACAACTTTTAGTTTTCTCATCTTCTTGAAGTTCCCACTTTCCCATTCATATGGTTCTTCGTGCATTAGGCCCAGACAAGAACCTTGGACGTTAGGTTATGATTCCTAGTCTGGATCTCTATATGGTATCAGTACATGTGTCTTTGTTCGAATCAATTTTTTTTAAGACAACTTCCATCTTCCATCTCTCATAAATTTTCCCACTAGACCTTCAGTCCTAACTAGGACTTGGAACTAGGTTCCTAGTGTTTGGTTTTCCTTGTCATGTAATTCCCTTCAATTGTTTTTTTCTTTCTTTCTTGAGCTTTCTCATGGATTGTGTATATCAAGTTGCACCAAACTTTGGACCTAGGTTTCAAGTGGGTGTTTCTATCATCAACTTGCAACCCTATTTCCTCTCATAAAAATGTCTCTGCATAGATTCTCCTTAGATTTTAGGACCTAATAGGAAGTGGGAACTTTGTCCCTAAGTTCCCATTCCTACTCATTACATGTCAACATTCCTTGCCTTGCCAAACACTATATGATGTTCTCACTAGATTTTGGAACCTGATGAGAACACAAAACTTGGTTCTAGGTCTCTCCCACAACTTGCCTTTTGCCTAATATACACATTAGGACCCTAGTTCTTATTGGATCATGAGATTCAATAGAAACGGAAAGCTTGGTTACAAATTTCAATTCCAACTCAACTCTCAAAATTGATCGCGATAATAAAACACTCAATTTTTTGGTGAAAAGATCTAACTGCTATGATCCCCAAGAAATATTTCAAGTTGTTTTCTAGGCCTAATAAAGACTCTTTTAAATGTCTATCTTCCCTAGAAGCATAAGAAATGAGAAAAACACACAAATTTGAGAAATTCACAAGATTCTTTATGTTTCATTGACATTAACTCTCTAACTAGCAACAACCTCGTAGAAACTTAAAATTTTCTTGATTCCCCTAGCCTCTCTAGCAGCAACCTCCCCAAACAACAAGGTATCATCAACAAACTGAAGCTATGAGAGATTATGGACACCGCTAGAAACTTACAACTATTTAGTGTGTTAGGGCATTGGATAAGATTGATTCTACAAAACACTAGAAAGATATTGAATTTTTTTGTATATGTCATTGGCTAATTTGTATCTATGTATAATTGAGATTTTGTATATGTAAACAACCATCAACAAATTTGCATATATGCACAATTGAAATTTTGTATCTATTTTGTATGTATATATAAATGACTCAAATTTTGTATCTATGATCTGTTCGATACTGGTTGGAATTGTTGTTGTTGTTGTTCGGGTTTTGTCATTGATGTCAACATATGACATATACTTCAGTTTTGAGTTGGTTGTATTAGACATTTGTGTTTATGGGTGCTACAGGCAGTTGGACAAAGATGTAAGGATATTATACAACAGTTCAAAGTATGTGAGCTTTGATTTATCATGCTGAAGGTGTCTAGACCATACTAAGGTTGCATGGCTTAATATGATGATTTGAGTGAGTTACAATTGTTTTGGTGAAGACTGGTTATAGGATAGAGACAAGGAATTCGATAGAGTTAGTTATTGAGTTTTGAGTATAAGTTGGTTGTGAGCTGGAATCATGTTGTGCGAGCTTAAGGCATGGAAGATGACACATGATAGAGCACATTCTGAGATTTGTGGCATGATTAGGTCATGTTGATGTGAACGCTAGCATATGAAACTTAGATAATTGATTTTGCGAGATGACTAGGTGGTGTAACGTGTTCTATATGGATTGACAAGCGTTAATTATGGATTTTGGCATGTAAATTAATATTTGTAATTGTTTTATATTTGTATTAGGTACCGTGTGTGCCTTAGCATTGGGTAATGTAATTGTTTGTCCATTGGGGAAGCCCTAATAGGCTGACTTAATTGATATTTGTAACTTGTATAAAGAAGAGTAATTTCTCTAAGGTAATGTAAGGAATGTGTATGGGAGGTATGTGTGATTGTGCATGGGAGCATTGTAATCAGAGTAGAGCTGAAGAGAAGAGGTATGAGTGGAATTTATGATCTTTCCTTGTGCACTTCAATGGAAATGTAAAGGAAAGTAAGTTGCTATCAATCAGTTTAGTCATTTGAATAGTAAGTTCACTTCATTGTATTTGGACAGGGAGTCTTGAAGGTGGGTTTAACCTTCTTCTTGGAGCAGTGTGCTCGGGCAGTGTACATTTTTGTTCTCATCAACTCCTAATAGGGTTGAAGTATCTTTTAACAAAAGTTATGTCCTTTAACAAGGACCATTGTACTAGATGTATTGTATCAGCTCCTAATAGAGTTGGGTCTCCTAAAATGGACATTTTTATACTAGTGCACTATCTTGTGGGTTCCATCCCCACTGGATTTTTTTTTCCCTTAACAAGGTTTTCCTCAAGAACAAAACTTTATGTGTTATGGTGTTGTTGTTTATCTTGTTCATCTTGTTTAGCACTGTTATATTCTTAATTGATGATCTGATTCATAAGTTTAAAGTTTACAATTATTACACACAATTGATTCATCCCCTCCTCTCAGTTGCATGGTGTGGCTTGCTATTGCTATCAATTAGTATCAGAGCAGTTGGTCCTCTTGGAGAAAGCTTAACTTCTTGAGGAGATCTAGAATGGTGAGCTATAGGAAGGACAATTTGAAATTTGATGGTGAAAATTTTGACAGTTGGAAGAATAAGATGAGGAATCATTTGATCTGCTTGGGGATTCAATACTAGTTGATTACAAAGAACAAGGTAGATGTCAAGATCGAGGATGAATTGGCAAATAGTACAGAGGATGATAGGAATAAATTCACTTGCAATATGATTACTAGAGAACCCCTAATCAGTGCACTTTCTAAGGTAGAGTTTACAGAAGTTAAGGAGCTTGACTTAGCACATGAGATCTGGACAAAATTGGAAGCATTATGTGAAGGAGACAAATATACCAAATGGGCCAAGTTGTAGTGTTGGAAAAAAAAGTTGGAGAACATGAGGATGCAAGAAGATGAGTCTATTTGAGCGTATGTTCAGAGAGTGACAAAGGCACTTGCTGGTATCAGAAATACAAGAGGGTCTATTACAGAAGATGAAATCATTATGAAGATTCTGAGATCTTTGACACCTGTGTATGACACCAAGGTCATGACAATTGAAGATATTATACCACTCACAAAGGGATTTACAAGGTAGACTTTGATTGGTAAGTTATCTACAGTTGAAACCTCTAAATTATGAGATGTTTTACCTAAAGCTGAATCTTCTTTTAAGGCTACTATTCATAAGGATAAGAAGATGCTAACAAATAATGCGAGCACTAGTAGAAGTGACAAGTATGCAGATCTTGGAGAATATGCTAAGGAGTGGGCCGAAATAGAGCAAGAAGAAAGGAAATTGGATGAGCTTGTAGTCCTGGTCACAACGAGGGAAAATAGAGGTAAGGGAAAGTATGAAGGGAAATTACCTTTGAAGTGTTTTTCATGCAATAAGATAGGTCATTTTTCCTCTAGAGATAGTAGCGGTATCTAAATGGTCAATATCTAGGTGCATTTGTATATCTTTCTTTTCAATAAGACACGATGATAAAAATGGTGAAAATATTCGGTAACGACTCAGTACATCATTCATGTTGATAGCATAAGTTCATTTCTTCTAATTCATCTCTCCTAATTCTTTCTTCTAACTATTTTTCTTATAACTAATTGAGTCAATCCTAATAGGTGCTCAGATACATAACCATAAGTCTTGCATACATGGTACACAAATTTGTATGGAAAAAATTCAAAAAAATAGAAATGCATCCATAAACATCATATAGGAATCATATCATCAGTGCATACATCATTATCATATAGAAATATAACATTTTCAACTTGAATTAATGTTCATCTGACATATTTTTTCGCTGAATTTGTTGAGGGGGCATGAAACTCACATGTTGTTGCTGGGGCAAGCTAACATTAAGTCACTAGTTATTCTTCTATTAGTTAATGGTTATTTAATCATTAATTAATCATCTTATTTTCTTCTAAAAATTTAATCTTTTAATCACTTAATCACCTCTCTAATATTAATTAAATAATTAAGTTTATTTAATTAATTACCTTTAATTAATTGATCTTTATCAGTTAATTGAATTCAATTTCCTATTTCTCATAATTTAAATTTAATTATTCAAGTCAGCTAATTATTCTTCCAAATTAAATTAATTGACCAAATTAATTTAATTTCACATCAATTCTAATTAGTTTCTATTTAATTTCATTCTAATTTCATCTTTATCTTTATTTTAATTCAATTAAATCTTCCAAAAAATAGAAAAAAACAAAATTATGAGGTAATTATAATTTCTAAAAATTCAAAATCCTCATAAGTTGAGAAAAATAATTTTTTGAAAATCAAATCATTTTTAAATAAAAAATCAATTCTTTTCTTAAAATTCAATTTTGGAAACTCTTATCTTTCAAAAATCAAATAAATCCTCTCATCTTTATCTCATCTTTATTTCCTCTTTTATCTCTTCATTTTTTGAGTTAAATTTGAATTAAATTTGTTTTTATGGAAGGTTACCTAAATCTTCCCCAGTCTTGAATTATCTCGTCCATCCAATTTGCTTTTTCAAAATTGATCTCAAATGTCTATGCATTTCTTGAAAATCTATATAAGAAACCTTCATTTCTCACAATTTCATCTCTCAATATTATATTAAACTTATGCTATAGATTTTTATCAAGTTAACATTTCTTGGATCTTTGAGTCAAGATGTTGTCGAAATCACAACTGAGTGTCACATCTCAATAAGGAGAAGAGAAGCAATAGAAGTCTCAAGTATCATTTGGTTTACATGCTTGCATTAGTTTGTTAATTTATGAATATGATACTTGTTATTTTGTTGTTTGTAGGCCTTCAATGTGTTTAGTAGGTTTTTATTTTTTATTTTTCAGATAAAACGGTGCTACTAACCCTCATATTTGAGACTTGTAGATAAACCCCTACTATAAATATTTCTTATTTCTATAGGAGATATAATTCCTCATCACACCGATAATAAAACAAGCCAAATTAACTTTGTTTTATAAGCCAAAGACAAGTAAATATTGAACACCTTAAATCATAGTTCATATAAGTATCCAACCTTTATAAAACCGAGCTCCCTATTCAAATATTGATTATATAAAACTTTAAGCCATGGTAGCAACATTCAAATACTTTCTATTGATGTATTTAACCATGATAAGTTTTGCAAATAAGATATTGTTTATGTAACACACCAAACTAGCAATAATTAGAGCAGCATATATAACATTATGCCCCCAACATTAGAACCTCTGTAGATATAATATTCATCAAACTTGTATTATGGAAAAATCTCCCTTATGAAATATTCGATAATATAAATCAACATGTGTCTTTCAATGCTTATTATTCCTAATATTATTCAAGAGGCCAATACCAAGAAATATGTAAGGTTTGTCACTGAAATATATATCCATTCATGATATTTCTATCAGGATTCAATAGTGTAGTTTTCAGGTCAAACTCACAAACCCATATTTCATGAGTAGTGGATCATAAGAACCCATATCTCATGAGAATGAATGGAACACTTAGCACTCATTGCGTCTAGGTGATTCTCACAGAGGTGAAGTGTTGGGCTTTTCTGAGAGGTCAATCTGAGTATGACTCCAACTCAAGTGCACTTATCCATGGATTTTCCTCCAAGGTTAAACCCACTTAGCTTTCTATCCCATTTGGAAAACCTATGACAAGCATTGTGCCTTATGAACCATTCATTACAGACCATTTTAGCTCATTAATTAAATAACTTGATTCTAATAACTTTCTTGTACTGAATTCAACAATTTTCTCTTACATCACAAATAACTTCGTATAACTACAACACATTATTTTATATGGATTGGTAGAAGGCCCTCTCATTTGTAAGGGTTAGAAAGGTTATAAAGTTAGAGTCTGAAGGGAGTTCAATAAAATTTGTGGTTCCCATCGAGGTGTTGCCTACCCAAATGGAAACTACCTCAGAGGGACTATTGTCTTCGAGGAAGGTGGTCCAAAAACATTCATAGACAAGTACAGAAAGTAATAGAAACCTTCCACCAACTAACCCAATCAACCTCCAAGAAATAAGATAATGAATCCTCTAGATGTTCCCAAAACCCAAGGCTTCAAAACACAAGGTGGTGACCCTACAAACCATTCCCATGCTTACCAAATGATCTTTGATCATCAGACCCTTACAAGGTTTATTGATACATTCACAACTATTGTTACCTCCAAATATATTTGACTAGTAGTGACAACCTTGGTTTTTAATCCTCCAACTCCATACCTTAGGATCACTTCATGATGAAAGAATTTCATCCACAATCCTAATGGGTCTAACACACCTTGGTACATAAAATAATATTTTTAGTACTAACTTCTCTCAAACGGATATGTTCACAAGAAGGGATAGGCTGACAAACGTATGGGACCATTAATAACAATGGTATTCATATAACACAACATGATCCAAGCTTATTAGACCTTCCTCTAGAGTTCCCAAGAATAATAAAAATCTTAGGTGTGCTTCCAATGATGGTTCAAGACACATTAGACTCCAAAACAAACCAAGAGTCGATTGTGCATATGACTCCTACACAATGGATTAGATTGAGTAGTAGTTTGGGGCAACAATTAGAGACAAACCAACTTACACATTTGGGGTTTCCTTGGAGAAAAAAAATCCTTGATTTTCTTTCAACCTTCCAAACACCATTCAGCATCCAAAAACTCCATCTATCAACTCAAAACTTCAACAAAACGCATTGCTATTGCTCACAATCAGCCTAACAAACCCTATCACCCCCCTAGGGTATAATTAAACCTGATCAAAACTATACAAGAATGTCATACCACCTCAAGAATATTGAAATACACATTTTGAAGGATTAATATACCAATTTTTAGTTTTTTTCCACTAAGGGATTGAAATTTATGCAATTTTTTATGTCCATTGGATACCCTAACAAGGGTTTGGACCTGCAATCACAAAAACCACAATAACTTTTTCAAAATAGCATGAAATTCTCTCAAACTTTATTCACTCAACAGTAGATTCAAATCCTCTTCCAACCATGAGTTATTTGTGGCACCAAACTCCTGTACGAAAAATAACAAGGCTCTACAAGTCAAGAAAACAATGAAATTCTCTGAAATAACAATGCTCTTTATTGATTTTTCCTTTAAAATTCAACAACACTCTTGATCACCTCTGGAGGTGTTGAATATTATTTCTAGATAAAAACATTTCATCACATCTGCTCCTATTCCAATGCTAACCTTTGTTTGTGAGTTGCAAATTCTCGTTCTTCCTTTGTAGAGCTCTTAAATCCATTTGGATCAATTGCATACATTTAAAATTCTCGTCCTTAAGTGGGTAGGTGTACTGCTGTGATACTAATTTAATAGCATGACCAATAATATTACTGTGCTAGGGAGGGAAGATGTTTGAAAGAATATTGTTTTCTTAAAAAACTGTAGGGCTTCATCAAAATTTTGATGAACATAGCCCGACTAACCACAAAAATTTGCGACAAGGTTGTTGTACATGCAACATTTTTTTCGACATAATGTCAACAAAAGTCTCACTCCACCTCATTAGAAAATGGATGAATGTTTGGTATTTTTTCTACGATTTCAAACAAGTATTTTGTAATGTTTTGTGGTTTTTGGCGTCGATAGATGGACGATGTTGCGTCGAGGTTTTGACAAAGTTGCGTCAACTTTGTGATGAACACCGCCGCCATTTTCCACGGTGCTGACCGATGGTGTTGGTTTGTGGTTTCAACATAGAAAAGTTGGTTGTGAAAGCTATGAAAATCCAACAACGAAATTTAAATAAGTGTTTCATCGATAAGTCGACAATAGTTTGTTGATGTCACTAAACATTCATCAAAATTTGTAATCAAATATAGTAGTGTAGATGCATCGCCCATATAGGGGAAATATTGGCTAAATCATGAATGACCAATGTAACTATCTACTATGCCACTGTTGAGGATAAAAAATACTTAAACCTACGACTTAGGCAGAATGATGTCTAGTACCTTTTCACTAAAACATGCATACATCAAGTGTAGCTACGCACAACATATATAGCCAAAGAACATTTACATACATAATATCAAACAACGAATGAGATTGAGACATCATTTGGACCTCACAAATGAGTAACTACGACTTCGTCCCTCTTTGTACAAATACATCAAGCAAGATCCATAAGAAGAGTAATATAAGAAAATATTTTATTTTATTTAAAATATTAAATAATCATTTTATGATATTTAATCGTATATCAATGAAAACTCCAAATAATATATCCATCTACATGATAAAGCAAGATACCACAAATAAACAGTAATAACATCATGATAACATCTAAACATGATAAACAATCATAGTCATGTGACTGCTGGCACATACTTCAGTGAATCAGTCAAATATCTCAATAACCACTAGAACATCCGTCAACGAATCTTGTGCAATCATAATAAGATGTACATAATCAAAATATCTATAGATATAAAATAAACCAAGTACCATCAATTCAACAATAGTGATATTAGAAATAAACACAAAATGTATAATAATCAAGTGCATCTCATAATGCCAATATAAAATCATAACATGAAAATAATCATAGAACATCATAAATGAATCAAGCCCGGATCCAAATGAGCAATAACACAATGAGTCCACACAACTCACAATCATAGCCTCAGAAGGTCTAGCACCTTGAATCAAGTATGCAACAAGCCACAACACAATGGTTCTCACAACCACACATAAGGACATAAGAAACTTGTCGATGCAACAACGTAAGTCAGATCACCATGAAGTACCAACCTCTTATGGGTCCAACCATAACATACAATACAATCATATATCCAACCAAGAATATGGTAAGCTCAATCAATCACATAAGGCAACAAGAAAACATCTCGAGAAAAAACAAGACATCACAAGAGATCTCGTCCAAGTACTGCACAGAAGCACTAATAGACAAAATACCAAAGCCGCATCCATCAAGATGTCATACATAAAGAAAATGGGAGAGGCACTACATCTAGTCAAAGTCTGGTAGTTTTGCACTTAGGGCACTTAGGGGAATGTGTTGGTATGGTCTGGCCTATAATGTTCAGATGAGTTGGGGAGAAAAAAAGGAGATTCTCTAGCATAAATTGACCCACCTAGATGTGTTTTCATTGACAGTTCATGCTCCTGATGAACATAATGAAAGTTATGCAATATTGCATCTTTTCATTGAACAAAATAGACACTTTTTGTAACATTTGAAAATTTACCACCGCAATCAACTAGATTGGATTCTTAAAAAGATGAGAGAATTGTTATGGGGGCATGGTCATGTCACCCTATAAGTTTAAGAAAAAATATTTTAGGGTCCACAAATTTTGAGAAACATGTTATCAATGTTTGGCAATTTTTGCACTTAAAACTCTTAGTTAAATGTAATTGGTACGATGTGACCTACAATTTTTTAGCAAGTTGGGGAGGATAGAAAGATATTTTTTTAGCATATACCCACCAACTTGGACATGTTAGAACTGATAGTGTAGGATTTGAGAAATACAAATCCACAAAACCTGAAGATAACCTGCATACAAAAACCTGTTACATGGAAGTAGAGACAAGAAGAGGGCAAGGGTTTGACTCAAAAAATGAAGAAGAAAATATCCTCAAATAATGAATGAATTAAATGTACAATAGATCATCCTTATAAAGAAGATCGAAAGCCTTGAAAGGCAAGCCCTAGTGCATGTAATAATTAGTTAAATTATTACAAGACTAATGCATGCAAGTTTATATTTAAAACAACTAGTGCATAAGTTTAAATCAACTAGTGCATGTGTGTTTAAATATAAACAACTAAAAAAAAAAGTGTTGACATCTTAAGAAGGGAGTAAAGTTAATTAATATAATGAATACTTTACTCTAACACCCCCCTTAAGATGAGCAATAATGCAGCTACAAACAATGCAAGAAGAAAGCAAATGAAACTACAGTGTTGAAAGCATAAAATGGGTCCCAACAACATGGCCTGATGAGGTACCCAAGTACAAAAGAGAGTCTCTATAAAGCGGAGAAATAGAGAAAACCACATGGAAAAAACTCTACTCCAAAAAGAGATAAAAACTAATTTGAAGGATTGAAGAAGCCTCCAAAACTAGGAATGTTCCAGAAAATAGGAACAAGAATGAATATGTAGAACATCACTGAAGCAAGAAGATGCAAACTCTGTCAAGAAGTAACTACTGGTCTGAATATCCTCCACTGAAATAGAGCATGACCAGGTAGAGAAGACTGTAATCTGTATGAGTGCCCTCAAATGACACTACTTGAATTAGGAGGCAAAAAAAGGCAAACAACTGAACTCGAAGATACAGATGGTATAAAATACCAAATCCTGAAGAGCTGATCAATCAAAGATGGAAGAGTGCCTCTAAAAATAGGAAAGAAAGAGTGTCTATATGGTAAATGATCCATCTCACCGAAATGCATAGGTACCCAACTACTGCATCTGCCTAGTACATAGGAACAAATACTGAATACATAGCTCACACTATCGAACGAAGGAAGCAGAAGAACGATCAATAGAAACCCCCCATAATGCTGACAAGAGAGAGGTGATAGGTACACTAAAAAGAGTGCCAATAAGAACTGCATCTTGAAGAACCAAGAACATCAAAGGTGCATAGAAAGCACAAGCACAAATAAAGATACCCTGAGGCTAATGTCGTGGAAGGAACACTCACTTGACAAAGGTAGATGGCAAACAAAGGAAAACATCAAACCCCCCATGGCACTTTATAATGGAGTGCGAGTACAAATAGCACAAACATGTTCAATATTCCAAGCATGCAATAGAATGACACTTTATCTCAGTGCATGTGCAGAAAAGAATGCTTCAAAAGTGAAGTATACACTGATCAAAGAAGAGCAAAGAATTTTGAAACAAATGAACAACCTAAGAAGAGTCATCCCCTAAAGGGAAGAGATCTCAGGACCCGTAACATCCAAGATATCCACCAGAGTGCATAAATGCAAAAAACTAAATAAAATATATCTGGAGCAGAATCTGAAAAAATGACTCATATAACTAGAAAGCTCTGATACCATGTAGGATTTGAGCAATACAAATCCACAAAACCCAAAGATCACTTGCATACAAAAACCTGTTACATGGAAGTAGAGACAAGAAGAGGGCAAGGGTTTGACTCAAAAAATGAAGAAAAAAATATCCTCAAATAATGAATGAATTAAATGTACAATGGATCATCCTTATAAAGAAGATCGAAAGCTTTGAAAGGCAAGCCCTAGTGCATGTAATAATTAGTTAAATTATTACAAGACTAATGCATGCAAGTTTATATTTAAAACAACTAGTGCATAAGTTTAAATCAACTCGTGCATGTGTGTTTAAATATAAACAACTAAAAATAAAAGTGTTGACATCTTAAGAAGGGAGTAAAGTTAATTAATATAATTAATACTTTACTCTAATAGATAGTTTAGATATGTGATGAACATAATGAATGTTATGCAACATTGCATCTTTTCATTGAAAAAATAATACATTTTGCAACATTTGAAAACATGTCAGTGAGGCCAATAGGATTGGATTCTTCAAAAATTGAGAGAGGTTATTGTAGGGGGACCTCATGTGAATCTTATAAGTTCAAAGAAAGCTCTTGTAGGTTCCACAAAATCTAAGAAACATTCTATCAAAGTTTGGCAACTTTTAATACTTAGGAGAATGTGCTTGTTTGTTATGGCCTATCATGTTTTGATGAGTTTGGAAGCAAAATAGAAGATTCCATAGCATACACTCTCCCACCCAGATGTGTTGCACTTACAGTTCATGCCAATGAGAAACAACATGGAATTTATGCAATATGAAACTTTTCATTGAACAAAATTGACACTTTTTGCAACATTTGAAAACTTGCCACCGTGATCAATTTAATTGGATTATTCAAAAATTGAGAGAGGTTATTGTAGAGGCATCTCGTGTGACGTGGTTTCAAACAAAAATCTCATAGTTTTCATGAATTCCAAGAAACATCATGTCAAAGTATGATATTTTTTGCACTTTGTGCAATTACAAGAACATGTTCGTATGGTGTAGCCTACAATTTTTGGGTTAGTTGGGGAGCCAAAAAGGAGCTTTCCTAGCATACACCTACCCACCTAGATGCATTGATGCTAAGTGTTTGTGCTTGCAATGAACATAATGAAAGTTGTAAATATAGCACCTTTTCATTGAAGAAAATTAACACTTTCTGCAACATTTGAAAACTTGCCACCGCAATCAACTAGATTGGATTCTTCAAAAACTAAGAGAGGTTGTTGTAGGGGTACCTCACATAAACCTATAGGTTTAGACAAATCTCTTTTAGTCAAATCCTGAGAAATATCCCATCATAGTTTGAGAACTTTCATTCCTAAAATGAACATAAGGAAAGTCATGCAATATTGCATCTTTTTATTGAACAAAATTAACACTTTTTGCAACATTTGAAAACTTGTCGTCACGATCAACTCGATTGGATTCTTCAAAATCTGAGAGAGATTTGTGTGTGTTCTTATGAGACATATTATGTCTATTATTATGAGGTTTATGTGTATGCTTAAGAGATAGATTATTATGTATGCATATGGATGTTTATAACCTAACTTATTAAGATACAAGATTTGATGCTTATGGATGCAGATGTGATGTAGGATGGGATGCAGATGTGATGTAGGATGGGATGCATAGATGGATTCTTATATATTAATGGTGTATGACAAATTAAGATGATTTTACATACAAATCATCTACACATTACCATTTTTACTATCATTTACATTGCATTAAGGCTTAAATAGACTTGTTAGTCTTTATCTTTCCTTTCATCCTCATTTTATTTTGATTCATTTACGATTTAGAGTCACATTTATTAGATTTCGCATTGGTCATTAGTGCTCATTTCATTGTCCATTAGATGCATCTCCATGTTACATCATGCTAACTAATTTATTATCCATTGCCCATTTAGTCTTAAATTAGTCATGTTTTCTTGGGTTCATCCATGTTACAAGTGTGGTTGCTATTGCACCAAAAGATTGACCTGTCAATGCCTGTTACAACCACTAGACTTATAGAATCCACAAGAGGGGGTTAAGCCATGTCACGAATCCCACGAGGGACACTAGCACACTGCCAACAACCCACCCCCCCCCCCCCCCCCCCCCCACACACACACACACATACATCACTTGTTGCAGGCCTGTGTCACTCATGAAAGAGATTCAAATTTGTGATCAAGCTCTAATACCACTCGTTACAAGTGTGGTTGTCATTGCACTAAAAGATTGACTTGTCAATGCCCAATACAACTACTAGACTTAGAGATTCCATAGGAGGTGGTTAAGCCATGTCACAAATCCCGTGAGGGACGTTGGCACACTGCCAACAATTCATTGGTTGCATTAGTTATGTTTATCGGTTTCATTAGGTTTATTTATAGTTTCATTGTCAGTTAGTCACATTACACATAATATAGACTTGTTAGTCTATGTTATGCAAGTTAATCACATTCATCTCATTTATTCCTTTAGGTTCATTAACCTTTTGGAGTTCATTTCCATCTGAGAGTGTGATGATTTTATCATTTACCACTCTACATGTGCATTTCATATCATAGTATCATCATAGATAGGGTAGAAGACTTGACCTTTGTAGTTGGCCATTAGAAGACATGCAAGTTGTGGATAGTATAGCCTAGTAGATTTAGGAGCTATACAAATATTCTTGGTATGAAACAATTGATTTCTTACTGTTAATGGAGTAGAACAAATAATGAATAGGGTAGAAGACTTGACCTTTGTAGTTGGCCATTAGAAGATATGCAAGTCATGGATAGTGTAGCCTAGTAGATTTAGGAGCTATACAAGTATTATTGGTATGAAGCAATTCATTTTTTATGTATCTTTATATTTGTTTGTATATTTAAATAAAGCTACCTAGATTTTATTAGTAACGTTCTTAAAATAGATAATAGATTAATATATGAAATTATTAGTTTATGACTATTGAATTATTATTCATAATAATTTAAAAATTTATTTTAATCATATACATATATAATTAAATTTTTTTATTATAAAATAAATAATTTTTAAAAAGAAAATAAATCTAGATGAAATACCAATCACCACTCACAATACTAGCTAAAGTATCTAATCCTTAAAAGAACTCAAAACATTCAGAAAATGTCTTTTTCTAACTTGTAAATATAGTGAAGATGCTGAATGGGATTCCAACACAATTCTTTATGAAAGTAGAAACCATGATGTACATGACTATCAAAATGGTGAGATACGATGCCTCTCTGCCGCCTCCTCAGCTTATCAATACACAATAATAACATTAAAAACTTTCACAGAGAGTGAAATCAGATGACTAATCTTCATCAATTAGACAGGGACACTTTTAATACAATGGCACTAATTATCTCACATTCTGTTAGGGAGGACAAAACTTCTTCAAATGCGTACAAGCATAAACAGTAACATACTCAATGGCGTATTGAGCATACTTTGAAGTGACGCCTTTCTGGATTTCTTCCATTCTTATTCTTGTGGATAGTTACAAGTTCCATAGCCTGAAACAGAATAACACATCATCACCCCAACAGTACAAAATTCCAAATTGACAAATCTTAACAATAAGCTACGATCTTTCAAATTTTAAGCTAGCCTGATCTCACATGAAGTCTATGATCTTAGAAAAAAAAATTATTAATCTTAATAGATTTCTATAATTGCTTCTGGATTCTGTTGTGTTTGATTTTGATTGTCTTAATATTTCAGATCCGTGATTCATCATTTTACTTCTGTTAGTTCTCTTTTTATTCTGATGATGGATCATGGAATGTGATCTGAAATGTTGATGCAATCAAAATCAAACACATCAGATTCCAGAAGCAAAACACATGATCAATTATGTACTATGGAAATCTACCATCTCTTATCAATATTATGTTTTTAGAATAAATTTTGTATAAAAAATTTTAACATCAACATTTCGGGTCACATTGAGTGAACCATCATCAGAATGAGGGAGAGTTCAAGGAGTTGATGATGGTTCACATAGTGTGATCTGTACTGTTGATGTCAAAAAAATTCATACACAATCGAATCTAAAAATATAATACTGATTTCCAAAACTTATTATCAACAGATTTCTACAATCCATGTGGTTATCAGTGTTATGTTTCTAGATTCGATTGTGTATGGAATTTTTTAACATCAATGTTTTGGGTTACATTAAGTGAACCATCATCAGAATGAGAGAGAGTTCAAGGGGTTGAGTGCAAATGAAAACATTGATGTTAAAAAGTTACATATACAATCAAATTTAGAAACATAATACTAATTTCCAAAACATATTAACATCAACAGATTTCTACAATCCATGTAGTTTATTCTATTTTCGGATTTGATTGTTTGTGAAATGTTTTAACATCACCATTTCGAACCTCACTAAATGAACCATCATCAGGATGAGAGAATTCAAGGAGTTGATGATGGTTCACCTAATATGACCCAAAACATTGATGTTAACACAAAAATTCATCCACAATTGAATTCGAAAACATAATACTGAAAGGAAATAAGATTTAAAAACTCGAAAACATAATTTTTTGATGCAATCTCCAAACATAATTTTTCGATGCACAAAACAAAACTATGGCAGAAAATAAAACTATGATTTTCCTTAACTACAAAAGAGATTGCATCAAAAAATTTCAAAGATAAAAGAAATGGGTTTGGAGAAATCCTTACTGGGATCTGTAAAAGTGACAAGACCAGTGCCTTTAAAGTTGCAGTTCCAGTAGTTTCTCCCATGGACTTGGTAATAACTGTTCATGGCAAAGGAAGCATGAGCATGAACAGTATTAGGACTGTAACAAGGTCCTCCCTGACGAATTGCAGCACAGTCCGCGCCGCCTTGGCCGCAGGAGAAATCCAAAGACTCCTGAAGCACAGAAGGATCAGCACTGGGCTTGGCAATGCACCAGATTGCACCAGGTTGGCGTCCTGCATTAGCTGGGCGAGACCATTGCATGGGCAGGGGAGCAGGAGGAGGCGGCGCCGGTGCTGGCGCCGCTGCGCCGCAATACCCACAACTCAAATCGATATCATACACTTTGGATCCATCAGGCTGAAGAAGCCCAAAATTTCTCTCTGTATTAGGGCCTGGCTTTTGGTTCTCATTGAAGAGAGCAAAAATGTATGTGTCGATTACCCTATTGGGCCTCATGGGTGTTCCTGCATTAGAAGTAACGTGCTTTATAACTCTGGTATTGTAGTTTTTGGCATTCTCAGGAGTAACTCCAATGTCTGCTGGGTCTCCTTTAGAAGGCCACCCTGTCTCTGAAATGCTCACAGGAATACTGTCATTGTGACCCAGAGCAGCCATGGCGGAGTAAACAGAGTCAATTTGGGCATCCAGCATGTTATTGTAGGTAAAACCCTTGGGATCCTTAACTCCAGGAGATTGGCCAAAGAGCACATAATCTAAGGACACTTCTTTTGGGTTGTCTCTGTATGCAAAATATGGGTATGCGTTCACCATGAATGGAGCCCCTGTTTCTTCAAGAAACTTGAGAAGGGGTTTCATGATGGGTAACAGAGAGGGCGTGAATGTGGCGGCTGAGGGAGGAAATGAGCTCTCAAGAACTGCCATGCTGTGCGGCGTAGAGACTTTAATCTTGTCAGCAAGATTGAACGAGACCAGTGCTGCATGAATGTTTTGCATGGCGGGTACTAGAGTGTCACTTAATTTGCCGTCTGTGTCTGTGAGTGCTTCGTTGCCCACCATGATTTGGATAATGTTGGTGGCGGGATAGTAAGGAGTGATTCTCTGGCTCACCCACGATTGCCCTGCGTTCTCGCTCTCGCTCACCGCTTCGACTTTCTCGTTCTCCAGACACACTACAACTCCAATGCCTGTGTGTGCAAATGCCTGCAATACTGTGGGGTCTGAGTCATAGATTTTTACTTTGTCTACGATTGTGTTGGCGAGGAGCTTTATCACTTGTTTTGCTGCTGGTAAGTTGTTCCCCACCCTTCCGTAGTTCACACCGATTCCAGGGCCTTTCTCTGTCCCGTCGTCTGCCTCTGCTCCTTCCCCTGCAACATTCAAAACATGCAACTAACTTCAATCAGGAATGGAAGAAACCCAAATGCTGTAGCAGATGCACAAATATGGTGAACATTTTGATCCAGAGTTATGAATCTGTGAAGGATTATAAAGAGAATGGAGAAAATCCAAATGCTATATAGACACAGATAAACAAATAGGGTGAACAATATTGGTCAACAATATTTGTTATTTTCTAAGAGTAAATACTTTTGATCAAGAATTATGAATCGTTGAGGAACAGAGTACCTCATTTCCAACATAATAAAGATTTAACAAACATAATAAAGATTTAACAATTACATTCTAATAGTATTTGGATCTTGGTGACAAGAACAACGATGCAACATTCACACTACGCCAAAATTTGAATCTTAGTGATAAAAAACAACACGACATTCAAACCATCACTGTGACAAAATTAGAATCTTAGTGATAAAAACAACACCACATTCAAACCATAACTATGCTAAACTTTGAATCTTGATAACAAGAATAATGCCACCACATTTTAAATCCATCACACAATGCCAATAACCAATAATATTTGCTATAAATCGATGAGGTTATCATAAACAAAGGACCTCATCCCAACATAATAAACACTTTCACATTTATATCCTAACAGAATATGGATCTCACTGACAAGAACAACAAGGTCACATTTGAACAATCACACCGTGCAGAAATCTGAATCTTGCTGATAAGAGAAACAAGGTCACATTTAAACCATCATCATATCAAAATTTGAATCTTAGTGACAAAAATAAGACTGTCACATTCAAACTATACCAATACCGAATAATGTGAACTACTCACACACTGAGACCCATGCAAGGCAAATGCAGAACCCAGTCATAATAAATCTTTGCAGCTCCATGTTGTATTGAAGATAAGCTCCTTGACAGGCACTTGCTCTCCTCCTGGACTTAATCTTGTAGACACATTCTTCTCTCCTCCCCTTTCATTTGAATATTGTTTCCATTTCTGCAAACCCACTGTCACCACTCATTCATCCATCACTGCTCATCATCATTGACTATGAGCGCCACAAGTATGAATGGAAGCTCAAAAACCTGTTTGTCTGTTGTGGATTTTGAGGCTTTTGAAATGTTTTCCCTCTCCCAGCTGGGGCAATGATTATGCCATGTGAGTATGCATGTGCAATGACTGCTCTTTCAAACAACAAAGGCAGAGGAGGTCCCATCACATATCACAATCATGTCTTCCAACTGTCTATGCCAATAATAATATCGCCATTTTCAAAGATTCATCTGAACATCTACATGTATTGTAGACTTCTTTCAACGTAAAATCTCCCATGCAACAGCGCACAGTGCTTGAAGTAATTTGAAAAGCTCTTCTCCAAGCAAAGAGAATTTTGGTTGTATATACAGAGTATATACCTATACGAGATTACCACCCTAAGGATATACACAGACTTACACTGTTGAGAGTATGGAATGATTGCTTTGCTTGGGCTAATTCAAATCAGTTATACATCATGTACTGGTTACAATACAAACAGAGCTTAGAGAATTTGTTTGAATTTAAAAATTGATAGTTTTCCTCATAATCATAAAGCAAGACTCGTGTGAAATGTTACTTTAAGCTTGAATTTGTCCTTGGCGTTTCAAGTTTCGAAATGATAAATAAATTGCTAAAGATGGTGATGAAATTTATTTTACTGGTTTCATCTCATTTAACCTGAAAATTCCCAAACGAGGCCGTACCAATCACGTCCACTTTTCGGTGCTCAAGCCCACAATTAGCGCATTTAATCCGGACACACAGTTTTTAACAGATTTACTAAGGTGTTTAACTGAAATAAAAAAAATCTCCGTCAAAAGTGGTAGACAATTGTGGGTTGTGGTTAGGCTTTTGAGGCGCAGGGTGGCTTCCACCTCACAGAGGCCGGACGAAGAGCTATTCTTTTAAGGTCCGTGAAGGCAAAATATTCTCTGTCTACAATGGAGACAGCTAAAAGAAATTTGGGAAGGAACTGTATATGTATATGTAAGTCTGGGTAGTGTCGCTTCATGTTGGAGTGTAATGCTTATAGAGATGTCAGGAGCAATTATGTTAATGTCTTGACAATTGATTTGTGGTATAGTCTTGATGAGCGTGGGGTTGTGTAGGCAATATGTTGATATTGTATAGTGTTCTCATTGATTTCAAACTTGTAGGGAGATTGTTGGTAATGCTAGATTTCATGTCAAACTTGATTGGAGATAAAAAAATCCAGTTGATTGATGTTTCTTTCGGAATGATAAAGTGATATCTATGTGCTTGCATAAGATTTTGGCTATGTGCTTGCATAAGATTTTGGCTAAGTATGACTATTCTTGGGAATAGTATGATAAACTAGGTTACTATATTTTGGTATTTTGGTTCACATTGCTTTGCATCGTAATGTTTTGGTATGTGGTTCAAATATGTAGTTTGAGGATTTATAAAGACTTGATATATCTCAAGTTTCAAGTGTATTACCCTCCGCAACTAAATTAATGAAGTTTTGAGTGTTAGTTTTTATAGGGAGAGAGTACCTATTGATGGAATGTTTTGCATTCCTCTATCTTTGATGATTTTGTGTTGCAACTCTCAGATATATTTTGTTGAGGACAGATGATGATATGTTGTGAATCTCATGTTTTGTGGAGGTCTGCATTATGATTTGAATTTGTTCTATTGGCTTGCTTTATCAATTCTATCATCCAGAGCTGACTTAAGCAGTTTGGGATTGTGTAGTGATAACGACAATGTTTTGGAAGTAATTGGATGGTGTACCGACATGATTTGATGCTTCACACATTTTGTTTTCCTTCCACAATGTATTGGAGATAGTATTTTGGGTCAATAGTTTATATACTTTACATTTCATCTAATAAGGCCAACCTAAATGATGTAATTGCATGTTGCGAATGACATACACACACACATAAGATTCTTTTGTAGATTGTATGAGTTGGATGTGTGTGTGTGTGTGTGGTGTAAGGTGTAAATGCGAAGGTCCACAAACTTGCAAATAATTAGTAATGAAGTCAAATTTTTTATGTATGAAATAGTGAACTATAATCAACATTTTAGAGGATGTGTTTTGTTCCCCAGTTCAACAAACACATTTCTTTGTAATCAAATCATATTATATCTTGGTGTAAAGAAGTGATCTTCGGTCTGCAAGTCCCTTGTATCTTGTCTTAAGGTTGTGCAAATTAGTCTTATAAGTCAAGAGAAATGAACTTCCTTAGCCTTACACCTAAAACTATTGTAATAAGTTTTTCATATAGTGAGATAGTTCTCACTATGAATCTTCTCACATTGGGTTTTTGACGTAAAAATCTTGGTGTTCTAGTGTGTTGCATGTTTTGTTCTTTTGTTTACTTTTGTAAATGTGTTAAATGGAATGAATGGGTAATAAGTGGTTAAGTTTTCATATATATTGATTCACTCACCCCCTCTCAACATCCAAAAGTGGTCAACAATTGGTATGAGAGTGAGGCTCTTGAAGTAGCAGTTTAATAGCTAAGGTATATATCATGCATTTGAGTTACACAATATTTTAATCAGAGAAAGATTTGGAAGCTATGGAGCCACAAGGATGAGATGTTGGTGCAATGCTAGATCTTGAAAGAGAACTAAGACTTTCCCTTGATGGCCTAGAAGGTTCCAAAGCTCTAACCAAAGAATATTAGGAAAAGATTAAGAGAGAAGATAACATTTTCTATCTGAAGATTCAAGTTGATGGAGATACAATCACAAGAGAATCCTCATAGATATCCTCTTTCCTTCAAGAATGGAGACCTTTATATTTGAGGACATTGACGAGCTTTCAATTAGTGGTATGTAATCAACATGGAAGTTATAAATTAGCTTCAAGAAAAAAAAAGACCAATCATCAAGTTTCCATTCTTTATCATGAATGCAACCTGTATATATGAAGCATTTGAGTCCATTAGCAAAGATAACAATTAAGAAACATTGAGAAGCGGGGTAATTAACTACCCAACTTTTGAATTTTTCCAGTTTGAAAACATATTTTTGGAAACTCCCGAAGGTACTGTCAATGTTGTCATCTTATCACATCATTCATCATATGAAACACATGGAAATGAAGAAAGAAATGAGGCAAGTGAAACTAGAATGAAGGATTCTAATGGAGTTGGTTATGTTGAATGTTGATGCTTATTAGTTCTTGCAATCTTCAGATGATGATTCAAGTTCTATATGAAGGTGTCTAGTACCCAAATCCTATGAAGTCCTTGGACAAACCCATTTATACAAATAATTTTAAAGATGAAAACATGCTCTCTTCTTTGTCATTTTTGTATCCCATGAAGAATGATTTTTTGAAACTCTCCTGACAAAAGAAGAAGAAAATATTTTCATAAAGGATGATCCTATGCTCTTCGAAGTTGATATTCAAAAATATGTGTAGACACCTAAATTTGATTACATAATTTAGTAATCTTATTTAGTTTTTCTCCTAGGACATCCTATTAATTAAATATTATTATTTGGTTAATTCATGTCATCCCCTAGTTAATTAATTTAATTAATTAACTATAGTCCAATTAATTATCTAAATGACAAACCTATAGTCTGATAATTGATTAATCCCTATTCTTTTATTAATTTAAATAGATGGACTTATCTAATTAAATTAATTCATGAAACCTATTTTCCCTCTTATTCTTGCATTGTTAAGTTTCCTCCTACGTGCATTCGTTCAAGTCATCTTAGTTCTTACATTATCATTCGGAATCCATTTTAGTTTTGCATTGTTAATCCATTTTAGCTTCATCTTGCATTGTTAGAGTCATTATCATTTAGGTGCATTTTTAATCTTGCATTGTTAAAATTCATTTTAAGATACATTCATTATCTTTCATTTAAGTCATTTATCCTTTAAGTTCATTTTATCTTGCGTAGATAAAATTCATTTTAAGTTATCATTATCATATAGGGGGTAAGTGCACAAAAATGGGGGACCAAAAAGGGGGTATAAGATGCCACTTTTTCCCTGAAATCAGCAAACTCTGAACTTCAACAAGAAATTGAAGATAGTTAGACACATAAAAAAACATGTCATTTTTTTGTATGTC